>CM039444.1:11325014-11792984 GCA_022388445.1 Zophobas atratus
TTTATCGGATTCCCGATGTTATCTTTCTTTTCGTATTTATCATCGTTAAAAATTACAAAATCAACAAAAATTATGGCGATTTTCAACAAAAACCATTAGTATAAATCGTTTCTTTAGACTGCAGGACATCACAAAGAGCTGGTTTCTGTATTTTGACGTTATGAAGGACTAAACACATTCTAAAAAAATCGTCTGCTTGATTAAAAAATAACTTAAAAAAAAACGTATCAAAAATTTATTTTTGTACTTTGCTTGAGGCTTGTTTATGATTTTCTAAAATTGGCTGAACTTCTGCCATAATGATTTTCAACCTGAAGCTTGCTTCTGACATTTTAATATGGAGATACATAAGTAAACATCATTTTATGTTAAAATCATTTAAAGAAAAAATAATTGTACGTATCCAAATTATAGAACAATATTTATTTATATTTACAAAGTGTTTAGGTATAAAATTTCAGGGTCTAATTCTATCCAACTTTTCACCAAACTGCACTAATCAGAAGTATTTAAAAAGCACGTTCGTATTTGGATTCAGTACCCCAAATTACACAAAAATCCGCTATTAAATTGAAAATAATTTTTAAAAAGCCCTGTGTTATTAGTAAAGTCAGTTCATCCAAATGCCGCTTACAAATTATCATGATATAACTAAATCATATTTAAACATAATTAACTTAAATATATCATACTTAAACCGAAAAGTGTTTTCCAACTAGCGAAGTTATTAAAAACAAATCAATTTGTTCAAACAATGGTTAATAAATCCCAGAAATTTGTAGTTTTCCGACCAAAATATGAAAAATAATTTCAACAATCTCCGGTGGTTCTTGCTGAATATCGACGATGGAGACCAAAGAACTCAAATATTTAGGGCCGGCAAATTTTCACAAAATACATCAAATTCGTTGGTTGGTGGCCAACGTAGGACTTGTGTAACTAACGCATTTATGCTGTTTAAATATAATGAGTATTAATATATCAAAATTAAACCGAAAACTGTTTTCCTACAAACATGAAGTTATTAGAAACAATTCAATTTGTTTAAACACTGTTAAATAAATCCCAAAAATGTGCAATTTCCTGGCCAATATATGAACAACAATATGGCAATGTCGTCGTAATGTACGTGTTATTGTGGCGTGAGTGGAGGTAACGTTTTTGGGCCCTTTGCGCTCAGTTTTGAATTCGGTCTGGTGGCGACAACATAGGCGTATCGTTTTTGGCGTAAAAGTAGCGGGTTTTCGCAAAATTATAATTTATTACTGACAAATATTAGTGAAAATGTGCTGTATTAGTGCTGTGAACACAAAGGAAAGTGGATATTTTTCCCAAAAGGCTCGAAAACACGGTAAGTACGATTTGAGTTTCATCTGATCGGACTCCCGATGTTATCTTTTTTATCATTTTTATCAATTTCAACAAAAACATTAGTATAAATCAGGATTTTAGACTGCAGGATATCAGATAGTGCCGATTTCTGTATTTTGGCGTCATTAAGGAGAAAAGACAATCTAAAAAATGGTCTACTTGATTCGAAAATAACTTACAAAAACGTATCAAAAATTTATTTTGTATTTTGCTTGAGGCTTGTGTCTAATTTTTTCAACTTGGCTGAACTTCGTCCATAATGATTTTCAACCTTAGGTGAGCTTCTGACATTTTAGTGTGGAGATACATAAGTAAACATCATTTTATGTTAAAATCATTTAAAGCAAAATTAATTGTATGTATTACTTCCTGAGCTTAAGCTAAGGAAGTATTGTAACCGAGTCCATTTGAGATGGTTGAGACTGTCATTGAATTAAAATTTTTAATGCATATGAATTAAGTTCAGTTTTGCCGATGTTGAACAAACAAAATCTTATATTGCACATTAGTTTTCAAATTGTTAAAATCAAATTTGAAAATGAACCAGTGTTAGTGTAATTTGTTATTTTCAACTATAATCTAAATTATAGAACAATATATATTTATATTTACAAAATGTCTAGGTACCATAAAATTTCAGGGTCTAATTCTATCCAAATGTTCACCAATCTACACTAATCAGAAGTATTTAAAAGACAAGTTCATATTTAGATTCAATACCCCAAAATACACAAGAATAAGCTATTAAATTGAAAATATATTTTTTTAAATCCTGTGTTATTAGTAAAGTCAGTTCATCCAGACGTCGCTTATAAATTATCATGATATAATTAAATCATATTTAAACATAATTAATTTTATATATAATGTTTAAATATATCACACTTAAACCGAAAAGCGTTTTCCTACTAACACGAAGTTATTAAAAACAAGGCAATTTGTTCAAACAATGTTTAATTAATCCCGAAAACTTGCAATTTTCCGACCCAAATATCAAAAATAATTTTGACAATCTCCGGTGGTTTTTGCTGAACATCAACGATGGAGACCAAAGAATTCAAATATTTAGGGCACGCAAATTTTCACAAAATTCATAAAATTCGTTGGTTGGTGGCCAACGTAGGACTTGTGTAACCGACGCATTTCCTCTGTTTAAATTTAATAAGCATTAACATGTCAAAATTAAACCAAAAACCGTTTTCTTACAAACCTTAAGATATTAGAAACAATTCAATTTATTTAAACACTGTTAAATAAATCCCAAAAATGTACAATTTCCTGGCCAATATATGAACAACAATATGGCAATGTCGTCGTAATGTACGTGTTATTGTGGCGTGAGTGGAGGTCACGTTTTTGGGTCCTTTGCGCTCAGTTTTGATTTCGGTCTGGTGGCGACAACATCGTCGTATCGTTTAGGCGTAAAAGCAGCGGGTTTTTACAAAATTCTAATTTATTTCCGACAAATAAGTATTAGTGAAAATGTGCTGTATTAGTGCTGTGAACACAAAGGAACGTGGATATTTTTCCAAAAAAGCCCGAAAACACGGTAAGTACGATTTGAGTTTCATCTTCTTCTTTCTTATCATTTTTATCAATTTCAACAAAAACATTAGTATAAATCAGGATTTTAGACTGCAGGATATCAGATAGTGCTGATTTCTGTATTTTGGCGTCATGAAGGAGAAAAGATAATCTAAAAAATGGTCTACTTCATTCGAAAATAACTTACAAAAACGTATCAAAAATTTATTTTGTACTTTGCTTGAGGCTTGTGTCTAATTTTTTTAACTTAGCTGAACTTCGTCCATAATAATTTTCAACCTTAGGCGAGCTTCTGACATTTTAATGTGGAGATACATAAGTGAACCTCATTTTATGTTAAAATCATTTAAAGAAAATTAATTGTACGTATTACTTCCTGAGCCTAAGCTAAGGAAGTATTGTAATTGAGTCCATTTGACATGCTTGAAATTGTCATTGAATTGAAATCAATGTTTAAATATATCATACTTAAAACGAAGAGCGTTTTCCTACTAACACGAAGTTATTAAAAAAAATCAATTTGTTTAAACAATGTTTAATTAACCCCGAAAATGTGCAGTTTTAAGACCAAAATATGAAAAGTAATTTTGGCAATCTCCGTGATTCTCATAAATTTCAAATATTTAGGGCCAGCAAATTTGCTCAAAATCCATGAAATTCGTTGGTTGGTGGCCAACGTTGCACTTGTGTAACTGAAGCATTTATATTGTTTAAATATAATAAGTATTAATATGTGAAAATTAAACCGAAAACCGTTTTCCTACAAACATGAGGTTATTATAAACAGTTCAATTTGTTTAAATACTGTTAAATTAACTCCAACAATGTGCAATTTCTCATTTTTGCTATGATTATAGTTTCTTCCACTCGTCATGGCGTGTAAAATTTCAATTTCTTGTGATTTTTTAAAATTTATTGTTAATGATATGTGTGTAAAATATAACGGTGTGCCAAACAAAATGTATAACACCTAATATGGATTTATCGTAAATAATTTTATAGATTGCGACGAATACGGCTTATTAAACAATGATTTGTTTGAAATAAAATTGAGTGTCGGAATAAAGTCTTTAGTGCGCTTTTTAATTGTCGAAAAATTCTTGTGGTAATGTAAAAACTAGGTCCCTTTTTTTTAAGAATTTCTGTATAAAACTAGTCTTTTTTCTCTCCATCTTTTCTTTACATTTTCCGTTTCGGAGAAGGTAATTGCGGCTCTCTACGTGATTCGCTCGTCGTAGAAGAAATTGCGTCAGTTGGCGTAATCGCGACAGAGTCCTCGAAAAGCCACTAGTGGGCGCCTTGGTACTAACGTGTTTACGCTTACATAAACAATTTAGCCTTACCTTGAAAGAATGCAACCTTACATTGCTATAAAATGGTTGTGGTATCAGTATTTCCTGTAAACTAGTAGCAAAATTATAATTACTAAAACGCCTAACCTTATCATAGTGCTTATCATTCGTTTTTGATACTTCAACTTTTAAATACCCTCAAAATAACATGTCTTGGTTGTTAAAATATAAAGTGTATGCTTTTCAAGAAAAACTTAGCCCCTAAAAATAATGAATGAGAAGACACAAAAACACGAAATCTAATAAAAACTGTGAGCTTCACTGTTAAACTTTAAGTTACGATCAACACATTGCTGTATAAGGAAACCAGTCTCGTTCGCAGCTCGTCGGGTCAATTTAAATATTGACCTCGTGTAGAGTATTATACGTAGAGATTTCGTTTGACTGTGTCTATGATAATTTTTACGACGGAGTTCGTTCGACATTTCGTTCCCATAAATTCCTTTAATTACGAACTCGAAATGTCATCGGTAATTCAAAAAAAAACTCAAAATAAAATTTTCAGTATTTAATTAGTACATAAGGTATATATATAGTAGGTTGACAACTACCGCTAACACCTACTATTGTCTTTTCTCATTGTACTTATTTTTATAATGCAAGAGAGCTATAATAGGAGCCTCGAATCCCAAGTGTAGAACTACTGAACCCAACACTACCAAAACTGAAAGTCCCAAAGCCCTAATAGCTGAAATAGACCCATTAAAACCCACAGTTGAATTCAGTACTTACTTACAGTGATAGAGGTACTAAAATACACCACTTCCTTCTGGTTAAACAAGTAACTAGAAATCACGCTAAAATGGACCAAGTAGATGCAATAAGTAAGTCTACCAAAAATTCTAAACACGGGTAATGAGAGAAATGTGGCAACAAAACCTACAAACTTGTTACACTCATTATTATCAACACAGAAAAAGTTACCTCCATTTCCACTGACACAGCTAAAAATAATAAAAGAAACCGCTAAAGCCCACAGCGGTTTCGCCAAACCATTCCATAAAGCCGCACGATAGACATCGTATTCTCCAAAAAAAACCGTTTGTTTCAGAATTAGATTTATCATAACGTAAAGAGATAAAACCAAAAGGCAAAATGTAATTTTTGGAAAGTCTGAATTTTCGAAAATGGAACAAATAACCGAAAAAAATCCCTATGAGCCAACTTGGCGCGTGATGAATGTGGAAAAGTAAATAAAACTTGCTAATCCTCGTTCCACCTGAATAACAACATTTTCATTACAATCTAACAATTTTTTAGTTTCGTACTCAAAAGGCGTGAATCCTATTCTTTTGTATATGGTTACGGTGATGCTGTAGATGGTACTCGCCACAAAAGCGGCAGCCATTGCCCCAATGACGCGTCTGGGGTATTTTCTGATAAAAAATAAAATCAAGGGTGCACAAAGATATAGCTGGTTATCGACTGCTAAGTACCAAAGATGCATGCCACACTACAACTGAATCATGAATATCTACAAACCACACCCACGTTGTATCTACCATCTTGAAATTCATAATTTTAGTGAAAAAAAAGAAAGCAGACCACCAAGTCTTGCGACAATGAATTGCTAAATAGTTGTTAGTGAAAAAACCGTATGGTCCGGTTGATGCAAACTTTACCAACGACGTGTGTATCAAAATTATAGCCAAAAGGGCTGGCGTCATCCTAAAAATTAATAGTAATTTTCGCAACACTCGGTATATACTTTTGAATACCTCACGTATCTAATCAAATAGAAAGGCACCCAAACCACTCTAAACGTTCTGTACGTTTCAAATAAATGTAGCTTCTCAGAAATCCACTAACGGCAAAAAATGTATTGACTGTATACATAGGTGACCACAAAAATATACTCAGTGTTTCGTGTCTCCACTAAAATTTTTGAATGTTAGTAGTTTGCGATGCATAACTTCAACCTACTTCGGTGAAAACGTAAAGCAAATTCTTGACACTAAACAGCTGAAGAACAAACACGTGACCCAGCACGATCCAACAACAGCTCAGGACTTTAATTCCGTTTAAACAGTCTAAAGGCGTTTTTTGGCTTGACGCTACAAGTTTTTTTTGTTTGTGTATATTGAAAACGCAACAAAATATTTAATTCGTTTCCTACAAAACAAAGTTATAAATTGTAACACAAAATAGTACTTACCTCTATTCGTAAGTAAAAGTCATACGAAGTACTCACAACAATCAGAAATAAAATAACTGCGAAGAAAATACTAAAACACTTTTGTCGTTATTTTATAAAAAATATGTCGCGCTTACAAAGCAAAATAGTCTACTGGTGTTCTTTTACAATTTATTTTATACTGACACAGATCTTCACTACAGTTATGCGTACTTTAACATTGAAGTAATTTTCCAAGTAACTTGAAAGTTTTGCTACATTTTTACTTGAACACGATTTTGGATACACACACCCCACATCAGGGTTGGATCCTTCATCACATTTAGCACCCCTTCAAAGTCAATATTTGCGTTTGTTTTAAATATCTGAAACCGAATTTTAGTTGATTCATGACGGGGAAAATCTCACTACCTCGTTTTCTTTCACACTCGACCTAAAAGAACCCAGAACTTCGTCAAACACCGTCACGAACAAAGTGCAAGTATTGACCAGCTACGGTCCGGTTACCCACATTTTCGTCTATTTCTAAACATCGTCATAGTCACCCATGAAGTGAAAATTACCCTTCAAGAGTCCGGGAGATATTTTTCCGGAAGCATCGAACACTAGATCAATTTTAATCAAACGTTGCGCAACTTACGTACTTACTTTTTGCAATCCATAACTTCTGGTCAGACTCGTTGGTGATCAGAAGTTTCAAATCGGCGGCGCATTTTCATGAAGTGACTGTTTGATTGCTTTGCGTGCGAGAGAATTGAAAATTTGAAGCGGGATTTTGGGTGAAAATGATTGTGAAAATACAACCACGGAAAAGTCAAAATAGTGGTAGGAACTGCATTGCTGTGCCACGTTAATTGTAATGTAGGAAAAGTATGCACTCGGTAAGTTTATGTTAAATAAACGCCATTTCAGATAAATTTATTGTCGGAATAAATACGTCAAAGCACTGTCATCTTATCAAGACTATGAAATAAAGACACTGTAAGCGTGGGGAAAGCATTTATTGATACGGAATTGCGGCTCTCTGCGCAATCCGCTCGCATTTATACACACCACACAATACAAAACAATTAAATATTTTTCGTTGCAGATTTTCTTCTTGTTGGTCCTTCAGAGACACTATAGGGGCTTCAAAGCCCAAGTACAAAATCACCGAAGTCGCCAGCACCAAAACAAACAAGTCCAATAAATTTAAACAACTAAAACAAAACGTAAAAATGTGTCTTCAAACTTTGAATTCTTACAATTTCGATGGTACCGAACTGTAGCGCCTCCTTTTGGTTGCCGAAGTAGTACAAAAGGACGGTAAAATGACCAGGTACACACTATAGGTAAGTTTGCTTAAAACTCGAAACACGGCATGTGACAGAAAAGTATTGACGACACCTACAAAACCTGATGATTGTTGAAATTGACACACGAAACGTCTTACCGCCGTTGCCGACTCCACAGCTGTAAATTATAAAACAAATACATAAAGACCACAAAGGTCGTGCTAATGCTTCCATAAAACCGAACGATGAGACTGTATTCTGTACTTATGAAAACAGTCTGACCTGTGACCAGTTTTAGCATAACACCCAGCGAGATAACCACAAGAGAAGATTCAATTTCCTCGACGGTTTGAATTTTTTGTAGTAGAACAAATAACCAAAAATCACCCTAGTAGCCAACAAGGATACGATGGAGAGTCGAAAAGTACAAATAATTTTGGAAGTCGTCACTCCACCTACGAAAAATGTTCAAACACCTTAAATACCGACGACTTACTTACTCAAATACAGTAAAACCGACTCCCTTAGTCCGAGTTACAATCACACTATAAGTGACGCTTATAATAAAAGCAAACACCATTCCTTTCATTACTTTTGTGGTGGATTTCTTGATATTGAACAAAATTAAAGGGGCGAAGATGTAGAGCTGGTTATCGATTGCTAAGTACCCGAGGTGTAAAGCACACTACAATCGTTTTTATTATTAAATAAACTGTCTCTAGAACTTACTCTTTTGAAGTCCATAATTTTCAAAACGAAAAAGAAAGGTGACCACCAGTGGTACCACAATGGTTTGCACATAATTAGCTATAAAGAGTCCATATGGTCCGTTGGCTAAAAATTTTAGCATAGTGGTGTGTACTAGTACCGCTGCCACTAAAGCCGGCGTTAGTCTAAAACCAACAAATATATAATCTCTGTCGTACTAAATCTACACCAACCTGATGTATCTAATCAAATAAAAAGTGACCAAATCGACAGAAAATACTCAGTGTGTTTTAAATAAATATAACTCGTTAGAAATCCGCTGATTGTCAAAAATGTGTCAAACGAGTAGTGACCTGACCACATAAAAGTGTAAACGCTTGGTGGTTCCACTAAAACTGTGGTTAGAAAAAGTCAAAATAATTAATTTTACCTCATCGTAGATGTAGTGGACGTTTTTTGCAATAAACCTATAAAAGAGTACTGTATGGCTAATACAACCCAGGTACTACTTATCACTTTGATTCCTTCAAGCAAGTGAGAGTATTGTGGTTGTTGGGACGCTGCGACAAAAGTCTTTCGAAGTTAGTGTAGGCGGAAAACACAACAAAAACATTCGGGGTTTGACCTAAAATAGACAACTTGAAGCGGTACTAAGTGGAAGAAGTGCGTACCAGTTAAACGTAAATAGGCGTCGTAGGTGGTACTTGCAATTGTCAGAGATATAGTTACTACGAAAAAGTAACTAAAATATAGAGATTTATGTAAGAAACCAAAAAAGTATCAAACTTACTAAGAAAAGTTCTCCAGGTGGGTGATTTTTAAGGGTTTGCCTTGATAAAAACACAAGTCTTCTTCCACACTTACGTCTCCGCTTACTCCAAGTGTGTCCATGAAGTGTCTAGCAAAGTTTTGTACGCTTTCCAGAGAACAGGATTTTGGGACACACACCCCCCACAGTAATACAGAGTGTTCTTTTTCGTTCACTTCTCTGAACTTTGGTTTTGATAGGTACTCCTCTAGTTCTTTGCTTTTAATAAACGATTTGGTGAAACCCAGAGGTTTATAATGTGTTGACACTTGTAAAGTGCAATACTGGCCCTTAATAGTTCTCTTAGTAACGGCTTGTTCTATATCCAGACACTCGTCGTAGTCTCCAAACAAATGGAAATTGCCGTTAAAAAATCCGGGATAAATTTTGCCACTTGCGTCCAGCACTGGAAATTAATTCAAAAGTAGACACACCTTTATTAGAAAAAATACGTACTCTTGAAAGCCCACATTTTGGTTTCAAAAACATCTGACAACAAATTGGATAAGTCGGCGGCACAGTCAGCATCCAGGTCACTGTTTTTGACGTACTTCAGTGCGGTTTGGTTTAGAATTCTAAGTGGGACGTTGTACAAGGATGAGTGAGAGTACACAATTAGAGCGAAAAATACAACAAGTTTTGTGAACTTCATTGTAAGCAACTAAAACACTAGTGAGTCATATAAAAGGTAATTACTGGCTTAACACTAAGTGAACTAAAGTTTATCAGGTGATTTTAAATTTTAAATGTGTTTATTATTCCGTCGTCAGTTGCCGCGGACATAGACACAGTTAGTTAGTTAAATACCGTTCAGTATTTTTTTAGATTGTAAATCTAGTAATTTTGTTGGCAACCAATTTCGTATTTGCAAAGATCCCTAATGAAAAATGAAATTAATGAAAAAAGTGGTGGAAACTTATTTCGACAGAATTTCCCTAGCTCCTGAAGTACAATGAAACATATCCAGAATCCCTATAAGTTAAAATAAACATATGTAAATATGTAATGCCAAAGTAATTTCTTTTTGCATCACCCTGTATAAGCAATTCGAAAAAATATAAATGCGGTATTTTATTGAACGATAAAAAAGCAAAATAAGAATGAGAAACGATGCTGCAAACAAAACTCATGCGGCAGCTCTTTGTGCAGGTGGCTGCCTAGCTGCAAGTCATAAATTAGTGGAACGACCGGAAGTGGCCAATTTTGAATTTCGCACAATTTCGAGATCATATGTGTCAATAAACGGTCAGTCGAAGGCGAAATCGTATTTTTGTAATAACCAAGTTAAAAACAAACAAATTTTATTTTTCGTTATTACATTTAGGCCAGAACTTCAGGGGCCTGACATTAGTATAAACCGTCTCTGCACAAGTACGGACATTGTAAAATACACTTACAGCACATTATTGGAGGGAATAGAGATATCTGAGCAAAATGTGTAGTGTTTAAAATGTTGATGTTTGTACATCGGAAGAATGTCACGTAGACATTTCTTTGATTTGAATGAGGTTATCGCCTCAAAACAGATGAATAAAATTACTCAAGCTTCAATTGAATAAAATATTTATTTTATAATAATAATAATAATAACATTTATTGATTTCAACAGAAAGAAACACAATTACAGAAACCAAATAAAGTAAAAATAAACTCCTATAAAAAATAGCTAGAAAACTGACAAAAAATTAATTACCTGCTAAGATAAAACCGATTTTGGCAAATGACATACTTTCTAAGAAAAGAGAGGGGGGTGGGTGGGGCTAATACTTGCTAAAAGATAAGAGTGATTTTGGCAAACGACAAAATTAACTCAAAAACAAGTCAAGTCAGAATTTTCCAAAAATAGAACAACAAAATCCCCCAAAATTGCTTTAAATAATTTACAAAAAAATCTCCATGGACTCCCAAAATAATACACCAAGGGAACTCAAGAGTTTTCCCAATTAAGAGAAAAAAACAAGACTTTTTCAAATTCGTAAAAATTTATCGAAAAATAAAATACCAGGGGACCTAAAATTAACCGCGAAAAGTAAAAAACTTCAATTTTGCAACACTAACTCATTTTAAAGGGCGGATTCTTGGACAAATGTCTTTTCATTTTGTGTATCTCTCCTTTTATTTCAGCGCTACTTGTTTTGGCTATTTTACTTTTTTCTGGCCATTTTGTTCCAAAATCTTAATTTTCTATACCCCCAAGCACAAGTTTCTTCAGAAAGTCACATTGAATATTTTTGTTTTTTCAATTTTTCGAGTCCTAATTTTTGAATTTTTCGTTTCTTCATACATTTGTACTTTCATAATTTTCGATTTATCAATTTTTAATTTTGTTATTTTTCCATTATTGAGTTTTTCGATTTTTCCAGATGTGCATATAATAAACTTTTTCATTTTTTTTGTTCCTGATTTTTCAGTTTTATGACTGAATTTTTCTAGTTTCTAATCCAAAATTTTTCGATTTTACATCTTCTGAATTTTTCAATTTTTTCGTTTTTTTTTTCAAATATTCCATTTTTTTAGTGTTTCGATTTTTCGTTTCTTCAATTTTACGATTATTTTTCGGAAAAGTTAAGCTTAGCTAAGATCAAACTGATTTTGGCAATGACATACTTTCTACGAAAACAGAGGGTGGGTGGGCGGGGCTAGCACCTGCTAAGATAAGACTGATTTTGGCAAATGACATACCTTCTAAGAAAAGAGAGGGTGGGTGGGCGGGGCTAGTACTTGCTAACATAATAAGACTGATTTTGGAAAATAAAATACCCTCGAAGAAAAGAGGCAAATGATATACTCTCTAAGAAAAGAGAGGGTGGGTGGGCGGGAATAGTAGCTGTTAAGATAAGACTGATTTTGGCTAATGAGATCCCTCTAAGAAAATAGACGGCGGGTGGGCGGTACTAGTACCCGATAAGAGATAAGAGTAATTTTTGTTTTTTTGACTTTTAAATTTGTTATTTTTCCATTATTAGATCTTTTAATTTTTGAGTTTGTCGATTTTTTCAAATATGTATATATCAAATTTCTTCATGTTTTTGTTCCTGATTTTTCAGTTTTGTGGCCGACTTTTTCTAATTTCTAATCTAAAATTTTTCGATTTTACTTGTTCTGAATTTTTCAATTTTTCCGATTTTTTTCAAATAGCCCATTTTTTTAATGTCTCAATTTTTATTTTGCAACCTTTCGATTTTTGCAGTTGCAGTTTTCAGTTAAATGTTTCAATTTTTCGACTTTCCAACTTCTGAATTTTTGGTTTTTAGATTTTTCGTTTCTTCAATTTTACGATTATTTTTCGGAAAAGTTAAGCTTAGCTAAGATAAAACTGATTTTGGCAATGACATGCTTTCTAAGAAAAGAGAGAGTGGGTGGGCGGGGCGAGTACCTGTTAAGATAAGTCTGATTTTGGAAAATGTCATCCCCTTTAAGAAAAGAGAAAGCGGGTGGGTGGAGCTAGTAGCTGCTAATACAAAACTGATTTTGGCAAATAACATACCCTCTAAGAAACACGAGGGTGGGTGGGCGGGGCTACTACTTGCTAACATAAGACTGATTTTGGCAAATGAAATATCCCCGAAATAAAGAGAGGGCGGGTGGGTGGGGCTATAGGCTGCTAAGACAAAACTGATTTTGGCAAATGGCAAACTCTCTAAGAAAAGAGAGGGTGGGTAGGCGGGGCTGGTAGCTGCTAAGATAAAACTGAGATCCCTCTAAGAAAATAGAAGGCGGGTGGGCGGAAGTAGTACCTATTAAAAGATAAGAGTGATTTTTTCTTTTTCGATTTTTAATTTTGTTGTTTTTCCATTATTAGATTTTTTAATTTTTGAGTTCGTCGATTTTTTCAAATATGTATATATCAAATCTTTTTATTTTTTTGTTCACTGATTTTTCAGTTTTGTGGCCGAATTTTTCTAGTTTCTAATCTAAAATTTTTCGATTTTACTTGTTCTGAATTTTTCAACTTTTACGATTTTTTTCAAATAGTCCATTTTGTAATGTCTCAATTTTTATTTTGCAACCTTTCGATTTTTGCAGTTTTTTAATTCTTCGATTTTTCGAGTTACAATTTCAGTTAAATGTTTCAATTTTTCGACTTTCCAACTTCTGAATTTTTGGTTCTTAGATTTTTCGTTTCTTCAATTTTACGATTATTTTTCGGAAAAATTAAGCAAACTGTTATTTTAGATAAAATAAAACTGATTTTGGCAATGACATACTTTCCAAGAAAAGAGAGGGTGGGTGGGCGGGGCTAGCAACTGGTAAGAGATAAGAGTTATTTTTGTTTTTCCGATTTTTAAATTTGTTATTTTTCCATTATTCGATTTTTTAATTTTTGAGTTCGTCGATTTTTTCAAATATGTATATATTAAATTTTTTCATTTTTTTGTTCCTGATTTTTCAGTTCTATGGCCCAATTTTTCTAGTTTCTAATCTAAAATTTTTTATTTTGCTTCTTCAGAATTTTTCAATTTTTCGGATTTGTTCCAAATATTCCATTTTTTTAGTGTTTCAACTTTTATTTTGCAACCTTTCGAATTTTGCAGTTTTTTATTTCTTCGATTTTTCGATTTACAATTTCAGTTAAATGTTTCAATTTTTCGACTTTCCAACTTCTGAATTTTTGGTTATTAGATTTTTCGTTTCTTCAATTTTACGATTATTTTTCGGAAAAGTTAAGCTTAGCTAAGATAAAACTGATTTTGGCAAATGGCATATCCTCTAAGAAAAGATACAAATAGTGGGCAGGGTTAGTAGGTGCTAAAATAAGGCTGATTTTAGCAAATGAGATACCTCGAAGAAAAGAGAGGGCGGGTGGGTGGGGCTATAGGTTGCTAAGATAAAACTGATTTTGGCAAATGGCAAATTCTCTAAGAAAAGAGAGGGTGGGTGGGCGGGACTAGTTAGTACCTGGTGAAAGATTAGAGTGATGTTTGCTTTTTCGATTTTTAATTTTGTTATTTTTCCATTATTAGATTTTTTTAATTTTGATTTCCTCGATTTTTTCAAATATGTATATATTAAATTTTTTAATTTTTTTGTTCCTGATTTTTTAGTTTTATCGCCCAATTTTTCAAGTTTCTAATCTAAAATTTTTCGATATTATTTCTTCTGAATTTTTCAATTTTTCCGATGTTTTTCAAATATTCCATTTTTTTATGTATTTCGATTTTTATTTTGCAACCTTTCGATCTTTGCAGTTTTTTATTTCTTCAACTTTTCAATTTACAATTTCTTTAGTTTTCAGTTTTTAATTTTTCAATATTTTGACTTTCTAACTTCTGAATTTTTGGATTTTAGATTTTTCGTTTCTTCAATTTTACGATTATTTTTCGGAAAAGTTAAGCTTAACTAAGATAAAACGCCTTTTGGCAAGGACATACTCTCTAGTGGGCGGAGCTACTTATACCATCTAAGATTGCCTATTTTACTGTTTTTGTTCTAAAATCTGAATTTTCCGTACTCCCAAGCACATGTTTCTTAAGAAAGTCACATTTAGTATTTTTGTTTGTTCAATTTTTCGAGTTTTAACTTTTGAATTTTTCGCTTCTTCAGTTTTACGCTTTATCAATTACACTTCCATAATTTTCGCTTTTTCGATTTTTAATTTTGCTATTTTTCCATTATTAGATTTTTTTAATTTTTGAGCTATTCGATTTTTTCAAATATGTATATACCTATTAAGTTTTTTCATTTCTTTGTTCCTGATTTTTCAGTTTTATTCCTGAAGTTTTTTAGTCCCTAATCTAAAATCTTTCGATTTTAGTTGTTCAGAATTTTTCAATTTTTCCGATTTTGTTCAATTACTTATTCCATTTTAGTGTTTCAATTTTTAATTTTCAACCTTCCGATTTTTGAAATTTTTATTTCTTCAATTTTTCAGTTTTAAATTTTTCAATTATTCGACTTTCCGACTTCCGAATTTTTGGTTTCGTCAATTTTACGATTATTTTTCGGAAAAGTTAATCTTAGCTAAGATAGAACTGATTTTACCAAAGACATACTCTCTAAGAAAAGTGAGGGCGGGTGGGCGGGGCTAGTACCTACTAAGATAAAGCTGATTGTGGTAAATGACATAGGCTCTAAGAAAAGAAAGGGCGGGTGGATGGGGCTAATAGTTGCTAAGATAAAACTGATTTTGGTAAATGACATACTCTCTAAGAAACGAGAGGGTGGGTGGGCGGGGCTAGTAACTGCTAAGATAAGACTGATTTTTGCTAGTGAAATCCCTCTAAGAAGATAGAGGGCGGGTGGGCGGGGCTAGTACCTGCTAAATAATAAGAGTGATTTTCGCTTTTTCGATTTTTATTTTGTTATTTTTCCATTATTACATTTTTTAATTTTTGAGTTCTTCGATTTTTTCAAATATGTGTATATTAAATTCTTTTATTTTTTTGTTCCTGATTTTTCAGTTTTACGGCCGAATTCTTCTGGTTTCTAATTTAAAATTTTTCGATTTTACTTCTTCTGAATTTTTCAATAAATATTCCATTTTTTTAGTATTTCGATTTTTATTTTGCCACCTTTCGATTTTTGCAGTTTTTTATTTCTTCAATTTTTCGATTTACAATTTCTTTAATTTTCAGTTTTAAATTTTTAAATTTTTCGACTTTCCAACGTCTGAATTTTTGATTTTTAAATTTTTCGTTTCTTCAATTTTATGATTCTTTTTCAGAAAACTTAAGCTTAGCTAAGATAGACTGATTTTGGCAATGCGTATTCTCTAAGAAAAGAGAGGGCGGGTGGGCGGGGCTAGTACTTGCTAAGACTGCCTATTTTACTGTTTTTGTTCTAACATCTGAACTTTCCGTACCGCCAATCACATATTTCTTAAGGTCACATTTAATTTTTTTTTTGTTCAATTTTTCGAGTTTTAACTTTTGAATTTTTCGATTCTTCAATTTTACGCTGTATCAATTACACTTTCATAATTTTCGCTTGTTCGATTTTTAATTTTGCTATTTTTCCATTATTAGCTTTTTTTTAATTCTTGAGTTCTTCGATATTTTCATATATGTATATATTAAGTTTTTTCATTTCTTTGTTCCTGATTTTTCAGTTTTGTTCCTGAATTTTTTTAGTTTCTAATCTAAAATCTATAGATTTTACTTGTTCAGAGTTTTTCAATTTTTCCGATTTTTTTCAAATATTCCATTTTTTAGTGTTTCGATTTTTAATTTTCAACCTTTCAATTTTTGCAATTTTTTATTTCTTCAATTTTTCAGTTTTAAATTTTTCAATTTTTCGACTTTCCAACTTCCGAATTTTTGGTTTTTAGATTTTTAGTTTCTTCAATTTTACGATTATTTTTCGGAAAAGTTAAGCTTAGCTAAGCTACGATAAAACTGATTTTGGCAAAGACATACTCTCTAAGAAAATTGAGGGCGGGTGGGCGGGGCTAGTACCTGCCAAGATAAAGCTGATTGTGGTAAATGACATAGCGAGAGGATGGGTGGGCGGGGCTAGTAACTGCTAAGATAAGACTGATTTTTGCTAATGAGATCCTCTAAGAAAATAGAGGGCGGTGAGCGGGGCTAGTACCTGCTAAAAGATAAGAGTGATTTTTCCTTTTTCGATTTTTAATTTTGTTAGTTTTCCATTATTACAGTTTTTAATTTTTGAGTTCTTCGATTTTTTCAAATATGTGTATATTAATTTTTTTCATTTTTTTGTTCCTGATTTTTCAGTTTTACGGCTGAATTTTCCTAGTTTCTAATTTAAAATTTTTCTATTTTACTTCTTCTGAATTTTTCAATAAATATTCCATTTTTTTAGTGTTTGGATTTTTATTTTGCCACCTTTCGATTTTTGCAGTTTTTTATTTCTTCAATTTGTCGATTTACAATTTCTTTAGTTTTCAGAAAAATTAAATTTTTCGACTTTCCAACGTCTGAATTTTTGGTTTTTAGATTTTTCGTTTCTTCAATTTTTCGGAAAAGTTAAATTTAGCTAAGATAAAACGCTTCTTTAAAGTTATTTTTAAACACAAATGTGGACTTTTCTTGCGTTTATGTTGGCATAACGGAAGTAATTGTGTCACAGATATGTCAATCGTGACATGCGATAAATTTAGGTTATGTTCTGAATACATTTTGCAAATTAAAAATGTCAACAATATGTCGATCTTGACAGCTGAAACCGGAAATTATATATACAAAACTTAATGACCAATTTCAACTAAGTAAAAATCCAGGATTGCCAACAGACTCAGTCATTTCTGACCACGCAGTATTACCACAATTTTAACGCCATTAATTAGAAACTTGCCACTCTTTCTTCGAAAATTGCTATCAACACCACCCCAATCCTCCTAAAAGTCTAGGTGGAGGCTTTAGTAATTTATAATCTTCGTAACACATCAAATACGTGGGGTAGCTTATCTCGTTAAATTTATCGTCACAGGTTTTAGAGCATTTAATCTTATTTATGTGACCGCGGTGTTAGTTTACGATTTGCTTTCAAGTCATCATTCTCGCAACCTCCACCCCCGACCCGGCTCTATCCTCTCTGTTTACATTTTTAATCGAACTTTAATATCGCCGCATCCCTCCTCCGAATAAATCCCCGCTTCTAAGACGACCATCCAGACAATCTCCCATTGTGGAGTAGTAAAAGCCGGCGACCGATGTCCATATATCTAATAGGAATCTGGTGAATGTGTGTGACGTCTCGGCGTGCATTGAGCCCAGTGAAGCGCCCTTATCGATACAATTTAACATCGAGCTTAATGCAGCCATTATTGTCGAAAAGTTCGCTAGTGCGGGCGGTAAAAATGGGAGATGGGTATCCATTTAATTTCGAGCAAGTTCCCGCTATGTGATGTATAATTTAGGTTTGTGGAAGTAACGAATGCCTCGTTTGAGTCCCGTTGAGAACAATCATAATTAAACAGCTCCAGAAGTAATGTAGCGGAAAGGAAGTGGAACACTGGAAAATGCTACCGATCGAAGTGCGTGTTTTAGTTGAGAGAACTGCGGGAGATACATTTGCATAATGTAAAACTTCTCCACAACAGATTCGCGTTTAATGTATCTATCAGAAACACCGATTCGTGATAGCGCAGAGCGGAGGGAGCGGTATTGTTTTCGACCGTTTATCACATGCGAAGGACTGGTGAACAAAGCAGGCGATTCACTAGTTCGCAAAATTGATTGTCTATTTTTTAGTTTTGATGATGTATTAACAGAAACAAGTTTTTGCGATTTTTGTTTTCGGGTAAACTCTATAAAGAAAAATCCAGTGGCTAAAAGACACTTCTGCAACTTTTTTGACTTGAATTTTTTATTTCTTCCAATTTTTCGAGTTCTTGGTTTAAATTTTTCAGGTTTTTAATTTCCCAACTTTTGAATTTTTCAGTTTTTAAATTTTGTAGCTTTTCGATTTGAGTTTTCGAGTTTCCAGTTTTTAAATTTCCAATAGCAATTTTTCGTTTCTTGTTTTTTCAGTGTTAAGATTTTATAATTTTTTGTTTTCCAGATTTTCGCTTCTTCAATTTTTCGAACTAGAATTTTTCTTATTTATCTTTCTTCAATTTTTACATTTTGGATCTTGTCGATTTAAAATTTCTGGAGTTTACAATTTTTAATTTTTCAATGTTTCGTTTCTTTAATTTTTCATTTCTTCTAATTTTCGATTTGGAATTTTCCGTTTCGGTATTTTATTTTCTTTGTTTTTACAAATTTTCGATTTTTAAAATTTGCAATTTTATATATTTTTTTCAATTTTTCATTTCCTCAATTTATCGATTTACAGTTTTTCGATTTTTCATTGATATTTGTTTCTTCAATTTTACGATACGCAATTCTTCGTGTTCTCATTTTTAAATTTTTCATTTTTGAATTTTTCACGTTTTGGACTTTTTGCCACTCTTTGAAATTTCATTTTTGAATTTTTCAGTTCTTCGACTTCCCACCTTTTGAATGTTCGAAATTCTGGATTTTGCAATTTTTCGATTTGCAATTTCACGAGTTTTCAATTTTAATTTTTCAATTTTTTTAAATTTGAACTTTTCGATTTGGAATTTTGTTTCGTTTTTTTAATTTCATAATTTTTGAATTTTTCATTTCTCCAATTTATCGATTTGCAATTTCTTATCGATTTTAATTTCCTCAATTTTTCTATATGTCCCTCTTCGAAATTTCATTTTTGAATTTTTCAGTTTTTTGATTTTCCATATTTTGAATGTTCGAAATTTTGGATTTTGCAATTTTTCGATTTGCAATTTCACGAGTTTTCAATTTTAATTTTTCAATTTTTTTTATTTTGAACTTTTTGACTTGGAATTTTCTGTTTCGATTTTTAATTTCATAATTTTTCAATTTTTCATTTCTTCAATTTATCGATTTGCAATTTCGTATTGATTTTAATTTCCTCAATTTTTCTATATGCCCCTCTTCGAAATTTCATTTTTGAATTTTTTAGTTTTGTGATTTTTCCATCTTTTGCATGTTCGAAATTTTGGATTTTGCAATTTTTCGATTTGCAATTTCACGAGATTTCAATTTTAATTTTTCAATTTTTTTTATTTTGAACTTTTCGATTTGGAATTTTCTGTTTCGTTTTTTAATTTCATAATTTTTCAATTTTTCATTTCTTCAATTTACCGATTTGCAATTTCTTATTGATTTTAATTCCCCCAATTTTTCTATATGCCACTCTTCGAAATTTCATTTTTGAATTTTTCAGTTTTTTGATTTTCCACCTTTTGAATGGTCGAAATTTTGGATTTTGCAATTTTTCGATTTGCAATTTCACGAGTTTTCAATTTTAATTATTCAATTTTTTTTATTTTGAACTTTTCGATTTGGAATTTTCTGTTTTGTTTTTTTAATTTCATAATTTTCAATTTTTCATTTCTTCAATTTATCGATTTGCAATTTCTTAACGATTTTAATTTCCTCAATTTTTCTATATGCCACTCTTCGAAATTTCATTTTTGAATTTTTCAGTTTTTTGATTTTCCATATTTTGAATGTTCGAAATTTTGGATTTTGCAATTTTTCGATTTGCAATTTCACGAGTTTTCGATTTTAAATTTTTAATTTTACATTTTTTTTTTATTTTGAATTTTTCAATTTGGGATTTTGTTTCGTTTTTTAATTTCATATTTTTTCAATTTTTTGTTTCTTCAATTTTTGACTAACAATTTTTCTAGTTTCCGTTAAAATATGTAATAATAACAAGAATAATTTTTAAAACATTTCATTTTTCAATTTTACGATTTTAGAATTTTTCCGTTTGTCAATTTTTTCATTTTTGAAACTTCGATATTCGATTTCTTCAAATTTTCAATCTGCAATTTTTCGTTCTTGTAATTTTGTTTTCTTTATTTTTACAAATTCTCGATTTTTCAAGGTTCAGATTTTACAATTTATCGAATTTGGAATTCAGTTTCTTCAATTTTTTGTTTCTTCATTTTGGCCATGTGTTATTTTTCATTTATTTTTGTTTCTTCAATTTTCTGTTCTGCAACTCAGAGTTTTCATTTCTAAATTTCTCAGTTTATCGATTTTCCAGCTTTTGGATGTTTCAATTTGGATTTTTCAATTTTTCAGGTCTTTAATTTTTGATTTCCAATTTTCGTTTCGTTGTTTATTTTTATTTGCCTTTCAATTTTCGGTTTTGCAGTGTTTCGATTTTATATTTTTCCTTTTTTTCTATGTTGAATTTTTTAATTTTTAAATTTTTTTGGATTTCGATTCGAATTTTTCGGTTTTCTAATTTTCGACTTTTCAATTTCTCGATTTTTCAATAATTTTTCGTTTCTTTAATTTTTGATTGAAATTTGTCTAGTTTCCATTTTAAATATTCATAATAGTTGCAATTTTTTAAAATGTTCGCTTTTCATATTTTTACGGTTTTAGATTTTTCGATTTTAATTTTTCGACTTTACAATTTTGAAATTCTTTATTTTTTCAATTTTACAATTTTGGGCTTTCCATTTTTGTGTTTTTGCAAATTTTTCCGTTTTTTCAGTTTTTCGATTGTTAGTTTTTCATGTATTCAGTCTCTCGATCTGCAATTTTTCGTTTCAGTTTTTTGTTTTCATCATTTTTTCAAATTATTGTTTTTCAATGTTCGATTTGTATTTCTCCTTTTGTAACGTAAATTGCTCCAATTTTGGATTTTTATAGTTTTCGATTTGGAATTTTTCGGGTTTCAATTTTTCATTTTTCATTTTTATATTTTTCAGTTTTTCGATTTTTCAATAGTTTTTCCTTTCTTTAATTTTTTATTTGAAATTTTTCTAATTTTCATTTTTTAGATGTCGTATAAGAGTTACTTTTTTTAATTTTCGCTGTTCCAATTTTCGATTTTTAATTTTTAATTTTTCGATCTTTCAATGTTACAGTTTTTCCAATGTACATTTTTGACGCTCTTATAATTTTTTGATTTTACATTTATGGGTTTTCCACTTTTGCGATTTTGCAATTTTCCATTTTTTGTTTTTCGATTTTTCAATTTTTTATGACTTCAGTTTTTCGATTTGCAAGTTTTCGTTTCAGCTTTTTATTTTCATCATTTTTTCAAATTATATATAATTTTTTAACGTAAAATTTTCGAATTTTTGGATTTTTTCAGTTTTTCGATTTGCAATTTTTCGGTTTTCAATTTTACATTTTTCAGTTTTAGACTTTTTAGTTCCTTGATTTTTCAGTAATTTTTTGTTTCTTCAATTTTTGATGTGAGTTTTTTCTAGTTTTCGTTTTAAATATGACAGAATAGTTATAATCTTTAAAATTTTTCACTTTTTCAATTTTTCGATTTTAAGTTTTCTATGATTAAATGTTACAGTTTTTACGAATTGCAATTTTTTTAATTTTTCAACAAATCAAAAGAGGGGAAACATTGTAAAATTGTAAAATTGAAAAATCAAAAATCAAAAACGAAAATGTATAAAATGAAAACTTTGCAAAAATATGAAAATTGGAAATCAAAACTTGCAAAATTCAAGAACCGAAAGTAAAAAAAATGATAGATTAAAAATTGAGAGTCATAAAATCGAAAAGTGCAAAAAACATAATAAAATAGAAATATTGAAAATTCAGGAAATTGGAAAATCGGATAATTGGAAAACTAAAAATTGCAAAAACTGAAAAACTGAATAGACGAAAAATTAAAAACGAAAGAAACATTGAAAAAATAAAGAAGTAAGAAAATGAAAAAATTAAAGTTGAATAAACGAAAAATTATAGAACCGAAACATTCAAAGAAAAAAATGTAAAAATGAAAGAAAAAGAAACACGAAAAATTGGGATATCAAAAAATTGATCGAAGCTAAATAAATCCAGATTTCTCGAAAAATTATAAAAACTATGAGCGTTACTCACAAAATATTTTACATATTTAAGAGAGAATTTATTAGGCAAAATTTTGAGATGACGTCATCAATTTTTTGGTAGGGGATAAATGAATAAATTTTGATTATCGATTTAATACGATTATGATAACCTTAAAATTGTATAATGTTATTTATATGTATTTAATTATACAATGTTGATTCATCCACTACAAGTGCATGAGTATCTTGTTTAATAAAATTAAAACAAATATATTATTGTAAATTTTGAATATGATGTTATACATTAGTGGTAGGGATATTATTCAAATTAGTCAGTGTTATGTGTCTAATAAAAATTGATACAACAGACAAACAGACGGTACCGGAGACCACTTTTTCTACTCTAGAGGTCATGAAACGTCGAAAAAAACATGAAAGAGTGAACGCTTAAGCTCAGGAAGTAAAAAAAAACTGTGCATCTCGATGATAAAGTTCTTTTATCACGCGATAATTTATGTCGGGGCATTCCGTGTTTTCCAAGTTTAAGA
Organism: Zophobas atratus; assembly: GCA_022388445.1. Taxonomy (NCBI): domain Eukaryota; kingdom Metazoa; phylum Arthropoda; class Insecta; order Coleoptera; family Tenebrionidae; genus Zophobas; species Zophobas atratus. The sequence goes on from CM039444.1 coordinate 11,348,025, forward strand.
ACTTATCAATGCAGATAAGGTCTCATTTTTAATTCCGCAAACCTATCCCGTCCCATGTGTTTGGTAAAATTTTTGTCCGATAAATTTATTAAAAGCAGCCGCTCGTACAGTCGATAAAATACCCACTCCGTCGGAACCTCCCTTATTTTGAATGCGCCATGTACGGTTCCCCCGCAAGTAGCCGCCTTAATAAAACTTGTCGAATAAAAGTGGTAACCGGGCCATATTGGCCGGGTCAGTGAATGAAATAATAAAATAAGCTCGAAAAATGCCTCGAACGGGTTTCGGCATTAAAGTTGCATGAGGCAAGTTTGGTCCGAAATTGGTCGTTATGTATGGAAATGGTAATTGTACCTTGACCGTCTCTTATCATCGGGGTGTAGTCAGTTCACCCCATCGAAATTATGCAAATCCGCATCGAGTTTGTGTAACCATAGCTTGGCCATCATCAAAATTTACAAACATTTGTGGATCAGCCGAGGGAGTTCAAAGGCAACGCGACGAGGTCGTATGGGTTTCACGTCCCACGTTGTTGATTCAACGTCCTTGTTGTATTTTATTGGCTTTCTTCGCGGTATTTGCTCTTCGCGGTGCAACTATTTGGTTACCGATCGGCGCCATTACCCATTGGTATTCCGCGGCCGCAGCGGCCGTCGATGGCGAGAAGTCCGGGTTCCGGGTGCCCATCAAGCGATTCTTGTTATAGGACGGCCGATGAGGCAGTCGTGCGTATCCGCGCGCCGATCTCATGCTGATGTGGCCGCAAAGTTCAAATCTAAATATAAATTGCTATTGGCGGGGCTGCGCCGATGTTTACCGCTCAAATATTTGTGCTTTTATGCCGATCGCGAACGATGCACTTTACATGTTCCGGGGCTTTCCCGGACTTCGCCCGGACTCGCTCGCTCCCCACAGCTTTATGCAGATGTCAACGCGACTGTCTCAATCGCAATTATAATGGGGAGGGACGCGGGCTCTCGCTCTCACGTACCGAAAGAATCCGGCAGATCGTAGCGGAAACCTCGTCGATACCGCAGGAAAATTGTCAAGGGATAAATGCAGTAATACGAGGGATATTCGAAAAAGACTAAAACCGTCAGCTACCTTAGTCCACATAATTCATTCCAAGTACAAAAATCCATAACATGTTGAATTCAGTTTAAAAAAACTTGATTATCTATATACATAATATCTATTTAATTCTTATAAAACTCACACTACATTGTTGGAAATAATTAAGTTGAAATTTAGCTAAAGACGTGAACCCTCAATTTCCAAACAATTACCCGACTGTGACATCTGGACTGATAACACTAATGCAACACTAAAAAATTCACAGAAAGTTCAGATAGTGTTTGAGGTTGGGTATACTCCATATACTAAAGAAAAAAATGTTTTATACTCATATCACATCACAAAACATAGATAACGGGTGTTTTGTTTTCTTACTTTTTGGGACACTTGATTGCATTTAATCGTAAAAATATCGCTTTTATATATCCACCCATGCTTGCAGACTTCTGTTGGTGTCTTCAGAGGGATACCGCGAGATCTGGCTACAATAGGAATGCCAATCTTTCGAAAAAAAAAGACCTTTTCTAATGAAAAATGAAGTATTGTTTTATTAATTTTGTATGATTTCAAAAAAATCAATAAACACTTTTCATTGTGATACCTGATGTGATAGGTTGGGTACCTATACTCCATATACTAAAGAAAAAAATGTTTTATACTCATATCACATCACAAAACATAGATAACGGGTGTTTTGTTTTTCTTACTTTTTGGGACACTTGATTGCATTTAATCGTAAAAATATCGCTTTTATGTATCCACCCATGCTTGTAGACTTCTGTTGGTGTCTTCAGAGGGATACTGCGAGATCTGGCTACAATAAGAATGCCAATCGTTCGAAAAAAAGACCTTTTTCAATGAAAAATGAAGTTTTGTTTTATTAATTTTGTATGATTTCAAAAAATTCAATAAACACTTTTCACTTTGAAACCTGATGTGATACGACTCTTTCAAGCACAATCCTCAATTGAGTTTGAGGTAAGAAATTTTAACCACATACTGTGCATTCTGTGAATTTTATTTTTTTTTAATTTGTTGCATAGTGTAATTACACCACAGTAGCCGAAATTTTGACACAATGTATCGCAATTGGCGAACGGTGGTTGAAGAGTTGTAAGCAACTAACTCAAATATTTTGGCCTAACTATTCCTCCAATATGTGGAAAGAAGAAATGTACGAACCTCCAAACTTAGGCAAACTTGGTGACAGACTTCGAGAAATAAGTTTTTACGTTTTGGGGATGGTAACTCACTTGGGTTCGTAGATACTCAACATTCAAACACTTCTGAGACAGTTAACGCGGTTGTTGACTCCACAAGAACAAGAAGAGTTGAAAACGAACGACATGTTTAAAGATTTCAAAAGTAACACTTGTAGTTCTATTTTCTTATATCTATACAAGTTTTTTTGTAGATCTTAACATTTTTGAGTTTGGTCAATACTCGACTAACCTGTGGTTGAAAGTTTGCAAACAATTCGAATATTTACTCCAACCAGCCGAAGAAAAAGTCGCTATTAAACTAAAAAAACAACTATTAAGCATCGACGCCAATACTCGACAGCTTCTTCACGAATTCACCCGATATTCTGCTCTTATTAGTAGACCTATTTTGAAGCAAACCCTTCTAGCGCAGCGTCAACACTTGCTAAATTCTCTTTACGACTACGTACGACATCTTCAGTCTCAAAGCACTTCTGAAAACACACTGTACACCAGATATGACACACCTCAAGTTGTCGCTGATGTGATAATCGCAAAACAGTTAGAAGCCAAAGCAACGAGGTGTTACAAACGTCACAAAAACTGCTAGAACATCTCAAAGGTTCTGAAAGTTTGCAACAAATGGTGACTGAATTGTTGAAAGATCTGAAACAACAACACGCCCAGCTTTTTGACTCAGGGACCAGCGAAATTTCGTCTTTGATCAAAGAAGGTGTTTTGACTTTGAAAGAATCTGATCCGGTTGTGCTGTTTTCTAAAGATAATAAATTAATGAGGGTCAATTATTCCGACAGTTTGGTAACTTTGATTTCAGAAGTTCGTCAGTTTAAAGCTTTTTATCATATTCCAAGTCACATTGACCAAACTAGTGAGCACGCGAAGGAGTTTATGAAATTGGCAAGGGTTCTAGAACAGGTATGTGAAAAATATTTCTAGAAAGTTTCTATGTTCGGGTTGCAGATCGCCAATTTTCATAACACTATCGTAGTAGGATGATCAAGAGTCAGAGACCGATGATGTTGGCTAGTGCGCGAGATCTTTCACGTCTGGTTCAAGAGGAAAAAGTTGTCTCTTGGGAAGACAGAAAATCGGTTGAAAAGTACCTCGATACGTTGAAAAATGCAGTTGAAAAGTTATCAAAAGAGAATAATTTATTGGCTTCGTACTACTACCGAATTATGGACAAAGTATTAAGATCTTCAAATTTCATTGTTTTGCCAACTTAATTTCACACTAGTTGTAGATCAAGTCTCTTGAAGTTGTTGACTTAATCAAAGACTACAGCAAATGCAAAGATGCCTCTAAATACATGAAAAACATCATGTCCCAAGTCGAAGAAAAGGGTTTCAAAAACATGCAAACGTGGAAAGTCGATGTTGACACAAATCTGTGTTCAGTACTAGAGAAACAATACATTGGAAGTTTAGAGACTCTTCATCTATATCTGCCAGAAATCTACATCGATATAATCTATCGAAAGTCTGAGTTACAGTTTTCTTCAGACCAAACTGTCCTAATGGAAAAATATCAACACCAACTAAAAAAGTTCTTAGACATTCCGAAATCGTTTGCGGGGTTTCGGAAAATTCTGACCACAATATGTTCGCTGATATTGTCGGTAGGAGCCAGAAAGATCTAGAAAAAGTGAATAAGCACACGGAAGATCTGTTTGAACAACTGGGCAACGTTTTAAAACACTGGCAGTCGTGGCTTCAGTTAGATTCCCTTGATGTTAGTAAACTGACAAGTTGGCAGCACTGTGATCTACATTTCAGAGCTTCTAAAACCTTTGGACAAGAAATAGCTATATTGCCAAGGTATGCGTTCTACTTGACATTGTAGCAATTTTGATACACAATTTTAGCACTGAAGAAAGAGTAGGATGCTTCTTCATCGGTTTATCTAGACTGCGTTCAGACCTAGAATCCCACAACAGAAGCTACTGGGATCAGCTAGTTCTTTCTCTTAAGGAATCCATAGTACAGGACGTCGTCAAACACCAGAATTACGTCGATCCTTCAACACCCATTCTCACAAAACAACCAGTAACTCTAGAAGAAGTAGGAAAATCTGGTGCTGCGCATGCCAACATTTTAAAGCAAATATCAGAGGTAGAAACTCTAGAATATTGACAAATTCTACTTCTGGTATTTCAGATGGAAGGATGCTACAACCAGATGATCCAGAAATCCCAGACTTTGTCCAGCTGGACACGAGAACAGGTTGATTCAGTCAACCGTTTGAAAGGGGCGTGGGAAAGACTTCAAAGTCTTCTAGAAAACCACCAACACATCATTGGCAAACAAATGGCATCTATTAAGACAACTCTAAACATTGAAAGCGAAAATCTGGATAAAGAAATAGAACGGTTTAGTGCAAAGTGGGAGCAAATTAAACCCAAACCACACACTGGTCAAATCGCCGATCAAAATATCGACGAGTTGCATAAACAGTTGACTGGTATTAAAGAGAAGAAGGAGCAGTGGCACGAATTAATGCTAAAGAAAGAGAAGCTTTTCGCTGACTATGATAAATTCGATATTGGGAAACCTGAGCTTATATTGGTCGAAGAGCTAGAAGCCGACTTGAACAGAGAAAAAATTGTGGACGCTTTTCGAGGAATTTTATAACGAATTGGAAGCTTTGACCAACGAGGACTGGATCGTCTTCAGGAAGAAGATCTACCGGTTTGACGACTTTCTGTCAACCTGGCTAACAAAACTGAAGAGTGCGTCTCAAGGGGGTGACCTAGAAATGAGAATTTTGCAAAAAATAGACAAATTTGAAGTAAACCATTTTGACATAAGACGACAATACACTTTTTTACGTGTTTAAGGGTATGGTTGGTTGTTTGAAATATGTAAAAGGTGACGATTTTACCGACAAACTTTGGATGGACGTGTTCAGTCTCCTTCAAATGCCACTAAAGCCTTTAGACGACTTGAAATTCAAAAACATTTTAGACGTTTCAGACAAATTAACTTCTTCAGTCAAAGAACTACAAGTAAGTTGGGTTTTTCAGGTTCACGTAACTCGAATAGACTATAGGCAATCTGTAAAAAAGCTGCAAGCGAAATTGTGGTTCGACAAGCTCTAGCAGAACTCGATCAGTGGGACGTTCAAGCCAGATTTATTCTAACAGTCCACACAAACTCCAGAGGCAAAAACGTCAAGCTGGGGAAAGATTTCAAGGAGATTTTAAGCAAAGTAAGTACCAAGAACATTTCCCCAAATTTACACAACAAAATCGATTTAGATCGGAGACAACCAAAGTCTGCTCCAATCTGTCAAAAATTCCGCCGATTATGAAAGCTTCTCAGAACGTGCAAGCTTATGGGAGAACAAGCTAGCAGTCCTTGACCAAAACTTGCCTCTGTTGGACCAAATCCATAGCAAGTAATCATTTACCAACACTTTAGACCACAACTTCCCATTTTTTCGTAGATGGGTTTACTTGGAACCCATTTTCGGAAGCGGGACTTTAATCAAAGAAAAGTCCAGGTTTGATAAAATCGACAAAGACTTCCACCACGTTCTCATCTTCATTGAAAAAGATACTCGAGTTTCTTTTTGTGTAGATACCCAAACCTGAGTGCAATTTTGAAGAACCTTCAAGACCAGCTGAACCGTTGCCAAAAGACCTTGGATAATTTTCTCATGGTTGTCAATCGACAAGCACTGAGAACCAACTGATTTTTTTTCTTTTAGGAAAAACGTAACAAGTTTCGGCTGTTTCTCTTTTTAGGCGACGCCGATCTTCTAGAAATCGTTAGTCAGTCGTCTAAAGAGCAAGTCATTCAAGCGCACCTCAAAAAATTGTTTGCTGGAATTAACACGATCCAGTTGAATGACGACGGTAGCAAGATCATCGCGATGTGTTCGCTGCAAGATGAAGTCGTACCTTTAGCCAACCCGATCAATATAAATAGACCCGTGGAAGACTGGCTCAACTCTTTAGTAAAAGAAATGCAATCCACACTGAAAGAGCTTTTGGTTGAGTGTCTCAACGAAAGCCAAAACGCGGATCCTCTTAAATACCCTTCCCAAATTTTGTGTCTTGCTGATAACATCACGTTCACACTTAAAGTCGAACAGGCGGTAGCTAACATGACTCTACCGCCGCTCCTGGCTTACTACAAAGCCCAACTAACTCACTACAGCTGTTTGGAATTAAGTACAGGCGAAGAAACGTCTTTTGCTTCAATGAACCTGAGCAAGAATGATGACAACCATACTTTAGAACTTAAACTGAAGGCTCTTCTTCTGGATACCATACACCACATTGACGTTCTTGGTGAACTCCTCGACGTCAACGTAACTAAAGTTACTGACTGGGTTTGGCAAAAACAACTACGGTACTATTCCAACTCAACTGGTGAAGTCACCGTCAAAATGGCGAACGCTCGAATGGACTACGCGTACGAGTACCTTGGAAACTCGTCAAAACTAGTACGAACTCCTCTTACCGACCGCTACTTTTTGACTTTAACCCAAGGAATGCACTTGAGTATGGGTGGTAACCCGTATGGTCCAGCAGGTACTGGCAAAACCGAATCAGTGAAAGCTCTGGGTGGTCTTCTAGGAAGACAAGTTCTAGTGTTTAATTGTGACGAAGGCATAGATGTTGCTTCTATGGGAGAATTTTATCCGGATTGGTCCGAAGTGGCGCTTGGGGCTGCTTCGACGAGTTCAATCGACTAGACGACGCCATTTTATCTGCTGTATCCATGCGAAATACAACCCATACAAATCGCTTTGAGAACGAAACAAGCGAAACTGGTTCTTCTAGACCAGGAAATTGTCGTCAACAAACACTGTGGCATTTTTGTCACTTTGAACCTGTTGGTGGAAGTTACGGCGGTCGAAACAAGCGGCCTGATAATCTAAAGCAGTTGTTCAGGCTCGTGGTGATGACCCATCCGGACCATGAACAAATGCACGAACTTTGCTACAGTGTGATGTTTACACGAACGCTAACATCATTGGGAAAAAACTGATCGAAATTTTTGATTCGTGGAGTAAGTTGTTAAGTAAGCAACAACACTATGATTGGGGTCTTAGAGCTATAATAACCATTCTAACTGGTTGCGGCAGGGCTTTAAAGTTACACAGAAAAAAAACTGAAGAAGCGGAAGGTAACCAGTTGTTTGTTCAACTTACTTTGGTTATCAAAGTGCTAAAATGAACACTCTATCAAAACTGACGTTCTCTGATAGCGTCAAGTTTGACGGATTAACCAAAGACGTGTTCAAAGATGTGGTTGTTGAAGACATGGGAAACGAAATCCTTGTCAAAGCTTTGGAAGAAAGCTGTCAAGATTTGGCACTTGCAGTTAGCCAAAGACAAACTGACAAGTATTTAGAATTGTACGAACAACTGAAACAACGAATGGGAGTGGCTATTGTCGGACCACCCAGTTCTGGCAAAACTTCAGTACGAAATTTGCTCTTCCAAGCTTTACACAAAATGGGGAAAACTCTCAAGCAACACGTCTTCAACCCGAAAAGTATGCAAAAAACCGAGCTTCTGGGTCAAATCGACTTAGATACCAGACAATGGTGCGACGGAGTTTTAACTCTTTACAGTCTTCAAGTAACCTCGGAACTCTCAGGTAAATGTTTGCTTACATGTAACCAACATTGACAGTTGTTATAGATACGTGGTCATGAATTGTCTGCGATGGTAACATCGACCCGGAATGGGTGGAAGCTCTAAATTCGGTTCTTGACGACAACCGACTCCTATCTCTACCGTCCGGTTGGAGAGTCCAATTTGGTCCCAATGTCAATTTCATATTTGAAACACATGACTTAAGTCACGCTTCACCTGCCACGATCTCAAGAATGGGTATAGTTCTACTTAGTGAAGAAGATCTAGATTTGAACTCGTACATCAACAACTATGTTAAAACACAGTCTGAAGAGTTTGAAACTTTGTTCATACATACGATTTCGGTGATTGTATACGGTGAAACGCCCGAAATCATTGTAAAAAACTGATTAAAATTTTTGATTCATCAGTAAGCGAAATTCTTGGGAAAGCCAACAACCGCTGTACTTTGTATTTGACCTGCTGTGATTAGAACAAGCTATAAGAACCATTCTAACTGGTGGCGGAATCTAATTCTACAACTGAATTATTAGTGTCGTTTTTACGACCACTTGTGCGTAACAAATACCTGCATATTTAACATTTCATGACATCACTGATAAAACAACTCATAAAATTCATAAATTGTTTACGACTCCAGATAAAAAAAAACGGAAACAGTCCGATAGACGAATTAAAAGCTTCACTTTTTACTAGCCTTTTACCATTCATACTTAAAAAAACACCTTACTGTCCGTATACGAACACTCTCAATTTAACTAAGAAAAAAATTCAGCTAACGTACATTCACTAAATGGGAGTACTTCTCCTTTAAAAATGACGCGAACCACCCACACACATTAAAAACAACCATTATCCAAAACAAACAAATACACCCAACCGCAGCCCAAAGAAATCCACACTTTAAAAATTTTATTTAAAGCGGATAAAATCTCCCGACATCTCGGTTCGGTTTAAAATTTATATTTTCCAAATCGCTTGGTGCATTAAAAGATGCGAAAGTCATGTACGTAAAGCGCTTAAAGCTCCTCTTCCATATCATCATAACATATTAATAGCTTTTCAAAAGCGGCATGAATAAATCAAAACTGGCATTTAACGTCACCGACCTAATAAAAACAAATAACTCTCGTGGTGCGTGTGTAAAATTAATCAGATAATTAATTTATAAACGCCCTTGCAATTTATCAGAAAGCCCCTTTTGTTTCGCAATTGTTTGATTTAAATTTAGAATATGTATGTATCACGCCTGATTTTATCCACTTTTAAACGGTTTATTTTCGTCGCGCAATTCAAGGCTAAACAAAGCGGCCTTTTTTTGAGGGACAAAAGTTAGATTAGTTCGTTTAGTGCTGTCGTCGACACGTACCGAACCGAAACTGAAAGCGTTATGGATTAAATTTGTTGAAATTGACTTTAATTGTGCCGGATTATATTAATCCGGGGCATTAAACGTTGAGGATTAAAGTTGTGGATATTGTATTTAAATTCAATAATGCGAAAGTTAGACAACTAAAACTAGCAGCGTGTAAGCTAAAAGTGACACATCTCACACAACTGATGTAATTTAATCTGGCGGAACGAACGTTCGCTGAAACCGGTGCATCCACCATTTTTAGCAAATGTCTAAACTAATGCGAAATTATTAAACTCGCTGCTGAACAGACTTTATTCATGTTTTTATGTTTTGCTGTTGCGACACAGAGCTTTCATTTCAACAAAGCAGAATTTCGGAAAAAGAAGATCTGTATTCAGTCGTCAAATTTTGTTTCAAAATCGTCAGTTCTCTAAGTTTTAAAGTCGTCGAAAACCCCCCATCACTTCAAAGGGAAAATTTTTGATACCATGGGAATTCATAACGACGTTATAACAACTCAACAAAGCTCAAAATTCCCATTCTCAAGACCAGTTCAGTCAACGCATCCCATATAATGCGCTTCACCCCCAACTTCCTTTCTTTAATCTCTCATCGATCTATCGCCATGTATAAATTCTCTGCATTTCCGCTGTTGGGCTAGAAGGGATTTACCCTTGCCATCGTTCTCTTCTTAATTTCCTGAAGACACCCCTGTGGACGAAACATCTAAACAACTTTTTGACACTAATTTTCATTTTTCATTCAGTTTTCGCTATTTTTGTCCTTTGAGTTAATACATTAGCTGGAAGTGGTCTACTCGAGTGAACATTTTCTTAATAGGAACACCGGCACAAACTAACAGATAAAATAACTTTAGAGCCATTGTTACAACAAATTACTTCAAGTCTCGAAGCATAAACCATTGTTAAATAACTTGTTTCAACTCGCTGCACAACTACAACTTTGCTAATTACAATTATGTAACACGCTCACACTCAACTGAACATCTCTAAGCGGATCCAAGTTTTTCTTAGTCAATCTTCGAAACATCCTACCCGCATGGCCCACTTCCACACACTCGTAAAAATCTGCTCCAGTCTCACGAGAAAATCCGGCAAATCTTTATTAATTCAGCGCTTGTCTGGCTTGGTTTGTTAATGATCGCCTAGTTTATCTTGTTGGCAAACTATGCACAACGGTCTGTCGGCGACATCCTCGAAAATCAAGCAAAGAATCTGCATTCAGACAGCGCCGGGACGCTTGATTAGGCCCAACGAAGCGGCCGCGAAGCGCCCCCAATGACAAACGCTTAAACGAATTGACCAAACACCAAACGTTGTTAAAGTCGCCGTTTCTCGCATCCCAAGTGTGCCAACACAGTTACAAAAAGCACATAACAATAAATTCGGAGAACCTCGACAATCAAATTAAAACACCGCACAACGGAAAAATTACAGAGCTTGTGACAGAATAGTTCGAGCGCGATTAATTACGCGGGTTGAGGCCACGACGGGAAATTATGTGAAATTCAAGTTTCCACAATCGGTTTATTTTTTCACCATAACACGACTGAGTAATAAATAATAACTGAGGGAAAACCGTTCCTGTCGACTATTTTGCAAAGCCGTCAGCGCTCATATTATCCATTTAACAAATGCGTCCTCTCAATAGACAAACAAACAACCCCTGCGAACTTCCCTCTCAACGGTTACATTAAAATTCCCACCAACTCATTAATAACTGACCATCTCAATTTATGTAAATTCGCGTCTGCACTCCTACGCCAAACCGCCGTCCCCCCTATCGCCGTCTCATCGCATCCCATTTACAAAAATGTCTATTCTAGCCCGATATTAATTGTGATGTTCTTTGTGGCGGCGTCATTTGGCGGCGGGATAGTGCTCGCTGAGGGCCGGCCCTTCCCAAATGAATATTTTCAATTTGTGCCGCCCCCAGTGGCGGCGTAACGCGCGCCTCTGTTTATGCATCAGTCTTAACGGATGCCGTGGGATTTCTAAGGTAACGAAACACTTACGGAGGATCCCGTGTAACCAACCGTGACCGAGACGGGGTGAAAGATTAGCATACACATAGCGCAGAGTCCCTCCGTTGCTAATAAACTCGGAACTAGCAATAAAACCGATTTGCATATGAATGGAGGATTAAAACTCGCACACGACGCTCGAAGGCTTGAGTGATGGGAGCGCCAAGACGACTGATTGCCACCCAACTTGACAGTTTGCAAGCGAACGAGATAATCATCTTCGTTAGGGTGCGTGCGGTCCGGTATGACCGTTACTAACTTTGATTTACTGGGAGAGGGTTTAAGGAAATCGATGGCTATGTACATGGTTCGAAAATGAAAAGTGGTAGTCCAGGTGGGGAAACAACACATGATTTTTACTTCCCGAGCGTAAGCAAAGGAAGTATTGTAATCGAGTCCGTCGGCCGACTCTCTACTTTTACGTTTTCTCGATCTTTCATGACCCCTAGAAGACGAAGAAATAGGTCTCCCATTTCCGTCTGTCTGTCCGTCTGTCCGTCTGTCCGTCTGTCCGTCTGTCCGTCTGTCCGTCCGTCTGTCCCTCTGTCCGTCTGTCCGTCCGTCTGTCCGTCTGTCCGTCTGTTGTCACGGATTTTTATTAGACAGATAATCTCCGAAAGTACTCGACCGATTGTTGTGAAATTTTGTACTTATATTAAGAATATCATGTAGATGGTAAAACGCTAACCAAAATTTGTCGAATCATCCCCACCACTAAAGCGATGACGTCACTTCAAAATTGTACATAGTAAATGGGTTTTCAATTGTATAAAATAACATAGTCCTACACATGTAGTTTACAACTCTGAATCGACTTTTCACCCGAAACGTCCAGATTTTTGGAAAAAAAATCAAAATTATAAAACAACATTTTGAAATTTAATTTTTAATCTGCTAACCAGAATGCTTTGAAATGTTGCAGATGTTTTAAGGCTATAAAGAGCATCATAAATCTTTAGTCAAAAAATATTTGCTTATCCCCTCCAAAAACTTGATGACGTCAGCTCGAAAGTTTGCCGAATAAATCATATCTAAAATGTACAAAATATGATGAGCCTGTACTTGTCATTTATCACTCCATTCATATTTTTTGGATTTGCATATACAGAGTGACTCAAAAAAATTAATGAATGCGTAAATTTATTTTATTGATTTAATCAGGAACTACAAAACCGAATGCTTTGAAATCTTGCAGATGTTTTAAGGTTATAAAGAGCATAATAAATTTTTAGTCAAAATATATTTGGTTATCTTCTACAAAAAACTGATGACGTCAGCTCAAAAGTTTTCCGAATAAATCGTATCTAAAATGTACAAAATATGATGAGTCTGTACTTGTGATTTATCATTCCATTCATATTTTTGGATTTGCATATGCAGGGTGTCTCAAAAAAATTAATGAAGGCGTGAATTTATTTTATCGATTTAATCAGGAATTACAAAACCGAATGCTTTGAAATCTTGGGAATATTTTAAAGTTATTATAAGCATGGTAAACTTTTGTTCAAAATGTATTTGTTCATCCCTCCTAAAAAAAATTGATGACGTCGCCCTTAAATTTTGCTGAATAAATCCTATCTAAAATGCAAAAAATATGATGAGTTTGTACTTGTGATTTATCATTCCATTCATATTTTTTAGATTTTCTTAAGAGGTGGTTCAAAAAAATTAATGAAGTCAATTTATTTTATTGATTAAATTAAAGGCAACACTTATTATTAGTATTACACCCCAACCAACCCAATTTGGTAGACACAAAATTTGTTAAAGGAAAAACTCGGTTGAAACATAAGGGTAGCACGCTTATTTACATCGACTTTAACATTACAGACCTGCATTTGTTTTATGCGTTCACTTGATTCCGCGAATGTGAAATAGACATGTTTATAATCAACCAATTGTGAATTTCACCGTCAAGAATTAAAATAAAACCCAATGTTTTATATAATAAGCGGAAGTCGAAGCAATAAAACCGACGGTCGTTTTGTTTACAGTTTCTGTGTTTGGCTCTCACGTATGCTGTTACGCCTGTCATCTTAAATTAACAATGTTTATACATACACGATTTTCAGTTGCCTCTGATACGTATACGTGAGTAAATTGTTTCGTTATTTTATTGATTATTACAAATCAATATTCAAACGACCCAATTCATTTTCCCGAAAATTTGAGAATATAATAATTTTATTCTTAGTATTACACTACATCTATCCCAACTGATATACGTGTCCTTGCAAAAATGTTGATGACGTCATCGCAATTTTTTTTTAAATTCCTACTACAAAAATGTAATGAGAAAAAAAACACAATAGGCATGCAGTCGTCAAGTTTCCGACAGCGAGGGAAGTACTGTCTAAACTCTTTAGACCAATTTTTTTATTTACGGGATGTGCGAAAAGTTGCTGGAAAAATGTGGACATTGATGGTTTCACCGATTTTTTTTCTATATGTCTATTAAACTAAACTAAACAAAAATATATTTTTCTTCTTTCTTCTTCTTTTAATATATATATATTTTTTTTTTCTAAAGAATTATGTTTTTTATAACCTGATATGTGACCAAAATAGTAAACGAGATTTGAATGAAAGTAAATAAAAAAAATTCGAAAAGATTTCATGACTCGTGACAAATTTGAATCACAATAAAAAAACAATTTTCAAAAATATTTCGGCACCTTGAAATTTTTGCACAAGTATCCATTTTTCTTGGTTACTTGAGAAGATACAGTGAAAATAAGCATAGATTCATGATCCAAGGAAAATTTTAGTTAAAAGAAATACTTTCGCGGAGTCAGATTTTCTCAGGTCGATGTTAAGAATTTTTGTTTGCGTTAAAAATGGTGGATGCGCCGGGATAATAAAAATTTTAGTTACATTTTACCAAGGACGTTTAACTCTTTATATATTATTTTATTCTTGTGTTTATACTTGCCCAGAAATGTGTTCTTTTTTTATAACCTGATACCCGAACGAAATAATCCAAATTTGAATAAAAATAAATAAAAAAATTCAATTTCGATTACAAAATTTTCGCATAAAATGAATTTTTCTCTGTTATTTGAGAGACTTTAGCGAAAATAAACACAAATTTATTATCTTGAGAAAATTTTCGGTAAGACATCTTTTTAAGTTAATTTAAACAAATTCTGTGAGATCGTAGTTTTTAATTTAATTTCTTCAAAAACGTTTAAGGGACTTTTATTTTTTTATTACTTTTAAGAAAAAGTGTCATGTAAGTCATCTGAAGCACTATAAAACAACAATTTTCGAAAATATTTCAGCAAAAAAGCAGACCAGACTTGAATCAAAGTAAATAAAACAATTCGAAAGAATTTCAGAAGTCTGAAATTTCACATAAAAATCAGTTATAAGACGGATCTCTTTTTGAGTTGAATTAAACATCTTCAATTTTTCGAAAATTGTGAGATCACAAACAGTTTTGAATTTCCATTTTTTCAAAAACGTTTAAGAAACCTATGGAAAATGAACATTTTATAGAAAAAGAAGAATTTGAATCGCATTAAAAGAACAATTTTCGGAAATATTCCAGCAACTTGATTTTCTCATAAAAAGCAACTTTTCTTGATTATATGAGAAGATACAGCAGGAGCAGGAATCCTTTGGTGGATGCGCCGGGATATTAAGCAAATTTTAACTCAAATTTTTCAAGGATGCTTAAAAGTGTTTAAATATTTTTATTTATATTTTCGAAAGAATTACGTTCTTTTCAATAACTTGATATCTTGGCAAAAAAACCAGACAAGTTTTGATTCAAAGTAAAAATTTAGCCCCGCCCACCACCCGTTTTCTAATTTCTTTCTTCAGAAATAAGAAATAAATAGTATAACAAAAAAAAAAAACGATTGATTAACACTTTTTTTTTGTAAGCGTACGTTCTATTAGTTTCCATTCTCACTATACAATAGAACATATAATTGACCCCGTCCACCCACCTAGCCTTCAGTTTGTCCACTCCGAAAGAAAGGTGGGTCTCAATTGAAAAGAAATAAAATCTGCTAGCATCTGCTAAGATAGATTGGTTTTGGTAAATGACATACCCTCTAAGAAAATAAAGGGTGGGTGGGGGGCTAGTACTTGCTAAGATAAGACTAATTGTGGCAAATCATATACTTTCTAAAAAATTGAGGGCGGGTGAGCGGGGCTAGTACTTGTTAAGATAAGATTGATTTTGGCAAATGACAAATTTTCTAAGAAAAAAAGGGTAGGTGGGCGGGGCTAAAACTTGCTAAGCTAGGACTGAACAATATCAAGAGTAGTCACTGGAACGAAGAACAGGTGGGTGGGCGGGGCTACTGCTTACTCATAAAACTAGAAAAAAGCTAAATTTAGCCCCACCTTTTCAATTTTTTAATATTCTATATTTCGATTAATCGAATTTGAGCTATGTCGATTTAATGAATTTGGTCTGTTTCAATTTTTCGACTTCTTGACTTTTCTATTTCTCGATTGTTTCATGTTTAAATTTTTCAGCATTTCGATTTTTCGGTATGTTGATTTTTTGACTCTTCGTCTCTTCGAATTCTTCATTTCCGATTTTACAATTTTTAGACTATCGACTTTTCCATTCCTCGATCTTTTCATGTTTCAGTTTCGTTTTTTCGACTTTTCGGCTTTTCGATTTTCCGTGTCTCCAACTTTTCGATGTTTCTATTTTTCAATTTTACAATTTTTCGACATTACAGTCTTGTAATTTTTTAATCTTTCAATTTTCCGATTTTTCAAATTTTTAATTTCACTATTTCTCATTTTTTTTACTTTCAGTTTTTCCATTTTACAACTTTTTGATATTTCCATTTTTCGATTTTTATTTTTTTTAGTTCAATTTTTCGATTTTTCAAATTTTCAATTTCTGGACGTTACATTTTTTGGATTGTTAAAATTTGTGATTTTTTTCACTTTCTGAATTTTTCAATTTTTCAAATTTTTAATGTTTCTATTGGTCGATATTTCAGTTTTTCAACTTTTCGGTTTTCCAATTTTTCGATTTTGAAAATTTTTGATTTTTCCATTTTTAAATCTTACAATTTCTCAATTTTCTAATTTCTCAATCTTTAGATTTTTATAATTTTTTGATTTCTCGATTTCTCTCCATTTCGCTGACTTATTTTATTTAGTGTAAAAGGGAAATTGAAAAATAAGTATAAACACAGATTCGTAATCCTGAGAAAATTTCCGATAAAACAGACCTTTTCTTGAGTTGATGTAAACATCTTCAATTTTTCGAAAATTGCGCGAACACAAACAGTTTTGAATTTCATTTTTTCGAAAAAGTTTTAGAGATTTTATTACAAAAGAAAGAAAAGACACAAATCAAGGTAAAGAAACAATTTTAGGAAATTTTTAAGCAACTTGAGATTTTCACATAAGGCCCAATTTTTCTGGATTATATCAGAAGACGCAGTGAAAATAACGACAAATTCCTTTAGGATAGATTCTATCTCGGGTCGACGTCAACTTTTTTTTTCGATCAAAAATGGTGGATGCGCCGGAATCACAAAAAATTTTAACTCAGTTTTGTTAAGGATGCTTTGATGAGTCTTTGTATAGCTTTTAATTATATTTTCGAAAGAATTATATATTCGAACATTTCGGAAAATTAACGAAAGAGTTTTTTTTTTAAACATTTTGATCCCAGAAGTTATTTTCGTTTTCATTTTCTGGAAAATTATCATCATTTTTCCACAATTTACAATATGAAATCTAACAATTTTTTAGAATTTCAATATTCACAACGAATAACATCATTACAATTAAGATGGCGGTGGGAAGGCGGAACTTAAATTTTGCTTTTTTTCTGGATATACGTAACAATATATTCACGACAATACATATATTTAAAAAGTGGGCTGGTTTTGTATTTTACCTTTTTTTTTCTTAATATAAGTTTCCTGTTGCGAAAAGGAGACTACGAACATTAAGAAAAAAAGGCAAAATATAAGTCCCGCCCACCCACCCTACCTCCATTGTGATGACTTTCTTTATTCATCGTGAGCCAAGAGGGTGGAGCTTAAAATCCTTCTTTCTGTACAAGAAATTATCAGGTAAAACATGGTTTTGTGTATCGTGTTGTTCAAAGAATACCATGTATATTAGGTAAAAAATAAAGCCAAAGAATAAGTTCCACCCATACCCCTCTCCACAAAATAAAAAATAATAAACTTTAATAAATTCATCGATAAAAGATTATCTTGAACTTATTTCCATTGACGAAAACATTGTTTTGCTTCTTTAAAAAATTTTATTTTGGAATTTTCGATTTTTGCGAAGTTATTAGAAACAAATCAAGTTACAATTTCTTGTCAATTTTTTTACTACATTGATCTTGATATATGTATAAAATACACTCGTGTTGTAACTTACAATATTTAAACATAATTAATATTATTTATAATATCTCTATGATAAATATTAATATATTATATTTCAACCGAAAACCGTTTTCCTAGAATCACGAAGTTTTTAAAAACAAATCAATTTGTTTAAACATTGTTAAGTTAACTCCGAAAATGTGCAATTTCGCAGCAAAATATGAAAAATAATTTTTGTAATCTCATTGTGACGTACGATGCCCTTACTCTCACGTGAGCTACCAAAAGGTCACATTTTTCGGCCCTAGCGTTTAGTTTCGATTCTGGTCTGGTGGCAGCAACATCTGAGCTTTGTTTTGGCTTAAAAGTAGGATTTGTTTAAACATTGCTAAGTTAACCCCGCCAATGTGCAATTTCGGGACCAAAATATGAAAAATAATTTTTGCAATCTCATCGTGACGTACGACAACGTCACTGTCACGTGAGCTACCGCAAAGGTCACATTTTTCGGTCCTTGCGTTTAATTTAGATTCCGGTCTAGTGGCAGCAACATCTGAGCTCTGTTTTGGTTTAAAAGTAGGACTCTTTTCGCCAATTTCTAATGTATTATTAATATTATTAGTGAAAATGTGTTGTGTTAATACTGTGAACACGAAAATACGAAACTTATTTCTCTCATGAGACTTTTCATTTCCCGACCGTAAGATAAGGAAGTATTATAATCGAGTCCATCGGACGACTGGCTACTTTAATGTTTTATCGACGTTTCATAACTTCTAGCGTACCTACGAAAAATTGAAGAACCGAGATATTGAAGAATTTTTCAATTTTTGTGGTTCCTAAATTTTCAATTTTTTTATTTTTTCATTTCTCAATTTCTGGACTTTTCAATTTTTCCATTTTTCAGTTTCAATTCTCCAGTTTTTCGTTTTTTCAATTTTTCAATTGTCCAGGTTATTGATTTTTCTATTTTTAATTTCTCGATTTCCAATTTTTTTATTCTTCAAATTTTCGATTTCACACAAATCATCGTTACATTATTATACAATATTTAAACATAATTAATATTATTTATAATATTTAAATATGATAAATATTAATATAATATATTTCAACCGAAAACCGTTTTCCTAGAATTACGAAGTTTTTAAAAACAAATCAATTTGTTTAAACTTTGTTAAGTTAACCCCGAAAATGTGCAATTTCGCGGCCAAAATATGAAAAATAATTTTTACAATCTCATCGGAGTACGATGACGTCATTGTCAGGTGAGCTACTCGAGCAAAGGTCACATTTTTCGTTTAGTTTAGATTCCGTTCTGGTGGCAGCAACATGTGAGCTCTGTTTTGGTTTAAAAGTTGGACTTTTTCGCCAATTTATAACTTATTATTAATAATCTTAGTGAAAATGTGTTGTGTTAATATTGCGAACACGAAAATACGAAACTTATTTCTCTCATGAGACTTTTCATTTCCGACCGTAAGATAAGGAAGTATTATAATCGAGTCCATCGGACGACGGGCTACTTTCATGTTTTCTCGACGTTTCATAACCTCTAGCGTACCTACGAAAAATTGCAGAACCGAGATATTGAAGAATTTTTCAATTTTTGTTGTTCCTAAATTTTCAGTTTTTTTATTTTTTCAGTTCTCGATTTCTTGACTTTTCAATTTTTCAATTTTTCACTGTTTCAATGCTCTAGTTTTTCTTTTTTCCAATTTTTCAATTGTCCAGGCTATTGATTTTTCAATTTTTAATTTCTCGATTTCCAGTTTTTTGATTCTTCAAATTTTCGATTTCTCATAAATCATCGTGACATTATTATACAATATTTAAACATAATTAATATTGTTTATAATATTTAAGTATGATAAATTGTAATATATTATATTTCAACCGAAAACCGTTTTCCTAGAATCACGAAGTTTTTAAAAACAAATCAATTTGTTTAAACATTGTTAAGTTACGTACGATGACGTCACTGTCACGTGAGCTACCTGAGCAAAGGTCACATTTTTCGGCCCCTTGCGTTCAGTTTAGATTCCGGTATGATGACAGCAACATCAGAGCTCTCTTTTTGCTTAAAAATAGGACTCTTTTCGCCAATTTCTAATTTATTATTAATAAATATTAGTGAAAATGTGTTGTCTTGGTACTGTGAACACTAACGAAAATGGATATTTTTCCAAAAAGGCTGGAAATCAAGTTAAGTACGATTTCAGGTTTAATTTATTGGGTTCCGTGATTCGTTTACTCGACAATGTTTAAATTTTGGGAGAATTTTCGAAACGAATGAAGTTGGTTGGTCAAAGCTATAAATGTTCACGATATAATTAAATCATTTTTATACATAATTAATATTATGCCAAAATGAACTACAAATTTTTGAAAGTCTTTGAGCAATTTGAATTGTTTGCTTTCAAATGCATTTTGCAGCAAAATGAGCACAGATTCGTGATCTTCAGACAAATTTCCAACAAGCTGGATCTCTCCTAAAATAGATTTAAATTTTTTACTATAAAAAATGGTGAAGGCGCCGGGATAATTTTGTGATTCCAAAGATTACAATTCTTGCCTATCGTCAGACCAGGAAACAAAAGGGAACACTTCTCCACATAAAAACTCAAACAGACACCTACCCAGTTGTCGCTCGAGCTAGAAATTGCATAAACATTTAGCCCCACATCGTGTAAAACAATGAAACCGGATTTATATGCAATCAGACTCAAGAAAATGTCGGTGGGACCCTATCCCAGTGTAAGACCCTTCAAACTCGCTCTTCGTCTAATCTTTTCTAATCCAGAAGATCAACTTCGTGCGGTCACAGCACGATCCTAATGACTTCGTAATATCTTAATCTACGACCCTATTCTCACTCCTTCACGCGTCTCGCGCCCCACCTCCCCTTTTTGCCAAACACAACATGTAAATTTTACGATCGCTGGCTTGTCGGCACAGTTTACTTTTCCTCGACGCGTATCGCTTCGCACTTTAAAATTGGCTACTTGAAGTCGTAAGAGCGGCACGTCGATCATGGAGAAGATCGTCGGCGAAATTGCCTTTTCTTCCACTATGCTCTGTATAGTGCGAGATGAAGTGCTCGGTTATATCGAGATTAAACCGGGCTGCATATAAACACCGTTTCAACATAAGTGTTAAATTTACTTCCTGTGTTGTAGTAACGTCCCTATATAATTCACGAACCCCTCTGGAATAACGACAAATTTATAATCAACATTGGAATAAAGAGGTTACGTGCGGGGTGAAAGATACTTGTGGCATAATATAGTCTGTTTATGGCCCACTCCGAACTTAAACTTCGCTTTAATTAAGTTAATTGGTGAGTATTTCAGTTTTCGGGAAAGCCGGGTTATTTGCGTACCGTCTGGACTTTGGATTAATATTCGCGGAAATTAATGGGATTTTGTTTGTCAATAAAGTGGAGTTATGGGCGCATGAAGTGCGACATAAAACAATTAAAAGGCGGATGTACGGACTTTATATCGTATTATTCACTTTATACCTGCTCCTGCGACCGGTTTTTTAATATCCACGGTAATATTTTGATATGAAGGTCAAGCGTTGTATGAGAGCGAGTCATGCTATGCCACTATCGCCAGTATTTCGATTAATTTTTATTTTTGTTATTATTGTTATTAGTGTTGGTTCGGATCGTCTCGTATCCGCTTCCAATCAAGTCAATCTTGGCGAATTCATTATTTTGCAAATTCTGCGGATTATTAAAAGCGAGCAACTTCATCAATTCTTAATGCAAGTGATTCCTTCCGAGTTCGATTTATTGAATACATCTGAACCGATAAGGAAATAATATCTTGCTGCATCGACAAATTAAGGAAATATTTCGCTGAGGCACGCCCGGAAAATCCGCAATTAAAAAATAAATGACTCCGTCAATAGAAATAAAAAATTTATCCGAATGACTATCCGGATTATTTCGGGCTAAATAATAATGAAAGGGTTGACGAAGGGCTTGTTTGTCGAGGGTCGAGATTTTCCGCCCATCAATTTTTATTCAATTCCGGAGCGATCCAGGAGAAAAACCCGTCCAAGTTAATTGCACCTTATGAAATTTTCCCTTTGGCCGAGTTCCCGTATTAGTCAAGCATTTCAATTGGAGTCCCAAACGGTTCCGGAATTAAACGCCGTCTAGGCTAGACAACGAATCGAAAAATAAAGCAGATTGGATTTAATCAAGCAATATTTGTTCGCAATCGCTTTAAATGCGCCATTTTCGCATATAATCAGAGCTAAAATTTAATTAAACTTTAGCCGCGCTCGTCGGGAGGTAAGAAGAAGGTATATTGCAGCGTTAATTCCCGTTACTCCCAATTTTAAACCGATTAAGAAAATCCTAACCGAAAAGTAGCTACCGGAATTGGAGAAAGAAGCATTAAATTTCATCGCATTCAACTTTATCAAAGTAATATGCCATGTAGTGCACCCACTTACCATCTTTCCCCTTCTCTACATGAGAACTTTCTTAATTTGTTTTCGCCGGGATCAACGGCTTAATTTTAATCAAGCGCGGTCCTGGAAATTAAGCTCCGAGGAAAAAGGAATATTAACTGATTTTACCACCCATAAAGCACTTTCACGTCGAATCGAGGTCATACTGAAAAGAGACGCAACGATATATATATACCACCAACGCAAACGTTAATAAATGGATTTTACTACGTTAGTACTACTTTAATAAATCTTTTCTATAACACAAGTTCCACTCTCATGTGCTCTCGTCAAACAACAAGCTTATCAAAAAATTTGTTGTTACTTTCATGTTTTCTCCATTTGTGATGACACTCATGACCCTAGAGTAGGTCCGTGTGTCTGTCTGTCTGTCTGTCCGACATCTGTGTCTATTTTTGCTAGACAGATAATCTCATGTTTGAGGTATTATTAAAAATGAACAAAAAAATCCAAAAATAGCACATTTAGTATACACAACTTGACGTTTCTGGAAATTCGTAGCGTAAATTGGTACATCTGGCAACTCTGGTGACGCAGCTGGACATAATTCCAACCTCAAATTGACCATTTGATATTTTAACTATTTTATTGTTGAAAGAAGACTACGCATCTTACGAAAAGAAAGTGAAAACTTAAGCCCCACCCACCCGCCCCCGTCTGAATTGCGATTAATTTTTTTATTCGTCGTAAAACGAGAGGCGGAGCTTAATTGCAAAGTTCACAATTCTCTACAAGAAATTACCAGGTGAAACATGTTTTGGTATCGTGCTAAAAAAACAACATATGTATTAAGAAAAAGAAGCCGAATATTATGCCCCGCCCACCCACCCTAATCCCAATTGTGACAAAGATTTCTTCATTGTAAGACCAGAGGGCGGAGCTTATTTCAAAATCCATATCTCTATACAAAAAATTAACAAGTGAGACTTATTTGAGATATTATTGTTTTGTTGAAAATAGACTATTTTGGGAAAAAGTAGGGAATTTAAAGAAATGAAGATTTCGGAAGAAGAATTTATATTTTATAAAATAACGCATCCACATTCATCAAAATTGCTTAAATCGTTAATCGAAATTTATTCGTTTACTCCCTCTCAAAACATTGATGACATCATGGCAAAATTTTGTCCAGTATCTAAAATATCCAAAATATTATAACTCTACAGTTGTGGTTTATCAACGCATTAAGAGTTTTTCGAATTATTTATACAGGATAACTCACAAAAAATATTTGATGAGATGATCTATTTTATTGATCACATCAACAACAACTAACACCGTTTTCCAATACTGTCATTGTTATTATTATGCAGATACTCAAATTGGTATACGTGTTCTGGCTAAAATGTTGACGACGTCATGTCAAAATTTTGTTATGGCAAAACTCACTTGAAACATAGCATAGCATGCTTACCTACCTGTACTTTAGCAGTTCACACATATCTTTATTTTAACTAATATGGATTATCATACAAAATATAGTTCGCAAAATTCCGTATACTTCAGGTGAGAGAACTCCTGTCTAAATAATTTTAGAACAATTTTTTACCTAGCAACCGTATACCTCTAAACGTTTTCAATACTGGGAAGGTTTTCTGCAAGTTGATACGTCAACTGAAATTTTTTCATGGTAAATCCTGTTTAACAGAAATTATTTACAAAATAACTTACTCCAGTACTTATGGGTTATGAATGTGCCTTAATTTTTTATGTTAGATATTCAGATTTTAAAAACAAATCCAAGTTGTATACGAAACTTACTTCTCTCATGAGCCTTTTCACTTCCCGACTGTAAGATAAGGAAGTATTATAATCGAGCCTATCGGACGACTGGCTACTTTCATGTTTTCTCGACGTTTCATAACCTTAGCGTACCAACGAAAAATTGAAGATTCGAGATATTGAAGAATTTTTAGTTTTTGTGGTTCCTAAATTTCCATTTCTTTTAGTTTCTCATTTCTCTGATTTCTCGACTTTTTAGTTTTTCAATTTTTCGATGTTTTAGTTTAAGAATTTTTAGTTCGTCGCCTTTTCTTCCACCTTTTCAATTTTTCGATTCTACAATTTTTCGTTTTTTTCGACTTTTCGATTACTCGATTTTTTACTTTCTCAATTTTTAAATATTACATTTTTCGATGTTTCGATTTTTAGAGTTCTCAGTTTTAGATTTTCAGATTTTTTAATTATTTATTTTAAAATTTTTGGTTTTTCCATTTCTCGATTTTAATTTTTCCATATTTCAGTGTTCGGATGTTTTCAATTTTCCGTTTTTTCATTTTCTCGATTCTTCAAATTTTCCATTTCTCGATTTCTATATTTTTCCATTCGTTAGTTTTTCGAGTCTTTAATTTTTAAATTTTTAATTTTACACATTTTGCATTTAAAATTTTAAATTTTTCTTAATTTCCCAATTGAATAATTTTTTTTATTTTTACATTTGTCGTTTTCCTGACTTCTCAAAGTTTCGATTTTTCAGTTTTTCAATTCTTCAATTTTCCAATTTTTCGACTTTTTGATTTCCCGATTTTTCAATTTTTTGATTTTTCGATTTTCCGATGATTCAGGTTTGGAATTGTTCAGTTTTTCGATTCTTTAATTTTCCAATTGTTCATATTTTTTTTTCCATTTTTTCATTTTTCAATTTCTCAATATTCCAATTTTTCAATTTTTCGACTCTTATTTTTCAGGTTTTTGATTTTTCAGTCATTCGATTTCTCGATTGATTGATATTTCGGTTTTTGATTCATCGATTTTTCAGTTCTTCGTAATTTCAGGTTTTCGAATTTTTAAATTTTCGAATTTTCAAGTTTTTGAAGTTTCGATTTCTCGATTTATCAGTTTTTGGTCCTTGAATTTTCCGATGCTTCAATTTTTACGATTTTTTAAATTTTGAATTTTTGATTTTTCAGTTTTACACGATTAATTTAATGTTTTGATTTCTCGATTCTTTAATTTTTACATATTTTATTTTTCGATTTTTTAAATTTCACATTTTTGATTTTGGCTTTTTCTTCCATTTTCAATTTTCCAGTTTTAGGATTTTTCAGTATTTCGATTCCTCAATTTTTCGATTTCCCGATTTTTTTCATATCTCGATATCTCGCTTTTCATCTTCGATATTTCAGGTTTTCAAATTTTAAAATTTTAGATTTTTCAGTTTCGATTCTGCAATCGAAGAAATAAAAAATCGAAACATTGAAAAGTCGAGAAATCGAGAAATGGAAAAATTAAAACAACGATTTATCGCTAAGTTGATGTTTCGATTTTTTGTCTTCTCGGTTTTAGATTTTTCGGTTTTTAAAATTTTTGATTTTTCGGTTTTTCAATTGCTCGATTTTTGAGATGCCGATGTTTCGACTGTTCAAATGCTCAATTTTTTTAATTTTCGATTTCTCGATTTTTTAATTTTTATTTTTCAATTTTTACTTTTAGATTTTTCTATTTTGACCTATTCCGATCAAGTTATCGATTCTTCGACTTCCCCACTTCTCGATTTCTCGATCTTTGATGTTTCGAGTTCTCTATGTTCTTTCGACTTCCGATTTTCGATTTTCTAATTTTTCGATGGTTCGATTTCTCAATTTTTGAATTTCCTAATTTTTTGTAATTTCAGTTTTGAAATTTTTCAATTTCCCGATTTTTCAGTTTTTTGATTCTTCAATTTTCAGATTTTTTAATTTTTGATTTTACGATATTTTGATGTTTGAATTTCAATTATACGATTATACGATTTAAAAAAATTTTCCATTTTTCGATTTTTAGATTTCACATTTTTTTTAAGTTTTCAATTTTTGGTTACTTTAATTTCTCGATTTTTTGATGTTTTGATTGCTTGATTCTTCGATTTTTCTAATTTTCGGATTTCAATTTTTCGTTTTTCAAAAATATTTCGAGTTTTAAAATTTATTCATTTCTCAATTTCTCTATTTACCGATATCACGATGTTTCAATTTTTCAATTTTCCAGTTTCCCGATTTTTCAGTTTTTGATCCTTGAATTTTCCGATGTTCCAATTTTTGCGATTTTTTAAATTATGAATTCTTGATTTTTCAGTTTTTTGATTTTTTGATTATTGGATTTCTCGATTCTCCAATTTTTAGATATTCCGATTTTTCGAGTTTTTGATTTTTGAAGTATTGGTTTTTTTGATTTCTCGATTTTTTTCTTTTTGGATTTTCAATTTTTCAACTTTTCAATGTTTTAATTTTTCAGCTTTTAAAATTCTAGGTTTTTGATTTCTCGAGTTTTCAACTCTATCTCAATTTTTCAATTTTCTGAATTTTTAAATTTTCGACTTTCTAATTTTTCATTTAAAATTTTTCCATTTTTCAATTTTTTGATTTCTCCATTTTTCGGATTCAGATGTTTCGATGTTTTGATTGTTCATTTTTTATTTTTGGATTTTCAGTTTTTCGGTTTTGAAACTTTAGATTTTTCAATTTTTCGACCGTTTTATGTATCAATTTCTCAATTTTTCGCATTTCGATATTTTAATTTTTCACTTTTAAAATTCTAGATTTGTCGATTTCTCGAGTTTTCAGTTTTCTATATTTTAAGTTTCAATTTCCGAATTTATAAATTTTCGATTTTTCAATTTTTTGAGATTTGGATGTTTTGATTTTTGATTGTTCAATCCGTGGATTTATCAATTTTTCCATTTTTAACTTTTCGATTTTTCGATTTTGACTTATTTCGGTTTCTCATTTTTTCGATTTTTCGACTTCTCGACTTTTCGACTCTCGTTTTTCGCGATCTTATAATTTTTTGATGTCTCGATGTCTCAGTTTTTGAATTTTTCGACATTTCGATTTTTGAGTTATCCGATTTTCCAATTTTTTAAGTTTGGAGTTTCGATTTCTCGATTTGTTGATTTTTCAGTTTTTTCGATTTTTAAATTTCACGTTTAGATTTCTATATTTTTCGATTTTACGATATTTTAATTTTCAATATTTAAATTTTCGATTTGTCGACGTTTCAGTTCTTCAATATTTTTTAATTTTTCAAATTTTGACGTTTCTGAATTTTCAGTTTTCCGATTTCTCAATTAATCTATTTTTTGATTTTCCCATTTCTCGACTTCCCAAAGTCTCGGTCTTTCAGTTCTTCAATTCTTCAATTTTTCAATTTTTCCGGTTTTTCGATTTTTCAATTTTCCAATTTTTAATTTAACGATTTTTCGACTTTGTTGTTTTGACTTTTCGATGTCTCAATTTTTCAATTTTTTAATTTCCCAATTTTTGGATATTTCGTTCAATTTTGTGACTTTTCAACTTTTCGATTCTTCAATTTTCTCCTATTTTTCAATTTTTCGAGTTCTGAATCTTTTGATTTCTCGACGTTTTACCTTTTGGATTTCCAATTTTTCGTTTTTTAAACTTTAGATTTTTCAATTTTTCGACTGTTTTATACTTCGATTTCTCAATTTTTCAACTTTTCGGTATTTTAACTTCAGTTTTTAAAATATTAGTTTTTCGTTTCTCGATTTTTCAGTTCAGTATTTAATTTTTTAATTTTTCGATTTTTTAATTTCGCCAGCTTGTTTTTCGATTTTTAAAATTTTTGGACTTTCGATTTTTAGATTTCCCGATTTTTCAAGTTTTCGATTTCTCAATTTTTTTTCAACATTATCAGTTTTGGTAACTTTTTAATTTCTAGTTTTTTTAATTTTTCGATATTTTAATTTTTCGATTTTTAAGGTTTTTGATTCTTCGATAATTCAATTTTTCAGTTTTTATCGGTCATTGAGAGCTTTTTGTTGTCGCGTTATGGCTAAAAGTAAAAGAAAAAAATAACTACCAAAGTTGTGACCAAAAATAGGTAAAAATTAATACAAAATAGAACAGAATGCTTCTAAAACATAAAAAAACTACACTTTCCGAAAAAAAGCATCTAAATAATAACTATTTCTCGCAGAAATTCTGAACGCTTAGAGTCGACATTGGCCTGAACGCGCTCCGGTCTGTGGATCAAACGAGTTCCCAAGCGACGATTAAGTTTTAGGAGGACATAAACAGATAAATTTTAAATAGCGATTTACCGCGTTTACGACAGTCTTAATACGTTTGTAAGAGAGACTTGAGAGCAGTCGGTTTTGTAGTTTCCTTCAATTCTGAATTTGTTTCCGAAGTTTAGATGTTTAAAAAAAAATAAGTGCGGATTAATACACCCAAGAGATGACGTCATCAGATCTTTGGTGGGGATCATTAGACAAGGTTTGTAATCATGATATTCCTAAAATACAGCTAAAATTTCATCACAATCAGTTAAGTAATTTCACAGATTATTTTTCTAGTAAATAATTGCCAACAGACAACCGACAGCCGGAAACGGAGACCTACTTTTTCATTTTCTAGAAGTTATAAAGTGTCGATAAAACATAAAATTGTTGTTACAATGGCTGCCTAGATTACGTTCGAGAAGTGAAAATGAGTTTAAGACGTCACTAAAATGATGCTTGGTCCGGTAGTTTTTGAGATTATCTGTCTAATACAAATCGACACAGACAACAGACAGAGACGCAGACGGAAATGGAGGACCTATTGTTTCGTACTCTAAAGGTCATAAAACGTCCAGAACACGTCCAAAAACAAAAAAAGCTCATGACGAAATATGACAGACGGAATAAGGCGAAAATAAAAAATGCTTTTTTGTATTCTGGTCCATTTCAAAGTTTTCTCGAATTCCTATGTTTGTGTTAATTTAGTACCGTTTACCAATTGAACAACTGTTATTTCGTATATCATCCCGCCAGAAAATTGACATTTATTTGCTTGGTTGTTTTAACGGTCGCATAAACTTTGTTAATTCAACAAAGATTCCCTTTTATTTGCCGTGGTGTAATCTCCCAACCACACACTCATTTACCCCCTTTTCGGCTCTGCGGCCGCCTAAAAAACTTTAAAGAAATATTTTCATTGCGATTTTGTCAGCTCGGAAAAAGCAAGTGAAATATTCTCCGCTCTTCCGAAACTTTCGTGAACCCTTCCGAGAAATTAACCCTCGTAAAATTATATTACATACTTTACTTACCCTGAGAGGCAGCAATTAATTCCTCAAAATTAAATTTATATTTTGGCATCGAGAAATCCGAGCCCCTACGCACGGGAGAGGCGCAAAAAATGGACACGTTGTGCGCCTCGGGCGCAACGACCTTCCCACATTTCCCGACTTTTGTTAAAACCTAGACAACAACGCATCCCCACATTCGGGTTTTAATTACTTCTGTTGCGATTTTTCGGAGTGCGCCTCTCCCCTACGCCCCCAGCGCGCCCGCTTGATAAACGATTTAAGCGGCGTTTTCGGTGGCTGCTGTAACTTTATAATCGCCAATAATAAACGCATTTACCGCCAAAATAAACACTACAACCAGTAATTCTCCGAATACGGCCCTCTGGAGAAATTAACCCAAGTTCGACAGTCAAATCCAGACGGAATCTCTTAATTACAATTTCATGTTGCCAGGAATGGCCCTGGATAGATAAATATACGTCTGGATGGACAGATCTGAAGATGGGCACGTCCGACCCACATAAACATTCTGCTGTTGATGCGGCCGAACGCCTCTGTTGCTCACTAAATTATTCCTGACACCAATGATTTACCAACAAATGGAACGCCACTTCTGATGCCCGAAAAAATCATTTACGGACTTGTAGTGTGTAGGGGGTGTCCGTGCATTTTTAACTTTGGGAGTCTAAATTTATACGGCCGCTTTTCGCTGGAAATTAAATTCTATTTATTATTTATGGAGCATCGCCTGCACGGCTAATGCAGCGCATTTAATATTAAATAATTGTTAATAATTCACTCATCAACATGTTTATATTCCGACATGGTTTTATTCGTAATTTAATGCAGTCAGCTTTTTAAAGCGAATTATGTAATGTTGGGTATTCCCTTTCAGCGCGTTACCACTTTGACGCCTGGTTACCGAATTATCGGTTACACTGTCAACGAAGGTTCGGTAACGGTTAACCAGTCTTTGAGTGGCCACAGAAATAAATAAAAATCGTACGAGTACGAAGTTCAAAGTGTTTAACTTGTTTAGTGTTTCGAATGCTGCTGTTTTTTCATCAGGACGTGTTCGAAATTCCAAATTGCCCCGGCACTGTAAATATTATTCTATTCCATCTGTTATATTAAGCCAAATTTACGAAAGCAAAATTTACGTCAAATTAACAGGGATGCGATAATATAATTTTACACGAGCGATAATCACATTAACCATTTGCCAATATCTAAATCCAGTGCAAGCGTAACTGGGTTATTTCGGATTTACGCTCTACCTGCGGCTCCCCCTACCATTTATTTTTTCAGCAAGTGTCGGAATTAAACGCTCTTTCTCTATTTTTCTAAATGCCTCTAATTTTTTAAGATATTTTGAAAATTTACAATAATAATTGGCCGTTTTTACAAAGCTTACACAACTTTCGTCCATATTACGTCTTTTTCATGATTTTTCAAAGGAACCAATTTGGAATCTTAAATAAAACTCCAACCGGCACATGGTGGGTTTTATGTTTTTTCGACATTTCGTGGTTCCTAGAGTAGGAAAAAATAGGTCCCCGTTTCCGTTGTTCTGTCTGTTTGTCTCCCTGCCTCAGAAATTGCGGAATTTTTTTCTAAACTAAGAATCTGAAGAAAATTTCTCCCTGTCTCTGCAAATAATGGAGGAAATCGGAAACATATTTTCGAAAAATTTTACAAACAATATTATAAAACGGTCTGAATACCAAAAAAACAACATCCAAAAAATTTACCAAAAAAATGATCAAAAATTGTTAAAACGACAGCTATGTGTAAAGAAAATGTTGAATATATTTTCCAAAAATGTCCAAAAATTATTACAACCTATCCACCAGAAAACATGTTCTGGACCGCTAGAAAATGTCTTCGTAAGTACGAATTTGAAATAAATTTTCACTCTATCTCTGCCAAATTCCCGACAAAATTGGAAAACACAGTACCCGAAAATTTTTCAAAAATGTTAATAATTTGACGTTAATTTGACGCTGCCTATTCCAATAACCGAAAAAAGTGGCAAAATGATTTTCCAAAAATGTTGATTTAGACAGAGTTCTTCGTAGACTAATAATAATCTGTGGTCATTTTTGTTCTATTTCTTGACTTAAGTCAGAAAATGTGGAAGGCCTTCCCAAAGAATTTCCAAAAATAAGTGCATACAAACTACCCGAAAGAAAAATGTACTGGGCCACTGGAAAATATCTTCTAAACCAAGAATCTAAAGTAAATTTCCACTGCTTCTCTGGAAATACCTGAAAAAAATATAAAAATAATTTCCAAAAATTTTCCAAAAAACGTGTTAAAAAGGTTTTGGTTAGAATGGAAAAAATGACTAGTTATCGAGAATTCTGACGTCATCTTGGCTCTGTCCATTCCAAAACGGAGAAAAGTTGCCAACAAATTTTCCAAAAAAATGTTCAAAAATTATTATTAAATTGGCAACTATGCGGAAGGAAAAAATGCTGATTTATACAGAGTTCTCCGTTGATTAATAAAATCAGTGCTCATTTTTGTCATATTCCTTGACATAAACCAGAAAGATATTTTCCAAAGATTTCCAAAAATAACTACATAGAACTTATTCAAAAGGTAAAGCAAATTTTCACTCTGAAGATTAATAATTTTATGTCATTTTGAGGTTCCAAAGAAACAACGTTAAAATGGTCTCGGTTAGAAGAAAAAAAGTCCTAGTTTATAGAGAATTCTTTGTAAATTCACAGTTTTATGTCATTTTGCCGCTGCCCATTCCAACCGAGAAGTCGCCAAATATTTTTCAAAATTTTCCAAAAAGTGTTCAAAAATTGTTAAAACGTCACCCATGCGTAAGGAAAATACTGATTTATACAGAGTTCTTCGCAGATTAATAATCTGTGGTCATTTTTGTTGTACTCCTAGAAATAACTTACAGAATGTGGAAAATATTTTCCAAAAATTTCCAAAATAACTGCGTATAATCTGCGATTGCTTTTGTCCTATTCCTTGAAATTACTTAAAATAATGTGAAAATTATTTTCAAAAAATTTCCAAAAATAAGTGCAAACGACCTATCCGAAAGGAAAAAAGTACTGGCCGCTAAAAATGTCCTCTAAACTAAGAAGTTGAAGTAGATTTTCACTCTATCATTGCGAATACCCGACAAAATTGGAAAACAGTACCTAACCAACATTTTTCAAAAAACGTGTTATAATGGTCTCCGTTAGAAGGGAAAAAAGCACTAATTTATAGAGAATTCTTTGTAAATTCACAATTTGACGCTGCCTTTCCAATAATAACAGAAAAATTGGTAACATATGTTTCCAAAATTTTCCAAAAAATGTTGAAAAATTTTTAAAACGGCAGCTAAGGGAAGGAAAAAAATGTTAATTCATATAGAGTTCTTAGTAGATTAATGATCTGTGGTCATTTTGTTTTATTCCTTGAAGTAAGTCAGAAAATATGGAAAATATTTTCAAAAAAAATCCAAAAATAAATGCCTACAAACTATCCGAAAGAAAGCGTACTAGGCCGTTAGAAAATATCTTCTAAACTAAAGAAACTGAAGTAAATTTCCACTCTATCTCTGCAAATACCTGAGAAAATTTTTAAAAATATCTAAAAATTTTCCAAAAAAAAACTGTTAAAATGGTCTTCGTTAGAACAGAAAAAGCGCTAGAGAGTTCTTTGTGAATTAATAAATTGACGCCATGTTGAATTTGTGCACTCCACCAACCAAGGAAAGTGGCAAACAAATTTTCCAAAAAATGTTCAAAAATTGTTTAAAACGGCAAACCGAGAAAATTGTAAAAAGAAAGTCCAAAAATTTTCCAAAAAAACATCTTAAAATGGTATCCGATAAAAAGGAAAAAACCACTAATGTATAGAGATTTTTCTATAGATCAATAATTTGGCGTTATTTTGAATCTGCCCATTCAAACAACTGAGAAAAGTGGAAAAATATTTTTCCAAATAGTATCTAAAAAAAATTCAAAAATTAGTAAAACAGAAACTTCGCGAAAGAAAAAAATACTTATTTGAACAGAATTCTTCGTAAGTGAATACTCTGCGGTATTTTTGGTCTACCACTTGAAATAACTTAGAAAATGTGGAAGATATTTTCCAAAAATTTCTAAAAATATGTGCATACAACCTAACTTAAAGAAAACATGAAATACTATGGGCCGCCAGAAAATGTCTTTTTAACTACAAATCTGAAGTAAATTTTCATGGTATCTCTGAAAATACCCGAGAAAACTGGAAAAATAATTTCGAAAATTTTCCAAAGAAACAACGTTAAAATGGTCTCGGTTAGAAGAAAAAAAGCCCTAATTTATAGAGAATTCTTTGTAAATTCGCAGTATTATGCCATTTTAACGCTGCCCATTCCAACCGAGAGTGGCCAAATATTTTTCAAAATTTTCCAAAAAATGTTAAAAAATTGTTAAAACGTCACCTATACGTAAGGAAAAATACTGATTTATACAGAGTTCTTCGCAGATTAATAATCTGGTCATTTTTGTTGTACTCCTTGTAATAACTTAGAAAATGTGGAAGATATTTTCGAAATAATTCCAAAATAAGTACATGCGACATATCCGAAAGGGAAATTACTGGGCCGCTGGAAAATGTCTTCTAAAGTACGAATCTCAAGTAAGTTTTCACTCTATCTCTGCAAATACCCAAGAAAATGGGTCAAATAATTTCCAAAAATTTTATAAATAACATGTTTAAACGGTCCATGTTTTTTTAAAAATTGTTAGAACACCAGCTGTACCAAAGAAAAAAATACTGGTTTATCACTGCAAAGTTCTTCGTAGATTAATAATCTGCGGTTCCTTTAGTTCTACTCCTTGAAAAATATTTTCAAAAAATTTACAAAAATAAGTGCATACGACCTATCCAAATGGAAACAAGTACTGGCCGCTAGAAAATGTCTTCTGAACTAAGAAGCTGAAGTAAATTTTCACTCTATCTTTGCGAATACTCCACAAAATTGGAAAAACATAGTAACCAAAAATTTTCAAAAAACGTGTTATAATGGTCTCCGTTAGAAGGGAAAAAAGCACTAATTTATATAGAATTCTTTGTAAATTCACAATTTGATGCTGCCTTTCCAATAATAACAGAAAAAGGTGGCAACAAGTTTCCAAAATTTTCCAAAAAATGTTGAAAAATGTTTAAAATGGCAGCTAAGGGAAGGAAAAAAATGTTAAGTTCTTAGTAGATTAATGATCTGTGGTCATTTTTGTTTTATTCCTTGAAATAAGTCAGAAAATTTGGAAGATATTTTCAAAAAAAAATCCAAAAATAAATGCCTACACACTATCCGAAAGAAAGCGTACTAGGCCGTTAGAAAATATGTTCTAAACTGAAGAAACTAAAGTAAATTTCCACTCTATCTCTGCAAATACCTGAGAAAAATTGTAAAAATAATATCCAAAAATTTTCCATAAAAAAAATTGTTAAAATGGTCTGCGTTAGAACAAAAAAAGCACTAGAGAGTTCTTTGTAGATTAATAAATTGACGCCATATTGGTTTTGTGTATTCCAACAACCACGAAAAGTGGCAAACAAATTTTCCAAAAAATGTTCAAAAATTGTTAAAACGGCAAACCGAGAAAACTGTAAAAGGAATGTCCAAAAATTTTCCAAAAAACATCTTAAAATGGTCTCCGAAAAAAAGGAAAAAAACTAGTAATGTATAGAGATTTCTCTATAGATTAATAATTTGACGTTATTTTGAATCTGCCCATTCAAACAACTGAGAAGAGTGGAAAAATATTTTTCCAAATAGTATCTAAAAAAATCTCAAAAATTAGTAAAACAGAAACTTCGCGAGAGAAAAAAATACTTGTTTGAACAGAATTCTTCGTAAGTGAATACTCTGCGCTTTTTTTGGTCTACCACTTGAAATAACTTCGAAAATGTGGAAGATATTTTCCAAAAATTTCGAAAAATAAGTGCATACAACCTGACTTAAAGAAAAAATCAAATACTATAGACCGCTAGAAAATGGCTTCTAAATTACAAATCTGAAGTAAATTTCCATGCTATCTCTGAAAATACCCGAGAAAATTGGAAAAATAATTTCCAAAATTTTCCAAAGAAACAACGTTAAAATGGTCTCGGTTAGAAGAAAAAAGCCCAAATTTATAGAGAATTCTTTGTAAATTCACAGTTTTATGTCATTTTAACGCTGCCCATTCCAACCGAGAAGTGGCCAAATATTTTTCAAAATTTTCCAAAAAATGTTCAAAAATTGTTAAAACGTCACGAGTAAGGAAAAATACTGATTTATACAGCGTTTTTCACAGATTAATAATCTGTGGTCATTTTTGTTGTACTCCTTGAAATAACTTAGAGACTGTGGAAGATATTTTCCAAAAATTTCCAAAATAAGTACATACTACCTATCCAAAAAGAAAAAATTCACTAGACCGCTGGAAAATATCTTCTAAACTACGAATCCCAAGTAAGTTTTCACTCTAGCTCTGCAAATACCCAAAAAAATTAAAAAAAGAATTTCCAAAAATTTTCCAAAAAATATCTTAAAACGGTCCCCATACGAAAAAAAGCATTAAAGCAGCAAAGTTTATACAGAATTCTTTGTAGACTAATAACCGACCTCAGTTTTAGATTACGCGTTCCAAGAACCGAGAAAAGTGGCAAAATGTGTTTCTAAAATTTTCCAAAAAATGTTCAAAAATTGTTAAAACGCCAGAAAAAATACTGTTTTATCCGTGCAAAGTTCTTCGTAGATTATAATCTGCGGTTCCTTTTGCGCCACTCCTTGAAATTACGTAAAAAATGTGAAAAATATTTTCAAAAAATTTCCAAAAATAAGTGCATACGACATATCCGAAAAGAAAAAAATTACTGGGCCCCTGAAAAATATCTTCTGAACTACGAATCTCAAGTAAGTTTTCACTCTATTTCCGCAAATACCCAAAAAAATTGGAAAAATAACTTTCAAAAATTTTCCAAAAATGATCCTAAAACGATCCCCATACGAAAAAGAAGCATTAGTTTATACACAATTCTTTGTAGATTAATAATAACCTCACGTCAGTTTGACGTTACCTATTCCAACAACCGAGAAAAGTGGCAACATTTTTTCTAAAATTTTCCAAAAAATATTTAAAAATAGTTAAAATGGCACCTATACCAGAGCATAAAATACTGATTTATATCTACAGAGTTCTTCGTAGATTAATAATCTATGGCCCTTTTTGTTCTACCTCTTGAAATAGCTTAAAAATTGTGAAAAATATTCCCAAAAAACAAAAAGTAGTGCATATAACCTATCTGAAAAAAAAAGTACTGGGCCGCGAGAAAATGTCCTCTGAATTACGAATCTGAAGTAAATTTTCACTCTCTCTCAACAAATACCCGAGAAAATTAGAAAAATAATATCCAAAAATTTTCCTATAAAACATAATCTCTGTTAGAAAAGAAAACAGCACTAAATAGAAAAATACTTTACAAAAATTTTTAGAACTGAACCTATACGGAAGAAAAAAGTAGAAGTAGGTCATTTTTGTTCCACTTGGTCTGAAAATTTGCTCGTAGAGGCCGAAAACTTTTGCGAAATTTATTTTATTGCCTGAGAATCTGCTCACTGTCCAGGTATCTGCTGGTGATTTTACTCTTAAGCACGGCCTGATTTGGCTGATTATTCTTTAATTTTTTTAATCACGTCGATGGACGTGACAAGATATATCTCGGCATAAAGTTACTCGAAGGTCCTAAAAACGTGAATTTTCCCGAACTTTCGATTTCACTCTCTAAACTTCCTCATCGAAACCTGGAATAAAAACTTGCGACCCCGTAAAGTTTTAGTTTAGTGCCGATCGGTGTTCCGAGCTGCGCCGAATTAGTATCAATCGAAGCTTTTAATTTTCCGAAAGGCCTTATTTATGCGTCGTCCGGAGTTGGACCCCGGAAATGAACAAGAAGATTTGATTTGGGGAACAACAAACATTTTAACTCAGATGAGGTTTTTATCTGTACGGATCAGAGGGGCGAGTCGGTAATAAGAATCTCTTTAGTACACAAATAT
The DNA here is from genome assembly GCA_022388445.1 of Zophobas atratus. NCBI lineage: Eukaryota > Metazoa > Arthropoda > Insecta > Coleoptera > Tenebrionidae > Zophobas > Zophobas atratus. The sequence goes on from CM039444.1 coordinate 11,385,208, forward strand.
CTGGCTGGATGGGATTCTATCAAAGAAACGGTTCCATCTGAAATAAATTGTGGACTTATTGCGCGGATATTGTTTCAGGCTGGATCGGTTCTTGATAGAGCCATCGAGATTGTTTCGAGCCGCTCTGTACGTGGATAACTGCGAGACTCCGGACAATGTAAGCTTCATAAGTTATGGACGGCCTTTGTTCCGGACTCTTCCGGTTAGATGACGAATCGTCGAATTCGCGATTCCACTCGAGGAGCATCCGCCAAATTGGGCCCAACTTATTTGATGTTTCAATAATGTGAGCCGAGACGAAACGAAATGAATATTTTTACGCCCGATTTGCATTATCTGATGCTGCAAAGGATCCGAAGTTCTATTTCGTATTTTTTCGGAGTTTATTGGAACCATGGCGACCGAGCAAGGTATCTCAATAAAGCGCTGTTGAAACCGGAAGGACCGTAAATCAAAGCTCCGCGGAATTAGTATGTTTTTCGTATTTGTCAGTACAATATGCGCCGCGTAATTGACTAGCCAATCGCGATGGAGTTAACTTGTGTGTCGCCATTCGTCTATTTTATAGGATGTTGCAGTTCGGGTCATAAATTATCGGAGCCATTTTTTACCATGACGACCGGCCATTTATAACATTCACGCATGGACTCGACCAAACTAAATGTAAAAAATGTACACTTCGGCCGAAACTGCTACCGTGTCGCCAAGTTGTACCAAACAAAAAAATTGTTGCTACATTGGCCATAACATCGATGAATGAGCCAATTACCAATTGTCGCAAAAACGGTTAGTTTGTTCTAAAAGGATTTTTATCCAACAATGTGCTGCTCCTACAAAAAAAAAATGTAGATTGGAATTTAACCCCCTTTTTTTAATAACCAAAAGCTCAAGTTTCAGGAAACCCGAGATTTGCTTTATTATGTGTTTTAAGAGTATATGTTTCTAAATACACCCATCACGTTACGAATTTACTTTACCTATTGCCCTCGTTTTCGTTTTACAATGATACTCTTACTTTGGGGTTTTTGATTTTAAAAATTATTCAATGTATGACCCATTCAAAGTGCTTTATTTTTAAAGAGTTTGATAGGTCGAAAAAATGAGTTAGTTGTTACCAGAAAATTAATAGAAAACTAGGTCATTCTAAAAGTCATTTATGCTCAGGTAGGATGGATAAAAACATTGTTATCTACGAGTGTGAAATTTCTTTTTTGGTAAGTATTTCTACAAAGCTCTTACATTATTATGAAAAGTTGTTACACAGTTCGGCTTTTTTGCGAAAATATGGATGTCTACAGTAAAAAAGCAAGAATCTGTTTTTCTTCAAACGTCAGAAAAACGGACCTTTGTATAGCACCATACACATAGTAAAAGACGCATTTTCAATTCCATGTCCGTAAAAATACTTTTTCTGACGGCGTCAGAAAAAGTAACTTTTTCTGCGCCTTTGTTTCTGCCCACCCACCCCTACTCCGTTTTGATCACTCATTTTATTGGTTCTGGGATAAATAGAATCTAAGATTGCAATTTTTTCTTAATAAAATATATTTTTTTTCTAAATTTTATTTTTCAACGACTGTATCGTCAGCGTTTTACACTTAAATAATAAAAAATCATGTAGACAGGATAATGTTTAATTGCAAACAGCCTCTCGTCTCCAGGTCAATGAAATGGTTTATTAAGCTGGAGCTTGTGCGAGTGGAGAGGAGCATCAGCAATATTGCTCTGTAAATATGATTCTCGCATCTGGTATGCTTATTTAACACTAGCTTAATATTTTCTAGATACTTTGGTGGGCGGTGCTATTACTTGCTTGTAAAAGAAATTATTTGTTTACTTTTTTACATAAAAAGAAGTTACGACTAGTGCTTTGTATACATTTCCACTCCGATTAGAGAGAAGAATATGCTTAGCCCCGCCCACCCGCCCCGCCTTGTGTTTTAGTAATTTACCTTATCTGATCGGAATGAGAGGTGGATCTTATAGTGAACAGAAATAAAATTGTTAAAATGAAAACAGCGCGAGTAAGCAGGGCTAATACTTGTTAAGATAAAACTGATTTAGGCAAATGACAGATTCTCTAAGAAAATAAAGGGTGGGTGTTTTCTAGTACCTAGCAAGATAAGACCGACTTGGACAAATAACACCCCCTAAGAAAATAGAGGGCGGGTGGATGGGGTTAGTACTTACTAAGATACGACTGAACTGTATTAAGTGCAGTCACTAGAGTGGAACGGGGTGGGCAGGGCTATTGTTTGCTTATAAAATACTCTGCAGAAAAAAGCTAAACTTAGCCCCGCCCACCTCCTTTTTCCATTTCACTTACTTATTTTATGTATTGTAAAATGGAAATTAATTCCGTTTTGACAAAGGGGAGAATCCGAGATTTAAAACAAAGCAAAAAGTGACGCCGCCCACCCAACCCTACTCCATTTTAATCACTCATTTTATTGGTTCTGAGATAAATAAAATCTAAGACTGCAATTTTTCTCTAAATAAAATATATGTTTTACTAAATTTTAATTTTTTAACGACTTTGTCGTCACCGTTTACACTTAAATAATAAAAAATCATGTAGACACGATAATGTTTAATTGCAAACAGCCTCTCGTCTCCAGGTCAATGAAATGATTTATTAAGGTGGAGCTTGTGCGAGTGGGAGGAGCATCAGCAACATTTCTCTGTAAATATGATTCTCGCCTCTGGTATGCTTATTTAACACTGGCTTAATATTTTCTAGATACTTTGGTGGGCGAGGCTATTACTTGCTTGTAAAAGACTCAGTAGGGAAAAGTTAAACTTAGCCCCCCCACCCACCCGTCCGTTCTCTTTTTTTTTTCTTCTGAAACAAGAAATAGATTTCTTATACAAGAAATTATTTGTTTACTTTTTTACATAAAAAGAAGTTACGACTAGTGCTTTGTATACATTTCCACTCCGATTAGAGAGAAGAATATACTTAGCCCCACCCACCCACCCCGCCTTGTGTTTTAGTGATTTATTTTATCTGATCGGAATGAGAGGTGGATCTTATAGTGAACAGAAATACAATTGTTAAAATGAAAACAGCGCGAGTAAGCAGGGCTAATACTTGTTAAGATAAAACTGATTTAGGCAAATGACAGATCTCTAAGAAAATAAAGGGTGGTGTGTTTTCTAGTACCTACCCAAGATAAGACCGACTTGGACAAATAACACCCCCTAAGAAAATAGAGGGCGGGTGGTGGGGTTAGTACCTACTTACTAAGATACGACTGAACTGTATTAAGTGCAGTCACTAGAGTGGAACGGGGGTGGGCAGGGCTATTGTTTGCTTATAAAATACTCTGAGAAAAAAGCTAAACTTAGCCCCGCCCACCTCCTTTTTCCATTTCACTGACTTATTTTATGTATTGTAAAATGGAAATTAATTCGTTTTGACAAAGGGGAGAATCCGAGATTTAAAACAAAGTAAAAAGTGACGCCGCCCACCCAACCCTACTCTATTTTATCACTCATTTTATTGGTTCTGAGATAAATAAAATCTAAGACTGCAATTTTTCTCTAAATAAAATATATGTTTTACTAAATTTTAATTTTTTAACGACTTTGTCGTCACCGTTTACACTTAAATAATAAAAAATCATGTAGACACGATAATGTTTAATTGCAAACAGCCTCTCGTCTCCAGGTCAATGAAATGATTTATTAAGGTGGAGCTTGTGCGAGTGGGAGGAGCATCAGCAACATTTCTCTGTAAATATGATTCTCGCCTCTGGTATGCTTATTTAACACTGGCTTAATATTTTCTAGATACTTTGGTGGGCGAGGCTATTACTTGCTTGTAAAAGACTCAGTAGGGAAAAGTTAAACTTAGCCCCCCCACCCACCCGTCCGTTCTCTTTTTTTTTTCTTCTGAAACAAGAAATAGATTTCTTATACAAGAAATTATTTGTTTACTTTTTTACATAAAAAGAAGTTACGACTAGTGCTTTGTATACATTTCCACTCCGATTAGAGAGAAGAATATACTTAGCCCCACCCACCCACCCCGCCTTGTGTTTTAGTGATTTATTTTATCTGGTCGGAATGAGAGGTGGATCTTATAGTGAACAGAAATACAATTGTTAAAATGAAAACAGCGCGAGTAAGCAGGGCTAATACTTGTTAAGATAAAACTGATTTAGGCAAATGACAGATCCTCTAAGAAAATAAAGGGTGGGTGAGTGTTTTCTAGTACCTACCAAGATAAGACCGACTTGGACAAATAACACCCCTAAGAAAATAGAGGGGGGTGGGTGGGGTTAGTACCTACTTACTAAGATACGACTGAACTATATTAAGTGCAGTCACTAGAGTGGAAAGGGGTGGGCAGGGCTATTGTTTGCTTATAAAATACTCTGGAGAAAAAAGCTAAACTTAGCCCCGCCCACCTCCTTTTTCCATTTCACTGACTTATTTTATGTATTGTAACATGGAAATTAATTCGGTTTTGACAAAGGGGAGAATCCGAGATTTAAAACAAAGTAAAAAGTGACCCGCCCACCCAACCCTACTCTATTTTGATCACTCATTTTATTGGTTCTGAGATAAATAAAATCTAAGATTGCAATTTTTCTCTTAATAAAATATATTTTTTACTAAATTTTAATTTTTTAACGACTTTGTCGTCACCGTTTACACTTAAATAATAAAAAATCATGTAGACACGATAATGTTTAATTGCAAACAGTCTCTCGTCTCCAGGTCAATGAAATGATTTATTAAGGTGGAGCTTGTGCGAGTGGGAGGAGCATCAGCAACATTTCTCTGTAAATATGATTCTCGCCTCTGGTACGCTTATTTAACACTGGCTTAATATTTTCTAGATACTTTGGTAGGCGGGGCTATTATTTGCTTGTAAAAGATTCAGTAGTGAAAAGTTAAACTTAGCCCCCCACTCACCCGTCCGTTCTCTTTTTTTTTTCTTCTGAAACAAGAAATAAATTTCTTATACAAGAAATTATTTGTTTACTTTTTTACATAAAAAGAAGTTACGACTAGTGCTTTGTATACATTTCCACTCCGATTAGAGAGAAGAATATGCTTAGCCCCACCCACCCACCCCGCCTTGTGTTTTAGTGATTTATTTTATCTGGTCGGAATGAGGGGTGGATCTTATAGTGAACAGAAATAAAATTGTTAAAATGAAAACAGTGCGAATAAGTAGGACTAATACTTGTTAAGATTAAACTGATTTAGGCAAATGACAAATCCTCTAAGAAAATAAAGGGTGGGTGGGTGGGTGGGGTTAGTACTTACTAAAATACGACTGAACTATATTAAGTGCAGTCACTAGAGTGGAAAGGGGGTGGGCAGGGCTATTGTTTGCTTATAAAATACTCTGCAGAAAAAAGCTAAACTTAGCCCCGCCCACCTCCTTTTTCCATTTCACTGACTTATTTTATGTATTGTAAAATGGAAATTAATTCGGTTTTGACAAAGGGGAGAATCCGAGATTTAAAACAAAGTAAAAAGTGACCCAGCCACCAACCCTACTCCATTTTGATCACTCATATTATTGGTTCTGAGATAAATAAAAATCTAAGATTGCAATTTTTCTCTTAATAAAATATATTTTTTACTAAATTTTAATTTTTTAACGACTTTGTCGTCACCGTTTACACTTAAATAATACAAAATCATGTAGACACGATAATGTGTAATTGCAAACAGCCTCTCGTCTCCAGGTCAATGAAATGATTTATTAAGGTGGAGCTTGTGCGAGTGGGAGGAGCATCAGCAACATTTCTCTGTAAATATGATTCTCGCCTCTGGTACGCTTATTTAACACTGGCTTAATATTTTCTAGATACTTTGGTGGGCGGGGCTATTACTTGCTTGTAAAAGATTCAGTAGGGAAAAGTTAAACTTAGCCCCCCCACTCACCCGTCCGTTCTCTTTTTTTTTTCTTCTGAAACAAGAAATAAATTTCTTATACAAGAAATTATTTGTTTACTTTTTTACATAAAAAGAAGTTACGACTAGTGCTTTGTATACATTTCCACTCCGATTAGAGAGAAGAATATGCTTAGCCCCACCCACCCACCCCGCCTTGTGTTTTAGTGATTTATTTTGTCTGGGCGGAATGAGGGGTGGATCTTATAGTGAACAGAAATAAAATTGTTAAAATGGAAATAGCGCGAGTAAGCAGGACTAGTACTTGCTAAGATAAAACTGATTTAGGCAAATGACAGATCCTCTAAGAAAATAAAGGGTGGGTGGGTGTTTTCTAGTACCTACCAAGATATAAGACCGATTTGGACAAATAACACCCTCTAAAAAAATAGAGGGCGGGTGGGTGGGGTTAGTACTTACTAAGATACAACTGAACTATATTAAGTGCAGTCACTAGAATGGAGAGGGAGTAGGTGGGCGGGGCTATTATTTGCTTATAAAATACTCTGTAGAAAAAAAGTAAATTTAGCCCCTCCCACCTCCTTTTTCCATTTCACTGACTTCTTTTATTCATTGTAAAATGAGAATTAATTCTGTTTTGACAAACGGTAGACTCTAAGATTTGAAACAAAGTAAAAAGTGACCCCGCCCACCCACCCCTACTCCATTTCGATCACTCATTTTATTGGTTCTGAAATAAATAGAATCTAAGATCATGTAGACACGCTAAGGTGTGATCACAAACAGCCTCATCTTCAGGCCAATGAAATGATTTATGAAGGTGGACCTTGTGTAACTGGGAGGAGCATCAGCAATATTGCTCTATAAATATGGTTCTCACTGGCTTAATATTTTCTAGTTACTTTGTTTAACAACTGATCTATTTTCTCACCAACGGTTTAATGGATTTGGGTAAGATTCTAATAAAATAAAAATGTTGTCATTAATTAACAGTATTGAGAGTAGTCACTAGAATGAAGAGGGCGTGGGTGGGCGGGGCTATTGCAGCTTGTAAAAGACTCAGCAAGAAAAATTAAACTTAGCCCTGCCCACCCACCGGTCTGTTCTCTGTTTTTTCTTCTGGAACTAAAAAGAAATTGCTTTTTTTGCTTTTTTATATAAAAAGCAATTCCGATTAGCGCTTTATTTACGTTTCTCGCATCATAGGTTCTATTAGTTTCCACTCCCATTAGACAGAAGAAAATACTTAGCCCCGCCCACGCACACCGCCTTGTGTTTTAGTGACACTAGAATGGAGAGGGAGTAGATGGGCGGGGCTATTGTTTGCTTATAAAATACTTCGTAAAAAAAGTTAAACATATCTTCGAAGACTGTAGAAAAAAGTTAAACTTAGCCCCGCCCACCTCCTTTTTTCATTTATTGCACTGACTTATTTCATTTATTGTAAATTGGGAATTAATTCTGTTTTGACAAACGGTAGGATCTAAGATTTAAAACAAAGTAAAAAGTGACCCGCCCACCCACCCCTACTCCATTTCGATCACTCATTTTATTGGTTCTGAAATAAATAGAATCTAAGAGTACAATTTTTCTCTTAATAAAAATATTTTTTACTAAATTTTATTTTTTAACGACTGTCGTCAGCATTTACATTTAAGTAAATAAAAATCCTATAGACACGATAAAGTGTAATTGTAAACAGCCTCTCGTCTCCAGGCCAATGAAATGATTTATTAAGGGGGAGTTTGTGCGAGTGGGAGGAGCATCAGAAATATTGCTTTGTAAATATGTTATGCTTATTTAACACCGGCTTAATATTTTTTTAGATACTTTGTTTTACAACTTATCTATTTACTCCCCAACGGTTTAATGGATTTGCCTAAGATTCTAATAAAATAATGTTGTTGTCATTAATTAACAGCATTAAGAGTAGCCACCAGAGCGGAGAGGGGGTGGGTGGGTGGGTCTATTGCCTGTTTAAAAAGACTCAGTTAGGAAAAGTTAAACTTAACCCCGCCCACCCACCCGTGCGCTCTCTTTTTTTTCTTCTGAAACAAGAAATAAATTTTTGATACAAGAAATTACTTTTTTACTTTCTTATATAAAAAGCAGTTAAGATTAGCGCTTTTTTACATTTTTCACATCCTATAGGTTCTATTACTTTCCACTCCCACTCGACAGAAGAATATACTTTTTTTTTATTATAAACTCTCAAGTTAAAAATATTTAGATAATACCAACCACAGTTGAAGAACAAAATTGTCCCACAAGCAGATCGAACCCACAACCTTTACGGTTATGCATGCCGCTCAAACCAAATGAGTTCCTCTTATATTATATTTATACAAAATTTGTTTTTTTTATGTTAAAATCTGAATGCCAAGAATAAAAAATCAAGGCGGATTTATAAATCACAAGTACAGGAATATGTCATTTTATAAAATTTAAATAACATTTAACATGCAAATTTTTGCTGAGAATGATCAAACCTAACCTTCACCCCGTTTCAGCATCACCGCCTCCCCAGGAACCCAAATAGCACCGTCTAGAGAAAAACCGACAAGAAGGAGACCACCTCGGACGACCTTGACCGTTCTTTTCTTTTATGTTTTTCCGTCCGGTTTTTTTTTTAATTTTACAGCTGGTGGAAGGGAACAAACTACAGAGAGCAACAGCCTGGCGAGAAGTAGGAAAGGTTGACTAAATCTTCCCTGTGATGTGTGACACATTGTATCCACGTATTCCATACATTTACCCCTCCACAAAACTGTTAAAACATTTCGGTGAAAAGTGCTGTTATTTCCGGCTACTTCGGTCGCTCTTTGCTAACCTTTTGACAAACGATGTTTTCGTTTTTAGCAGCACAAAGGTTTTATCCTTAAATTTGCCAAGATCATTATCTCCTGATTGAATACGTTCCGCCAGCCATAAATTTCAATAGAACGCGATGGGGTTAAAAGTCTTCGGAATCGATTAGTCGGCGTCCGTTTTTTCACAGAGTCGGTAAATTTTTATGCCTCCGTTAATAGCGTCATTAGGCAGAGCTCGTCATAAAGCGACTTTGTTGGTGACCCCTTTTAAAGGGTTGCTTGTCTACATCTTATTTCCGTTCGCGATGGGATATCGTTTCATATTTTATTGTAATAGACGTAGCCGTATTCGGTATTCTGGAGCATATAATAGAATGTTAGGTGGTGGCATATCTTCTTATTCCCTTCGGTTCCTTATCTAAATCACGGCAAGATTGACTTCCTTGCAGCTATTCAGGAGGTTAAATGAGTTTCTTTGACGGGTTTTGGCTGCGTGATAGAAAGAGTATCATCTACATTTAAAACGGAGCTTCTTCGGCAAAGCTGCGCCGTCATCAAAATAAGACAAACAAATTATTCGGGGAACAACCGGCGTGTTTATCTTTTGAGCTCACCACGTTGTAAAATTGCGAAAATGACGAAATGTTATTTTCTGATTTGAATAAATTAATAATTCATAATACTCCTACTATGATTAATCTCTGTTTCGGCATATTTCCCCTGGAAACTTTTAAGTGTAACTATGTTATTAAAGATGAGGGCGGCAACGAAGATTATTTTAATGCGCACGTTTTTAATGGAAAAAGGATATAAATTTTTATTTCTTATCAGCCAGATTTTAATTCTTCGCTCCGACGTGGTTTCTCACGCTTTGACACTAATCCCTTATTTATTATCGCCTCGTTCTGATTAAGATTTTAATTATAAGAAGAAATAAAAATTTACGGCTCTCGTTTTTACAGATTTGCCCGGAATGAGACGTCAGGAAACGAAACAAGTTCAACAGTTCACTCCCTCACTTCATTACACAAATGGTTTTTTCATCTATCTCGGTGGCCAGGGGCGGACTCGAACGCGGGGCCCGAGGCCTCTATATTTCCACCTTCACCGCATTAAGCCAAATCGAAAATCGCGATCTCATTACCGACCAACCCCTGTAAATAAATATATAAACTAAAAAAAAGTTTCATCATGTTTCTGTGTTGTACGAATCGTTCGACGACGAAAACAAAGATGTCAATGACAATCAAATCGTTCCTTTCGTTTAGTCAATAACCCGAAATGGCTGCCATTGTGTTATCGCGATATTAACATATCACAGCCCTAACACAATAACATTTAAATGGGATTATAATCCTTTTTTGGGTCAGGAGAACAACATAATGTGAGTTATTGTTTAGGAGCCCAGGCTTAGATCCGTGCGAACGATAAAGACGTTAAAGCAGAAAAAATAAATTGGATATAGGATTGACTACCGAGTGTAAAAAAACAAATGTATTTTCTCAGATCAAAGATATAGACCAGTAGCCAAGTCGGAAACAAAAAATTTAAACGTGACTTATGGCGGCGATTTATCACATTCATATGAAAAGTTCGACAGAAATTCCAACGCGGTTGAGAGTGTGCCGTACACTTAATTAAATTTTATTCACACTATACACGCGGTTCGTATTTGAACGCGCCTGTTTTTCTTTATTATTCAAAGTGAAAAAGCTTTATCGACGCTCTCATTGTATTTGCTGTTATCTGAGTTCCGCTGAATTAAAGCCTGAAATGAGTTCGGATCATAGCTTCACTAATATTAATGAACGGGATTTTTTGTAAAAGCTTTATCTTAATTAGAGTTGTTTATTATGGTTTATTAGACAGTAATGGGTACAAGGAAATAGCTTGTAATGTAGATATTATTTTCGTTTGGTGGATTCGATTAAATATTTTAAAACGTATCGATTAGGTCGTGTCACGACAACTCAACTATTTCAACAGAGACGGTAATTTATTAGTTTTCGGGCTTGGTAAGTGGAAAAGGGTCATTAGAAACAGGAACTTTTAAAGATAACTTTCCGAGATACACGTGTCTTATGGGTTTAATAGAAAATGGTGTCGCAACATTGCAGCTGTGCTCACTAAATTCGTAAAAAACGTTTCAAGATCATTAAATTGTTAATTTTCACACGCACGATTATCTCTTTGGCGGAAGAAATGATTCAAGATTAGTCAAGTTTGAAGGTCTCCAGTATTATTACCACAATACTCATAATCCGTATTTAACAAAAAAGACCTATCGGATGGTTTTTTAATTAAATATAGACCGGGTAATTTAAATCTACATCTCGGTGTACACGATACAGACTTGAAATTGAATTTAATTTTTTACGATTTGCTACGAATATTTCCGATTTCGTTATAAATTTTTTTCAACATGATAAAGACCATATGTTTAGATAAAACAATGATTTTGAAACAATGAGTTTTCTTAGTCCTTAATAGAAAAAAACGAAATTGAATTCTTGTTATTGAGTTGTAGAAAAAAAGTACGTATATTAAAAGCTTTAATTCCATAAAACTGGAAAAGCTAAAACAAAACATAATTTTGTATATATCCTGTTTTAAATAATTTATTTTCATATATTTTGTTCACATAAATCACAATGTTGTGGAAATCCGTTAAAATTTCCACACGAATTTAACTAAGGGTTTGCAAGAGGACATCTAGGGATCTTTCAAACTCTTTGAAAAACCAAGCAACAAGAGCCTTCAAGACCTTATCAAACTGTTGAAAAAAAAAAACATTAGGAGCCGAAAATTTTGTAAATTTTTTTTAACAAAAAAAAAAATTGGAGAGTAGTAGAAGAGTAGGAAACCCTAAAACTTTCAAGATGTCTCAAAACCAAAATATTAGGGGCTTACATGATCTTTTCAAATTGTTTAAACGTTAGTGATTTTCAAAATCTTTTCTTTCACATTCTTCAAAAAAAATAGAGGCACCAAAACGTCTTTCAAATTCTTTCAAACTCTTTCACCCTCTTTTAAAAACAAAACAACAAGAGCTTCAAAATCTTATCAAAATGTTTCCAAAAGCGAAATTCGAGGGACACCCAACATTATTTTATATTCTTAAAAAAAAAAACAGCAGAGACACACAAGAATCTTTCAAAAACGAAACATCCTGCCAGATCTTTTCAAAGTATTTCCAAGATTTCCTCATGTTTTTGAATAGAACACGACAGACCGCTAAGAATCTTTAAAACTCTTTCAAAAGCAAAATATCAGAAGTTTTCAAGATCTTTTCAAATTGCTTTCAAAAGCGAAATACGAGAGACCCAAAGATTATTTTACATTCTTGAAAAAAAGATAGTGAAGACCCCCAATGTTTCAAAATCACAACATCAAGAGCCTTGAAGATCTTTTCAATGTATTTCCAAAAGTGAAACTCGGGGACCTCAGGACTCTTTTACATTCTTGAATAAAACACTAGAGAGCTCCAAGAATCTTTAAAAATCTTTCAAAAATAAAGCATCAGGACCCTTCAAGATCTTCTCAAAATATTTCCAAAAGTGAAACACTAGACATAGATTATTTTATGTTCTTGAAAAAACACTAGATATCCCCAAGAATCTTTCACATTCTTTCAAAAAGAAAACATCACGAGCCTTCAAGATATTTTCAAATTGTTTCCAAAATCCAAACTCGAGAGAGCGTCAAAATTCATTTCTGTTCATGAAAAAAAAAAAACACCAGCGACCGCTAAGTATCTTTCAAACGCAAATCAACCTTCAAAATCTTTTCAAATTATTTCCAAAAGTGAAACTTGAGGGATCTTCAAGACTCTCTTGAAAAAAACACCAAAAATCCCCAATAATCTTTAAAACTCTTTCAAAAATAAAACATCAGGAGTCTTCAAGATCTTCTCAAAATTGTTCCAAAACCGAAACATCAGAGATACCCAAGATTCATTTTATGTTCTTGAAAAAAACAACAGATATATAGAAGAATCTTTCAAATTCTTTCAAAAACGAAACACCAGGAGCCTTCAAGATCTTCTCAAAATGTTTTCAAAAGCGAAAAGTGCGCGAGACCCCAAGATTCTTCCAGGTTGTTAAAAAACACTAGAACCCCCAATAATCTTTCAAACTCTTTCAAAAACGAAAGATCTGGAGCCTTCAAGATCTTCTCAAAATGTCCCTAAAGCGAAACACGAAAAACCTCCAAGATTATTTTATATTCTTGAAAACAAAACACCAAAGACCCCTAAGAATCTTTCAAACTCTTTCAAAATCAGAACATCAAGAGCCTTCAAGATCTTTTTTCAATTTATTTCCAAAAGTGGAACTCGAGGGACCTCCAAGATTATTTTGTGTTCTTGAAAAAACACCAGATACCCCAAAAATCATTGAAACTCTTTCAAAAACAATACATCAGGAGCCTTCAAGATCTTTGCAAAATATTTCCAAAAGCAAACAGCGCACGAGACGCCCAAGATTCTTTCATGAAATTGAAAAACACCAGAGAGCTCCAAAAATCTTTAAAACTCTTTCAAAAATAAAACATCAGGAGTTTTCAAGATCTTCTCAAAATTGTTCCAAAACGAAAACATCAGAGATACCCAAGATTCATTTTATGTTCTTGAAGAAAACAACACATATATAGAAGAATCTTTCAAATTCTTTCAAAAACGAAACATCTGGAGCCTTCAAGATCTCCTCAAAATGTTTCTTAAAGCAAAACACGAAAGACCTCCAAGATTATTTTATATTCTTGAAAACAAAACACCAAAGACCCCCAAGAATCTGTCAAACTCTTTCTAAATCAGAACATCAAGAGCCTTCAAGATCTTTTTTCAATTTATTTCCAAAAGTGACACTCGAGGGACCTCCAAGATTACTTTGTGTTCTTGAAAAAACACCAGATATCTCCAAGAATCTTTCAAAAACAATACATCAGGAGCCTTCAAGATCTTTGCAAAATATTTCCAAAAGCAAATAGCGCACGAGACGCCCAAGATTCTTTCATGTTATTAAAAAACACCAGAGACCTCCAACAGTCTCTAAAAATCTTTCAAAAATAAAACATCAAGAGCGTCCGAAATCTTCTCAAAATATTTCCAAAAATGAAACACTAGAGTAACCCAAGATTATTTTATATTCTTGAAAAAAAAAACACCATAGATCCCTAAGAAGCTCTTATATTCTTGAAATAAAAGACACGAGGAGCGCAAAATTTCTTATTTTTTTTATAAAAAAAAAACACAAAGAGCCCCGAAGATTCTTGAACATTCTTAAAAAGAAGACATTAGGATCTCCTAAGACTCCTTCAAGATGTTTCCATCCAAACATTCCTCCTAGATCTTTTATATTCTTCAAAAAGGCACCATAGAACCCAAGAATCTTCCAAACTCTTTCAAAAGAAAACATTAAGAGGTTTCAAAATCTTTGTGTTTCCAAATACAAAACGCAAAAATCACCAAGATTCTTTTGTATTCTTGAGATAAAAGCCACCAGAAGCCCAAAATTCTCTAAAAATTTTTCACGAAAAAAAAACAATAGGAAACCCCAATATTTTTTCATATTCTTAAAAAAGGGCATTAGGAACTCCTAAGACTCTTTCAAAGTCTTTCAAAAATAAAATAAACAACCCCCTGGATCTTTTAATTTTTTTTTTTAAATGAAACAGAAAACATCCCCAAGATTTTCAACATCCTTTAAAAAAAATCTCAGGGTCCTCCAAAATCTTTAAAATTCTCAAGAAAAGACTAGGGGCCTCCAAGACTCCATAAAACTTTTTCAATAACGAAACATCAGGAACTTCCAAGTTTTTTCCAAATTATCTCGAAAAGACACCCCCCAAAAATATTAGAAATTTGTCCCTGAAGCACAATGAAACAAGTCCAGATTCTTAGGGAAATAGTAAAATTTGACTCAATAAATTTTAATTTTTGCTTTAATCAATAAAATACTTATGTTGCTTCATATATATTTTTTGAAAATTCCTATAAAAACAATTCCAAAAAACAAAGCATATCAAGAAAATGCATATATAGAAACACGGTATGTTTGTCATTTCAAAAGAGATTTACTTCGCAAAATTTTACAATGACGTCATGCCATTTTTAGTGGGGATGAATGAATACACAAACTGTTGTGAATGTTGTACCATCTACATTCTTAAAACAAATCAAACATTTCACATCAGTCTCTCCAGTAGTTTCGGAAATTACTTTCTAATAACATCGCCAACAGACGACAGACGGATGGAAACCAGAGACCTACTTTTTCACATTCTACAAGCTATGAAACGTCGAAAAACATGAAACGTAGGTAGGACAAAAATTGGAAAGAAATAAGAAACCGAACCTGAACAAAAGGCACTTATTTGTTTGGAAGTTGACATTTTTGCAAAGATTTTGCACAGTAAATAGGAGCACGATTATACGAAAACTGACAGCCGAGGACTACTGGTTGCGTAATAGTGGGCTAATTAATTTGCGGGGGCGGCGCAAGATGCGTCTGGAATTCGGCCGGTGAAGGTGTACAATAAACACACAGACATCTAATTAAGTGCGCGGCATTAAGTCGCTTTATGAAGTAATTACAAAGCTTACATAAACAGGTTGTAAATAATAATTCATAGGGAAATTTAAGGGAGAGTGGTGGTGGAAATGCGCGACCATCCACGCATAATTTATCACAGCGGTTTTGGAAACAACTCAGACAACTTTACAATTACTCCGCTGTCACTTGAAAGTTTGCCGGAAAACTTAATTTACAGACTTTAAATTGTTCCAGCGAACCTCCCGAATACACAATAATCAATGCATTCAGCCGGAGATTTTCCGGTTTTCGTCGGGAAGTCGTCGCAAAATACCGCGGAAACTTGCCCCCGGCGCACCGAAAAACTAAACAAAATCCCCGAAACGACTTTAAAGCAGACGCAAATCTATAACTGATTCCGAAGCTATTGCCTCATGAGATCTCCACGCCCTGCAGCCAAAATTTCATTTTCTCGATTGCAATCACACGCGGGTAAAACTGCTCCAAAGTAGTTGTAAATATTTCAGGATTTTGGTCTCAATCGCTAAGCAAAAAATACCCCGGGACCTAAGTGCTGGATGAAGGCTGAATATAGAGCTCGGCATTCATTTGGCATTATTAAGAAAAAGAAAACGTTGCTGCTACGCTCAAGTGCACTTGCTGCGCTCTTACCTGGACGGAATTTTTAAAACTAGGGGGATTCACGCGATAGCACCGAGAGGTGCAGTTGATCTTGCTACCACCAGAAATTGTACCTGAAACTTCCAACAAGATAATGCTACTGCTCATACAGAAAAATTTCGAAACGGAAAATTTACAACGCGGGGGAAGTTTCAGGTGTGAGCAGTGACTTTTAATTTGATATTCTGGTAAAGAAAAAAACGAATTGGAGTTTTTTCAGCTGTGAGAGGCGTCGATTTTGTGCTGTGTGGACGTTCATTGTGTACGTTTGTGTGGGTTTCACTACACCAGAGAAAAAAAGTCTCCCGGAGTAGGATTTAATTACAGCTGTGAGTCGAAAACGTAGGCTTACGAAAATTTGGTTTCCGGATTAATTAAGAAAATAAACGTAAAGACGTAAGTTCAGGATGTTATTGGTTGGCGGATATATTATACTCTCGGTTCAACACTAATTAATACAGCAAACCCTCCCACCGATTATAGTGGTAACAATTTAATTCACAGATTAATTAATAATTAAAGCTTCGCCGGCAAGTGGTTTCGATGACCTTCAAGACGCTCCAGGAATTCAGATAATGAAATTTCAACTAATATGCAACTTCGACTAACTCATCAAGTTTCACTGGAAAATTGCTAGGTAGAGTGCAGCGATGGTATTTGTTTTGGCAAGTTCACGAGGACCCGGACAGTCTGAAGAGGTCCTCCTCATGGAAATGCGGAGCTTTCTACCTGTAACAACATTTCAAAGCAAATTATTTTCAATTGCAATATCGGAGTGCGTTTTACATTATTACTCCGCAAATTCAATAACGAGCTCAAAGATGCTCGATCCGGAAACCGGAAGCTTGATTAACTTTTTCCGGAAAATCGTTGTATCAGCCTGACATCGGCGCTTTTTCCTTTTAATTAATTTAAATCGAGCACTTTGATATTAAATACAAGTTGTTACGCTTAATTACCGACTTCATCCGTAATGTGATTATTGCAAGTAGAAAATTCGACGAATTAATTACGTTAAAATCCGAACCGGTAGAGTTAGTCTTGCCGTCTCCAACGAAGACGGAAAATTATTCAAAACAAGAAAAAGAATAGAAGATTATAACGAACCCTTTTTGCCGACGATTAGATAAATAGACCAGCATCTGCGTCAAGAACACTATTATTCAACATGTCGTTAAATTTGGCTTTCGCCGCATGTCGACACTTCTCTCAAACGAAAATAAAATTTTCCCCCACTTTGATATAAAATTCAAGTTCTTCCGCTTAATTACCGATGTCGTCCACAAAGTGATTATCGCAAGCACGAAATTCGGAATTAACGACGTTAAAATCCGAACCGGTGGGCTTTTAGCAAGTGCAGCGAAGACGGGAGTATTTGTGCGTGGATTTTTAATACGAGCTCCCTGTGGTGCTCGCCGGAGATGGGGAGTTTAGTGTATTAAAATTTGTAACGGGGTGGACATCGAGGGAAATGGCTGGGAGAGGGTGCTGCATGATAGCGGGCACCATAATGCACATAAAGCTGTCATAATTATATTCATAAGGTACATAAAAAGTATTTTATACTTAGGGCTTACGGAGAAAATTGTCGTTGAGGGAAAATTACATTTCCAATTCATGAAACGGTAAAAGGTAAAGGCGCGTAAGTTGCGGAAACTTTCCGTACATATAGGTGAAAATTGCCGAGTTTTCATCATGTTACGGGATGAATTATGCCCGTTTTTGAATAATATATGGCCACGGTTAGTTAGAGAAATTTATACATACGGCATACTTAACTGCATACGCTTTGGAATAATCTACTTTGTGTGCACATTTCTGTCATCGCACTACACACAGGAAAGCAATTTTGGTCTTTTATGAGAAACATTTAAGGCTACAGGTAGCAGCCGACGGTAGATGCTTTCATCGTTTACAAAAAAAATGTTTCTGTTACCATAAGTTAATTCTTTAATTTTTGATCAGAAACTATAAGTTTCTAGACAAAGTTTGGCCAGTTGAGTGCGTTTTTGGCATCGGTTGTTAAAAATTTTCACTTCCATCATTCGATCCGCTACAGTTTTCTGCGCACTATGTCCGATTAGAATCTACGTCCACATTTGTTGAACGGTGTCATTTTTGGGAGACTAGAATATTATTCTACAACTTGTTTGGTCCCAGATTCTTAATCGGGAGGTTCAAATCAGGGAAAGGATTTTCAGATAAATCGTAGTACGTTTAACCAAGATAACTTGATAAAGCCATATTAAGTTATCTTGGTCCAATCCAGTTAGATAGTCTAGTCAAAATTCGAAAATTTTGACTGGACTATCTATCTCCGGAAAAATTGTCCAAAAAATAAATACGTTTTAATCTGCCTGAAATTGAGTTTTCACATTAATTTTGCCCAGCTGTGTGCGTTTTTGGCATCGGTTGTTGAAAATTTTCACGACCTTAAACGAAATCATTCTTTAACTAAAACTCGAAAAACCAAATTGTGAGCTTGACAGTCTATAACTTTTAAACCGACAAAGAGAGCATATTATAGTTTTCACCATTCGATTCACTATAGATTTCTAGGTAAAGCTGCTTATTTTTAGTTAAGTATCTATGTCCGTTCAGAATCTACGTACACTTTTATCGGACAGTGTCATTTTCGGGAGTTTGGAATATTAAAAAATTAAAAAAAAAATCAAGTGCTATCCTGTAACTTTTCTGGTTCCAGATTCATATTCAGGACGTTCGAATTAGGGAAAAGAGTAATTTTCAGGCAAATTGGGTCTGTTTAACCGAAATAGCTTAAATTCAAAAATTTTGACCGGAATATCTCCGGAAAAATTACACAAAAAGTTAATATCTTTAAATCTGCCTGAAATTAAATTTTCAGTCTAATTTTGCACAACTTAGTGTGTTTTTGCCATCGGTTGTTGAATATTTTCATTACCTTAAACAAAATCCATCTTTAACTAAAACTCAAAAAACCAAATTGTGCGCTTGACATTCCATAACTTTTGAACGGACAAAGAGAGCATATTGTGGTTTTTACCATTCGATTCGCTATAGTTTTCTAACTACATCAGCTTATTTTTAGTTGGGTACCTATGAACGTTCAGCATCTATGTACAAATTTATCGGACAGTGTCATTTTCGGGAGATTCGAATATTAAAAAATTAAAAAAAAAAACCAAGAGCCTTCCTGTCATTTTTCTGTTTCCAGATTCTTATTCAGGACGTTCGAATTAGAGAAAAGAGTAATTTTCAGGCAAATCGGGTCTGTTTAACCGAAATAGCTTAAATTCAAAAATTTTGACCGGAATATCTCCGAAAAAATTACACAAAAAGTTAATATCTTTCAATCTACCTGAAATTGAGTTTTCAGTCTAACTTTGCCCAGCTTAGTGTGTTTTTTCCATCAGTTGTTGAAAATTTTCACTACCTTAAACGAAATCCATCTTTAACTAAAACTGAAAAAATTGGTCTAAAGAGTTTAGACAGTACTTCCCTCGCTGTCGGAAACTTGACGACTGCATGCCTATTGTGTTTTTTTTCTCATTACACTTTTGTAGTGGGAATTTAAAAAAAAATTGCGATGACGTCATCAACATTTTTGCAAGGACACGTATATCAGTTGGGATAGATGTAGTGTAATACTAAGAATAAAATTATTATATTCTCAAATTTTCGGGAAAATGAATTGGGTCGTTTGAATATTGATTTGTAATAATCAATAAAATAACGAAACAATTTACTCACGTATACCTACGTATCAGAGGCAACTGAAAATCGTGTATGTATAAACATTCTTAATTTAAGATGACAGGCGTAACAGCATACGTGAGAGCCAAACACAGAAACTGTAAACAAAACGACCGTCGGTTTTATTGCTTCGACTTCCGCTTATTATATAAAACATTGGGTTTTATTTTAATTCTTGACGGTGAAATTCACAATTGGTTGATTATAAACATGTCTATTTCACATTCGCGGAATCAAGTGAACGCATAAAACAAATGCAGGTCTGTAATGTTAAAGTCGATGTAAATAAGCGTGCTACCCTTATGTTTCAACCGAGTTTTTCCTTTAACAAATTTTGTGTCTACCAAATTGGGTTGGTTGGGGTGTAATACTAATAATAAGTGTTGCCTTTAATTTAATCAATAAAATAAATTGACTTCATTAATTTTTTTGAACCACCTCTTAAGAAAATCTAAAAAATATGAATGGAATGATAAATCACAAGTACAAACTCATCATATTTTTTGCATTTTAGATAGGATTTATTCAGCAAAATTTAAGGGTGACGTCATCAATTTTTTTAGGAGGGATGAACAAATACATTTTGAACAAAAGTTTACCATGCTTATAATAACTTTAAAATATTCCCAAGATTTCAAAGCATTCGGTTTTGTAATTCCTGATTAAATCGATAAAATAAATTCACGCCTTCATTAATTTTTTTGAGTCACCCTGCATATGCAAATCCAAAAATATGAATGGAGTGATAAATGACAAGTACAGGCTCATCATATTTTGTACATTTTAGATATGATTTATTCGGCAAACTTTCGAGCTGACGTCATCAAGTTTTTGGAGGGATAAGCAAATATATTTTGACTAAACATTTATTATGCTCTTTATGACCTTAAAACATCTGCAAGATTTCAGAGCATTCGGTTTTGTAGTTCCTGATTAAATCAATAAAATATATTTACGCATTCATTAATTTTTTTGAGTCACCCTGTATATGCAAATCCAAAAAATATTAATGGAGTGATAGTTCACAAGTACAGACTCATCATATTTTGTACATTTTAGATATGATTTATTCCACAAACTTTTGAGCTGACGTCATCAAGTTTTTGGAGGGGATAAGCAAATATTTTTTGACTAAAGATTTATGATGCTCTTTATAGCCTTAAAACATCTGCAACATTTCAAAGCATTCTGGTTAGCAGATTAAAAATTAAACTTCAAAATGTTGTTTTATAATTTTGATTTTTTTTCCAAAAATCTGGACGTTTCGGGTGAAAAGTCGATTCAGAGTTGTAAACTACATGTGTAGGACTATGTTATTTTATACAATTGAAAACCCATTTACTATGTACAATTTTGAAGTGACGTCATCGCTTTAGTGGTGGGGATGATTCGACAAATTTTGGTTAGCGTTTTACCATCTACATGATATTCTTAATATAAGTACAAAATTTCACAACAATCGGTCGAGTACTTTCGGAGATTATCTGTCTAATAAAAATCCGTGACAACAGACGGACAGACGGACAGACGGACGGACAGACGGACAGACGGACAGACGGACAGACGGACAGACGGACAGACGGACAGACGGACAGACGGACAGACAGACGGAAATGGGAGACCTATTTCTTCGTCTTCTAGGGGTCATGAAAGATCGAGAAAACGTAAAAGTAGAGAGTCGGCCGACGGACTCGATTACAATACTTCCTTTGCTTACGCTCGGGAAGTAAAAACCAAATTGTGAGCTTGATAGTCCATAACTTTTGAACGGACAAAGAGAGCATATTGTGGTTTTTACCATTCGATTCGCTATAGTTTTCTAACTACAGCAGCTTATTTTTAGTTAGGTACCTATGAACGTTCAGCCTCTATGTACAAATTTATCGGACAGTGCCATTTTCGGGAGATTCGAATATTAAAAAATTAAAAACAACCAAGAGCCTTCCTGTCATTTTTCTGTTTCCAGATTCTTGTTCAGGACGTTAGAATTAGGAAAAAGAGTAATTTTCAGACAAATCGGGGTCTGTTTAACCGAGATAGCTTAAAGTCAAAAATTTTGACCGGAATATCTCCGGAAAAATTACACAAAAAGTTAACATGTTTCAATCTACCTGAAATTAAGTTTTCAGTCTAATTTTGCCCAACTTAGTATGTTTTTGGCATCGGTCGTTGAAAATTTTCACTACTTTAAACGAAATCCATCTTTAACTAAAACTCAAAAAACCAAATTGTGAGCTTAATAGTCCATAACTTTTAAACGGATAAAGGGAGCATATTGTGGTTTCTAGCATTCGATTCGTTATAATTTTATAGCTACAGCATCCTATTCTTAGTTAGGTACCTATTAACGTTTAGCATCTATGTACAAATTTATCGGACAGTGTCTGTCATTTTCGGGCGATTAAAATATTAAAAAAGTAAAAAAAAACAAGAGCCTTCCTGTCAATTTTCTGTTTCTAGATTCTTATTCAGGAGGTTCAAATTAGGGAAAAGAGTAATTTTCAGACAAATCGGGGTCTGTTTAACCGAAATAGCTTAAATTAAAAAATTTTGATCGGAATATCTCCGGAAAAATTACACAAAAAGTTAACATGTTTCAATCTGCCTGAAATTAAGTTTTCAGACTAACTTTGCCCAAATTAGTGTGTTTTTGGCATCGGTTGTTGAAAATTTTCACTAGTTTAAACGAAATCCATCTTTAACTAAAACTCAAAAAACCAAATTGTGACAGTCCATAACTTTTAAACGGACAAAGGGAGCATGTTGTAGTTTGTACCGTTCGATTCACTATAGCTTTCTAGGTACAGCAGCTTATTTTTAGTTAGGTACCTATGTCCGTTCACAATCTACGTATACATGTATCGGGCAGTGTCATTTTCGGGAATTTCGAAAATTAAAAATTAAGAAAAAATCAAGACCTCTTCTACAAATTTTTTAGTGCCAGATTCTTATTCACCAGGTTCGAATTAGAGACGGGAGCAATTTTCAGACAAATCCAAGTACGTTTAACCGTGTTAATTTGATATGGCCTAAATTGACCTGACCGACCGGAATATCTCCAGAAAAATTGCCCAAAAAATAAACATGTTCAATCTGCCTGAAATTAAGTTTCCAGACTAATTTTGCCCAGCTGAGTGCGTTTTCGGCATCGGTTGTTGACAATTTTCACCATTTTAAACGAAAGAAAAGAGTTTTTTCTGTGAGATTTACATATATGACAAAATATTCGTCTAACTCGAACTGAACTGATACTTTTGATTAATCGAGCAGTCTAAAACGAATATCGATCGTGTTTTAAAATCGCCGTCACGTTGTATAGACTCCACCGTTTTTTTTTTTTATAGAGCGACAAGACACTACGCGCCTGCATTTTCGCCCTGCACCCCACGATCCGGTTTGCAAATCATCGCTCGCCCTCCCCCGGGTGGTTTTAGTTTCATCATTCCCCGATAATCGCCGATAGATCACTGAATTATGATCCCGAATAAGAGATCGCTGCAAAATTCGGTGGAGCCAGTCATATTTTGTGCTCCGTTGGTCTCGAAAACTACGTCGGGGGTGTCACACGGCCGTCCCTCCGACGCTCAAATGACTTGCGAACAAATGAAGTGTGAGAGATGGCTTGACGGCCGCGAAAATTCACAGTCTGAAGGTTTTATAACTAGAATCGAAAACAAATGTATCAATTTCCAGCCAGTCAAGAAACTCTCACTTACATCAGAACGTATAAAAAATATCGCACTTTTTAACGAGTTTTGTTTTGAAATCTGCGTCGACAATAAAATAACACTTTCGGAAGTTTTCAGATCGCTTTTAAAGATTTGAATGTGTCGCTGTAAAATATGTTTGTCGCGGTGGAAGACACGAACGAGATGGCGCAACGAGGAATTTGGCTTTCTCGGATTGACTGGGTTTTTAGATGAGTAATAACGGGACTGAATAGTTTCTAGTTTCTTTTAAGAATGGGGGTTTATCGTTGTTGTCACCCATAAATTTTCGAACACACAAGTTCAAGGCACGTGACGTGGATGTAATAAATTAGGCGGAATTTATACCGTGCCGAGAAAGTTTCTCCAACTATTTAATGTCTAATAACAAGTATGATTGAGGGAAGCGAAACAAAGCTGATATAAGCACTTCGGGGAAATTTTCTCGGCGACGTTTCACCACTTCACGAACTCATCATCATCACTAATACTTATTTATTAGCTAAAACTCCACTAACAATATATAAAGTGCCTTTAAAATTTCTCTTCTCAATTGGCTTAACCTTTGTACTCAGTCGCTGTTCCCTGCCGTTGTCGATCTTTCCTTGTGTGTGAATATTTTTTAGAAAGTCACTGCGACCGACACCGCCAGTGTGAAAAAAGTGTCCCTGTTATATCCAACTTCCTGAATTATGAGCGTTATAAATTGTAGTTGTTGTAATGGTCCTGCAGAACCTCATAAAATTGTGAACTGTTGTGTATGTAACAAACCCTATAAAATTGATTGTGTGAATATTTCATCAGGGGAGGCCAGAAAAATTCACTCAAAGTCCGGCTTGACTTGGACATGCAAGAATTGTGCCCAGTTGGGAAATGATATCAATAGTTTAAAGAAAATCATTATTGCACTACAAAATGATATCAATGAGTTGAAATCAAAAATGCTGACACCGGATGCTACAAATTCACAGGCTAATTTACTTGATGTGGAAAAGATTGTTCAGGAGGTAGCCGATAGAGAGAAACGTAAGTTTAACATCGTTGTCTTTGGTCTCAAAGAAGACAAGGATCTTAAGACAAATAACGATCAACTGAACGCTGATAAAGTTATACTTCCAAAAATTCTTTCCGCGGTTGGTTTCAATGAAAACGATTTAAACTTTATGCGGTTGGGAAAATTTGATTCTTCTAAACAAGAGCGTTGTCGTCCTGTGAAGGTATTTTTGTCTTCGACTGGTAATGTTATTGACATCTTGCGTAATTCTTTTAAGCTTAAATTTATTCCTGATTACAGTAATATTTCTATTTCGTCTGACCGAACACCAATGCAGCTTCAGGCTTATAAAGCTGTTAAAAATGAATTATCTAATCGTTTAGCCAATGGAGAGTTGAATCTTAAAATCAAATATAAAAATGGAATACCTGGCATTGTCTCAAATTTAAACTAAACGCGCCCAACAATAATCCCACCATCATTACTATCTACTATCAAAATACAAGGGGTCTTCGATCTAAAACACATGATTTTTATCTTGGCGTTTGTGAATCCTCATATGATATTGTTATTGCTACCGAATCATGGTTAAATAACTCTATTCAGGATTATGAATTATTTCCTTCTTGTTATAATATTGTTCGAGTTGACCGAAAATTTGATGTTGTTAACAAATCTGATGGTGGAGGTGTTGTAATTGGTCTTATTGATAAAATATTATACACTGTTGTTGACGTTTCGAACATTTCTCAACTGGTGCCATTGATTGATATTGCTGTATGTGAATGTCAGTTGTCTACTACACATTTTTTCCTTGTTGTATTGTATATACCCCCGAATTTATCATCTAATGACTATGAAATCTTTTTTGAAGCACTTGAAATATTCCTTGCTAATAAATCTGTCTTAATAATTGGAGACTTTAACATAACATCTTATATTGATAAAAATACTACATGCACTAGTGCTAGATCTCTTCAACACTTATGCAGTTCTCTTGGTCTTGCGCAATTTAATGGCACAATTAATACAAATAATAGAGTTTTAGACTTAGTATTATCCAATCCAAATTACAGTATTGAGGTTATTCGAGATGATCAACCATTTATAATTGAGGACAACCATCACCCTGCCCTGGCAATTTCAGTTCAAATCCCGGCCAGTCTGAATTCACTTCCGTTTCCGTCTGCTCAAAATAAACGATTCAACTTCAGAAAAGCGAATTTCATTACATTATACAATGATCTTCTTAACATGGACTGGTCCTGTCTTGAAAGGTACTCTGAGGTAAACCAAGCACTTCATGCTTTTTATAATATTCTATACGGAATTTTGGAAAACTCAGTTCCCAAAATACAACACAAAAGTGTCAGTATCCTCCTTGGTTTTCCTCTAGTATTATATCTAACTTAAAACTCAAAAATTACTACAGGCGGAAGTGGAGATCTAGTAAAAATGTTATTTATTTAGAGAATTTTAAAAGATTACGCCGTCTTTGCAAGAATGATATCTCTACAGCTTATGCTTCTTATATGGATCGAATTGAACAATCCCTTCATTCCGACCCCAAGGAAGTATTCAAGTACTTACACATGAAGCAAGGCACAACCAGGATTCCGGGCAGAATGTATGATGGTAATATAATGTATGACTCTGCAAGTGAAATTGTAAATGCTTTTGCAAGCACATTCTCTCAATCTTTTAGTGATTCATCAAATGTTCCAGTTGTTGATACTCACACTTCTTATAATACTTTCAATTTACAAAAGGTATGTGAAGAGGATTTAATAAAAATAATGTCAACCTTTTCAAACCAAAATACAGCAGGGGATGATCTGATACCCAGCTTTTTAGTTCGTGATTGCAGATACGTTTTGGCTAAACCTTTATGTTCAATTATTAACTTAGCTATTTCTTCATGTTGTTTTCCCATATTGTGGAAACGTGCTAGAGTTGTTCCGATTTATAAGAAGAATGATATCTCTCAACTAAAAAACTATAGACCAATAGCTATATTAAATAACTTTTCGAAAATATTTGAACAAGTTATATACAGTACCATCTATCTTAATACTCATCTTCACATCTCTCCTTATCAACACGGTTTTTTAACTGGTAAATCGACCATTACAAACCTCATGATAGTAACGCAATATATTTCTGAAGAATTAGATAAAGGTGGACAAGTGGATGTAATCTACACGGACTTTTCTAGTGCGTTTGACCGTGTTGATCACAACTTGCTGCTGAATAAGCTCAGTTTTTTTGGTATGTCTCTATCATTTATTAAACTTATTGAATCCTACTTGGTTGCACGAATTAACTATGTCTTTTATAATGGTTACTTATCACATGAGTATGTGTCAACGTCAGGTGTACCTCAAGGTTCCAACCTGGGACCTCTTCTTTTTATATTATTTATTGATGACTTATTGAGGGCACTTACATGTCCTAGACTTGGATTTGCTGACGATTTAAAAATTTATTCTTCCATTGATAATCTTAATGACATGAAGCTTCTTCAGGACAACCTAGACATGATTTACAGATGGTCTGTAGAAAATAAAATTTTTTTGAACATTATTAAGTGCTGTTTTGTGACTTTTACTCGCAAAATAAATCATTTGTTTTCTGCTTATTACATCAATGACCAAAATCTTATTAAAAATGACACTGTTAAAGACTTGGGCGTAGTCTTTGATTCACAGTTAACTTTTTCAGAGCACATTGAAACACTTGTATCATCTGCCTCAAAATCTCTGGGATTTGTAATACGCATTTCGAAATATTTTAGAACTCCAGCTTTATTCAAATCATTTTACTTTTGTTTTGTAGTCAGTAAACTCGAATATGCTGCAGTAATATGGTCACCTTATTATTTACAATACAAACTTATTATTGAGCGTATTCAACGTCGATTTCTGAAGTTTATGTCTTTTAAGCTGTATGGTTATTTTCCTGAAAGAACTATGGAATATAGTGCTCTTCTTGATCAGCATAAGTTTCAGTCTTTGGTCATGCGAAGAGATATGCACTCTGCGAAATTTCTTTGGAAAATTGTACATAATAGAGTTGATTGTCCTCACATCCTATCGATGATCAATTTCTATGTGCCACGTCTAAATAATCGTCATGCGGTGACATTTTATTTACCCAAACCCAAGACTAATATGTTAAAAAAATCTCCAATAACTAACCTATATCGTTGTGCTAATAAGTTATATGATGATATTTTTGCTAATGGGATCAAACAAATAACTTTTTAATTTATGTTTTTGTAATATTTAAGTTTATATTCTTCTATTATTGTAATTTAATTTATTTTAAGTTAATTTAATTGAATTGAATTTTATTTTATTGTACATGTACACAAATATGTATTTTGTCCTGTTAATGGGAAACTGTTGGGCAATAAAGTTATTATTATTATTATTATTATTATAAAATAGCTCCAGACGTATCGTTATTAAATGAGAAATACTCCGGAGGGTTAGTTTTTCCCAACGAACCTGAAATTGTGCCTTTATTCGAATAATTAAAGCAAAGAAACGCAAAAATGGTTTGACAGTGTCGTTGAATCCGAATTTAATTCAAGGAATGCTTCAATAAATTGACTTTCAATTAAATTTAATTGAAATAAAAAATGCTCTACTCTCGGGGCCGCCTTTTCAATTACCCAGCGGTGACTTCGGCCCAAACCTCATCACGACTCTCTGTCTGCTCAAAAATCGTCCTCTAATATACATAAATAATTTTTTCGGCGCTGCGTTCAGGTGTATGTTTGGGAGAAATTACTTCCCGGAGAGTTGCTCCGAGTCATTTGATATTTAAAACGGCTTCTCATATCCCGATAAAATAACCGTTTTCGGTAGCGCATTATGCGCGAATACATTTGTATTAAAATATTTAAAATGAAAACTCAAACGAAGGAAAATAATGCCAGCCGCGCCGACAACTTTTGAATTAAATTATTATTCAAATGAAAAGGCGGCAGGGCGAGGGTGCGTCGTCGAATCGGCGGCGGCGGCAGGAAGAAGAAGATGTATTTTATGCTTCCTGTGTTGTTTCCGGTATAGCTTCACGGCACACAAAGTTTGACCACAAATGAGTTACCGAAATTGCATTTGAATAAAAAATCAGAAGTAAAGTGAGCGGGGGCGGCAATTTTTCAAGGATACGCACGAGGGGCGGCTAATGAGGGTTTATTATCTTGACGGAAAACACACAATAGTTACAATTTTTGAGCGAAGCGAATTTTTTATTACCGACATGTTGATGTTCGCCCAACAATTAAAAGCTTTATTTTGATAATGAAACAAAAAGCTACACTTTACGTTTTTAATTGAAAATAAACAACAAAATAAACAGCGGTGATAGAAATATTCAAAAATAATAAATACTCGTTTAGGACTGACTAATGGATGTGTACTTTACTGTTGTAAAATTGATTATTTAGTTAATAATCCCGTTCGATACGAAACGATATTAAAATAAAGCGGTTTTTGGTTTTCTTTGTTGGCGTGATTGTGTTAAGGAGCCGAGCTCAATCTGGCACGTGAAACTGGAGTCTTGGGAGCAAAGGGTTGCACCCCTCGGCGCATTCCCGCCCTGTCGTGTTTTCTTTCTCTTTTAATAACTAATACCTCACAATCTGTCTCCCCGATCGCAGCTTCAGAGCGTTGTCGAACGCCTGACGAGGAAGCGACCCGAGTGTTTGAAACAGAACTGTGATTTCAATTTAACTCAGTTTTAGAGCTCATTCTTATTCGTATTCGTTCAACTCAAACAGTCACAAAGGACTGTTTACTTTGCCGATTTATATCCTGCCACTCGGCGATGGCTAAAGTCAACCCTTTATTTAACTGTCTACTCCACGAACCGTCGAAGATGTCCTTCCTGCTTTAATATTCCAAATGAAATACATGCATATGGAGCGACAGCCATCAAATCAAAACTTTATCAAACAGCGTAAATTAATAATGCAAGGCGGAGGGGAAGAGATGGGCTATTGGAATCCATTATTAATTTTTATGAGTTATTTTCACTTTTGAAGACCGCATTCAAATGAAAAAGAGAGGGTTGAAACCGTGAAACTCGCAGACAGAATTTAAAATTTAAAACTTAGGCGACGAGATGAATTTTTTTGTTATCTTTATTTCTTTCCCATCGGTGATATCGGGAAGGGTCAATGCAAATTTTTCGAAATTTACCTCGAGTTTGCAAAACTCGCCGATTTAATTAAAAGTTCTTTGCGCCGGAAGACGGACGAAACCGAGGAGGATATTAATTGGTTCGTAAATAAAGCCAGAGTGGCTGGGAAAATTTGATTGGATGAATTATGATAATTGATAACTGCGATAACTCATAATTAGGCGATCGCTTTCGGCGGATGATCTACTCCGTCAATCTATAGCAAGCGATTATTTTCAGTCCATCTTATGGCCTTCAGTTTTACCGTTATTATTTAGTTTTTAATTATTTCTGTCAAGTGTTTCTAAAATTATTTATTCCCAGGCAGGTTGTTTGCATTCGTTTACTCTTTGTTCTGTTTGTTGATTTATCCGTTTCTTATTTCGATAAATTAAACATGGGCGTTACAAATTCGTGATGAAGGTCAACACCGGAAAGAAAATAAACCCCTGACATGTTTCGGCTCATTTGCATGGAAAAACCATAAAACCGCAAAGAACAATAACCCCAAAATTTACAAAGAAGATAATTCTTGATTAATGTTTGCGCAAAAATAACTAAAAACAACATTTATGTGAAAAGTTAGTCAAATTAAAATTATTTCCAAAAATGTAGTTTCGTTAACTAATGTTAATGATGTGTTACAACAAATTGCTCTATTTTGTTTATGTTGATTTTCATTTTCGATGCAAATTGTTCAAAATTGTGTAAAAATGTCGTTTATCTTGGTGGAATTTTGTGACATTATTTTATGAAATTTGTGAGAAAATTTTAAAATCAGCAATTTTAAATTAGTTGTTATACCGGCGCATTCACCATTTTTGTCAAAAAATAAAATTGTTCAAATTACTCACGCCTCATAAGAAATTTGTTTACAATCACAAATTTGTGCTCATTTTCTATTTATCTCCCCAAACAATAAAGAAAAATATGTTTTTGAACAAAAAAAAACTCATCTTCATCGAATTTTTCGGAAAATAAACTGATTGTTGAAATTCCAATTTGTCCTTTTTTGTTATGGACATATAAACTGCATAGTTTTTTCTAAGATCACTTCATATGTTGAGATGTTATCTAAACATTTATAAAAAAATATATTAGTTATTATCCCGGCGCCTCCACCATTTTTTTTTTCAAAAATTAATGAAGCTGAAATCGATTCAAAAAACTCTCATCGCAAATTTTTTCATAACAACGACACTACTTATTTTCGCCGGATCTCTTCTACTAACCGAGAAAAATGTGTTTTACGCCAAAAGTTCATGATATTCGAATTTTTCCGTAAATAAATCGGATAGTTTGAATTAAATTTATCTTGTTTCATACGGGAGAAAAGGAAAAAATGAAGTATATAGACCGAAAATTCGTTCAAATATTGTCTTTTCTATAAACCTGTATTTACTAAAATAAGACTGATTCTGGCAAGTGAGATACTCTCTAAGAAAAGAGAGGGTGGGTGGGTGGGGCAAGTACTTGGAAAGATAAGACTGATTTTGGCAAATCATATATCTTTTAAGAAAATAGAGGGGGGTGGGTGGGGCTTGTACTTGCTAAAATAAGACTGATACTGGCAAGTGATATAGCCTCTAAGAAAACAGAAAGGGTGGGCGGGCGGGGCTTGTACTTCTTCCTAAGATACCACTGAATTTGACAAATGACATACTCTCAAAAAAAATAAAGGGCGGGTGGGTGGGGCTAGTACTTGGAAGATACGAGTGATCTTGGTAAATCATATATCCTTTAAGAAAATAGAGAGGGCGGGTGGGTGGGGCTAGTACTTGTAAAGATAAAACTGATTTTGGCAAATCATATATCCTTTAAGAAAACAGAGGGCGGGTGGGCGGGGCTTCTACTTCCTAAGATAAGACTGATTTTGGCAAATGAGATACTCTCTAAGAAAAGAGAGGGCGGGTGGGTGGGGTTAGTACTTGTAAAGATAAGACTGATTTTGGCAAATGATACATTCTTTAAGAAAATAGAGGGTGGGTGGAGCTTGTATTTGAAAATTTCTCAATTCAAACGCCAATTTTTCAAAATAGAATTAATTTAAAAAAATTATAAGAATCTATTAATATCATTTTGTTTTAGACAACTTTGAAAGTTAACACTGTAGAGTTTTAGATTGTGCTTCTTCACGAGAATCGCACGTTCCCCTGGTCACGGATTAACTTGAATTGCGACTCTCCGCGCAACTCACTTTTTGCGGAAGGTATTGTGTCAATTGGCGCATCGCGACATAACCTCAAAATTTACAAAGAAGATAACTCTTGATTAATATTTGTGCAAAAATGACTATGCACAAATTTTATGAAAAAAATTATAAGCCAAATTAAAAGTATTTTCAAATATGTAGTTCCATTAACTAACACTAGTGATGTATAGTTTATCTTACAATTTTGTGTTTGTTTTTTAAATGTCAAGATATCTAAATATATGCATGATTTCTTCTAACAAACATTATTTTATGCGGAAATTTTTGAGAAAATTTTAAAATTAACAACTCTATTTTGTTGTTATCCTGGCGCCTCCGCCATTTTTTTTACTAAAAATTTAAAACTTATTTAGATTTTCTCCTTATCTTTTACGAGAAATTTTCTTAGAATCACAAATCTGTGATCATTTCAGAATTATCTCCTCGAATAACCAGAAAAACATGTTTCTGGGCAAAAAATATCACTCGATCTTTAATCCAGAAAAATATCCTTACTTGTTATGAAGACTTTAAAACTGCATATATTTTTCTAAGATACCTTCATTTGTCGAAGTCAAAATCAAATATACAATGGGTAGATATTATCCTGGCGCCTCCACCATTTTTATTCAAAAATTTAAGCTACTAAAAATCAGTTAAAAATGGGTCCTAATCATTCACGAAGCACCGCTGCCGTTAAAGAGGGACGAGAAGTCATCATATCACAGATTTTTCAATTCAAACGCCAATTATTTTTTCAAAATGAAATTAATTTAAAGAATTTGTAAGAAAAACCTAACAAATATATTTTTTCGACATATTTGAAAATTAACATTGTAGGGTTTGTACTTGGTACAGTACAATTCTACTACTTCACGCAATTCTCAGCTTTCTCTTGTCGCGGATTTGGAGAATTGCGGCTCTCCGAACAATACGCTCTTCACGGAAGAAATTGCGTTAATCGACGCAACGCCTTATAACTTCAAAATTTACAAAGAAAATAATTCTTGACTGGTATTTGTGCAAAAATAACTAAGAACAATTTTTATGTGAAAAATTATACGTCAGATTAAAATTATTTTCAAATATATTAACTACTGTTAGTGATACGTTCAGTTTACTCTATTTTTTGATGTTTATCTTCAGTTTTGCCGTATCCCTTCAAATATCAGGGAAAATCAGTTCAATGAAAACTATTCAAAATTTGTGATTGTTTTTTTAAATGTCGAGACATTTAAATAATGCATTATTTCTTATAATAAATATTATTACATTAGAAATTTCTAAGAAAATTTTAAAATCAACAATTTTAAATTAGTTGTTATCCCGGCGCCTCCACCATTTCTTCACAAAAATTTAAAATTGTTGAAATTATTCACACCTTTTAAGAAATTTACTGAGAGTCACAAATTTGTACTCATTTTCGATTTATCTCCATAAATAATCAAAAAATACGTATTTGCGCAAAAAAAATTTTATCAATTTTTCGTAAAACGAAACGGTTGATAAGATTAAAATTTATGATTATTTTGTAATGAAGACATTTAAAAAAGTGCTTAATTTTTCGCTTGCTTATAAATAACTCTGTACGAAAAAGCCCGCCCACCCCCAGCCTTCATTTTAGTGATTCATTTTATCTAGTCCGAATAAACTGTGGATCTCATAATGAACAGAAATAAAATCGTTAGAATAAGAACAGCGCGGGTGGGCGGGGCTAGTACCCGCTAAGATAGAACTGACTTTGGTAAATGACTCACCCACTAAGAAGAGAAGGGGTAGGTGGGCGGAGCTAGTAGGTATTTTTTAAGATAAGGTTGATTTCGGTAAATGACTAAACAATATTAAAAATAATCATTGGAATGAAGAGGCTGTGAGTGGGCGGGGCTCCTGTTTGCTTATAAAAGGCTGTAGGAAAAAGTTAAACTTAGCCCCGCCCACCCTCCCGTTCTCTCATTTTTTTCTTTTGAAATAAGAAATAAATCTAATGCATAATAGTATGAAAAAAAATTACGATTAACCCACAGTTTATTAATTCCCATACTCACTCTACAAAAGAACAAATAATTAACCCCGCCCACCCATCCCCCTTCATTTCAGTGACTCGTTTTAGCTAGTCCGAATGAAAAATGAATCTCATACTGAACAGAACTAAAATCATTAGAATGAGAACAGCGGGGTGGGCGGGGCTAGCACCTGCTAAGATAGGACTGACTTTGGTAAATGACTTACTTCTAAGAAAATAAAGGGTGGGTGGGCGGGGCTAGTACCTGCTAAGATAAGCCTGACTTTGGTTCAAGACATACCCTCTAAGAAAATAAAGGGCGGGTGGGAGGGGCTAGTACTTATTATGGTAATACTGATTTTGGCAAATAACATGCCCTCGAAGAAAGAGAGGGGGGTAGGTGGGGCTACTACCTGCTAAGATAGGACTGACTTTGATAAATGGCTTACGCTCTAAGAAGACAAGTGGTAGGTGGGCGGAACTAGTATTTGCTAAAATAAGACTGACTGTGGAAAATTACATACCCTCTAAGAAAATAGAGGCCTGGTGGGCGGGCTAGGAAGTATTTTTTAAGATAAGGCTCATTTTGGTAAATGACTGAACAATATTAAGAGTAATCATTGGAATGAAGAGGCGGGTGGGCGGGGCACTTGCTTGCTTATAGAAGACTGTAGGAAAAAGTTAAACTTAGCCCCGCTCCACCCACCCGTTCTCTAATTGTTTTTTTCTGAAATAAGAAATAATCTAATAGCAAATTAGTACAACAAAAAATTACGATTAGCGCCTTTTTTTAACAACCTACATTTTATTAGTTCCCATTCTCACTCTACAAAAGATATCTCCTATTTTCTTAGAAGGTCATTTGCTAAAATCAGTCTTACCTTAGCAAGTAGTAGCCCGCCCACCCGCCCGTTATTTTCTTAGAGGTATGTGATTTGCCAAAATCACTTTTATTTTAGCAGGTACTAGCCCCGCCCACCCACCCGCTCATTCCTTAGAGGGTATGTTATTTGCCAAAATCAATCTTATTTTAGCAGTTTTTTCAATTAAGTTTCGTGGAGATCTTCTATACTACCCAAAACTTAGTGCGTTTTTACGCAACTTCGCAAAAATATTAATTTTTCGATAACCTCATGTATGAAATTTGACTTTTCGGCACTTTGAAAATAACCAAAGAAAGGTTTATGTTGATTTTT
The DNA here is from genome assembly GCA_022388445.1 of Zophobas atratus. Taxonomy (NCBI): domain Eukaryota; kingdom Metazoa; phylum Arthropoda; class Insecta; order Coleoptera; family Tenebrionidae; genus Zophobas; species Zophobas atratus. The sequence goes on from CM039444.1 coordinate 11,420,121, forward strand.
TATCACCAGAAGTTGTTCTCGACTTTGTTTTTTTTCTAAAATTCCTGAAACTATGTCAGAGTCGCCAAAATAAAATTTTACAAGGCTGACTGTGGAAAATTACATACCCTCTAATAAAGTAGAGATATCACTTGACTTTTTCATTTTATGTGTTGAAGAGTTGCCTAAACATTCATGATAAAATATACTCCCATATAGATTTTTGTATATTAAATAAATTAAATTAAAAATTAAATTAAATTATCCAAAAAATTGAAGTTGTTGAAATCGGTCCAAAAAGGGTCATTGTCATCACAGTTTTTTTTTTAGAACCACCAAGCTACCTATTTTCGTCGTATGTTCTTCAAATAACAGAGAAAAATGAATTTTGTGACCACAACCCAAAATTGCTCAAATTTTTTGGAAAAAAAGGTGGTTTCACATGGTTCAGATTTCGCGGTTGCTTGCTAATTTTATTCAGATTTCGAGATATTTAAAAGAAATACATAACTTCTTGTAAAGTATATTATTTCCTGCAGAAATTTCTTAGAACTTGAAAAAAACTTTTGATGTATTACCCCGGCGCCTCCACCATTTTTTATTAAAGCTGCTAAAATCGTTGCAAAAATGGATCATTCTTTATCACAAATTTTTTCAGATAAACGGAACTACCATTTTCGCCGTATTCTTCAACTATCCGAAAATGTTTTTCAAATCCACGTTTTCGAATATTGGGTATGTTGAATCAAAATTACCTTATTTTGTTTCCAGATGGGTCAAAAAAAAGCCATTGTTAAAGAAAATTGTCTAAGCATCCCAAATCTGAGCTTAATTTTTCAAACGAACGTGTAGCTTTAAATTTTCCAGGGCCAGTTTTTTCAAAATGGAATTAATTTAAAAATTTTGAAGATGGGACTACTAAACTGAGGCTCTGCGTCAGTGACCATCGAGGATTACCTAAGTCTTGTTGGTCTTCTCGTCACGAGTTGCGTGGAAGTGCGGCTCCCGCGCAATTCGCTCTTCACGGAAAGAAATGCGCACTCGGCGCAATCATAACATAGTTGGCGAAGTGTGTGGATGTCTAGACAGCAATTATCATCAGAATCTCATTTTTGTGCACTTTGTAATGTTTTTTGAGTGCCTTTTAAAAATTAAATTAGTAAGATGGTGATTCGCGATTAGAGTTAAATCCGGTAAATAGGTAAATCCGTCTAGTTTTCAATTTCTGTTCGTTCCTATAGGGAAAGAAAGAGCGAATAGCATTAATTGCCCCATAAATAAGCGGAACAGTCGCACCGATAGCGGGAATGTCAAGTCCCCAATCCTTCGTGGGAGTGTAAAGTATTAACCACGTGTATACAAGACGCAAGAAGATAAGATCGGATGGAATCCATGAACTTGCACTCTCAATCGAATGTAATCCGCCTTCGACCCCGAAAGGCACTTGCCATTTCTCAGTGTTAAGCCCTTTCGATGTCCCATTCTCACACACCTAATCAGTTTAAACAAATTTTTCAGGTGCGAAGTGCGTTTCCCTAATCGCGCCGAAGAAAAGGCCGGATCCGACGGAACTAGCACAAAGACGCCGGGGAGGAAGGATATAGGCGAGCAACTAAGGACTTCTGAACTGAAGGCGAAAGGTTCAGAGTCTAATTACCTCTCCAGAGATTCATTAATCACAAACTCCCGTAATTACATTCGCTAAGTTTATACATACATATTATAGCGCAGCGTTCTGCCCTCGGCGCAAACAGACTAATAGTGATCTGATAACGACAAAAAGCAGTCTTAGGTTATCATTTCTTCAATTACCGGGTTAAAAAGCGTCGCCTATCTCAACCCCATTCGCCGCAAACGACTTATCGCGATCTACAACACAGAAAACTCCGCATAGCGGACGCGCGAAAAAATAAAACGTGTAATATAATTTTTTAAGCCCACAGTTCCGCAATGAAATTGATTAAATTAATACAAAGAGCTGAGTCGGGCTTGTGACTCGCGAGGAAATCGAATAAATTCCGCGGCCGCGTTTAAACCCGTTAGCTACGACGAAATCTTGGTCAGCGCGTTTCGCTTAAGAGGGATTTTTTAATGCCGCTTTTTGTGGGAACCGAAGGGGACGCAATATCCGCTTATACCTCATAGGTGTCACGACCCAAAACAGGCAAACGCTTCTGTTATTTAAAATCCCGTATCGTACATCCGCCGCAAAATACGACCTGAAACTAATAGGTACAAGGGTCGGTAGGGAAACAGCAGTTTTGACTATTAGTTATGTATCTTATGTCCACCACAAAATAAACTCATCTGGGCTTTGTGTGAAAGCAGATCCAAATTATAAGATAAACACATTCGTTATTGTAACGCGGAGTAGTTTTTTAACTAACCAAAGTACATTTCTCTTCGTAACAAAACAATTGTTTATTCAAATCATCATATTTAAATATATAGAGTTTCTGCTTCTGACTTGTTTCTTTACGCCCTTACTGTGCTTAATTGAACAAAATGTTCTCTCATGAAGAAGCTTCCTGAAATAATTATGTTGATAATAATAAATGTTGATTTTCCTAGCGCCTTTTCAATTTAATGAAAAAAATGGAATTGTTCAGATCGGTTCTAAGTTGAAATCAGTTTTGTGTTTACTTTGGTAATTTATTCAGACGTCAAAATATTTAAAGGGAAACATTTCTTAGAAATATTCGAAAACTTATAAATTATTTATTATCCGGCGCCTCCACCATTTTTCTCAAAAATTAAAGTTTCCTAAATCGATATAAAAAGGATCATTCTTATACCGAATTTTCACAGGACCACGAAATTGTGCTTATTTCTGGCGTATCTCGTCGTTTAACAGAATGCGCTTTTAGACAAAAAATTAAAAGTACATATTTCGAAAAAAAAATAGATTATCGTGCTTATGTTTTTTGTGTTCTCGTTTTATTCAGGACTTCACGTCGACTTTTCTAGTTAATTTTCAAAATAAATAACTCTTAAATTATTTGTTTTCCCAGTAGCTAAACCATAATAATTTATGCAAATATTAAAGTTACCTAAATTGGTCCAAAAGGGATCACTCTTACAGCAAATTTTCTCAGGATTATAAAATTGAGCTTGTTTCCGCCAAATTTATTCATGTAACGACGAAAAATGCGATTTTAGACAAAACATTATTGGTTTAAAAAAAGTACTTTGTCGGGCCCAATTTCCCTCCTCTTTCCTTCTTTTATCCTGAACTTCACCTAGACATCTTTAAGAAATTCTCGAAACAAATAACTTTTAAATTATTTGTTATCCCGGCACCTCCACCATTTTTGTCAAAAACTAAAATCACCCAAATCGATCTAGAAATAGCTATTTGTGCAATAATAGGAAAATGACATTTTTCCACATTCTAGACATGAGATTTTTGATCGAGACGAAGTCGACATCAAAACATGTCGTGAATGTGAAAGACACTTTTCCTATCAAATTGCACCAGATTTTGTAAATTAGGTAAAAAACTCTTCATTATAAATTTAATTGAATAATAAAGTTCAAGTCCTTTTAATGCAATAATTTTTTGTCATGGAAATACAAACAAACAACGCAACATTTTGCAATTTTTCAACGTTGAAGTGTTTTGGTGTGTAAAAATGTTGGAAGATGATGTTTCATCAGTATTTTTGATGTTGAAGAGTCAGCCACACTGGCAAGTAATTCACTATTGGCGAGAAATCAAAAAAAATTATAAAAGGCGTACAAGGAATTTGAGAAGTGGTGTTGATATTGCTTTGTTTTAATTTTCGCTCTAGTTAGGAAAATTTCACTTTTCTAACCAAATGAATGTGGAAAACTTGAACAATTCAACCGAATTACAAAGTCATTCTTATGCAATTTTCTCAAGATCACGAAAATGTGTTATTTCAACAAATCTCTTCCCATAATGAAAATAAATGATTTAGTAATTCATCATTTGAGAAAAAGACTTATCTTGGTCAGTTTTTCTTCTTTCTTATTTGATCTGAAGTTCACGTAGATATTTCTAGAACTTCTAGAAAAAAATACGTATATTGTTATTCTGGCGACCCGCGCCATTTTGTCAAAATTAAAGTTACCAAATCAGTTCAAAAGAATCATTCTATCGTAAATTTTCTCAGAATCACGAAAATATAAAATCACACTTATTCCGCCGAATTTCTTCGATAATGAGAAAAATGTGCTCCCAGTAAAAAAAAAAATAATAATACTTCAAAACAATACTTTGTTTACTCAATTATTCTCCCTTTTGTTTATATTGACGTTACCTGGACATTTCTAGATATTCGCGAAAAAGCAACTGTTAATTATTGTTATCGACTTTAGACAAAAAATGCCTCTTTCTTATTTTATCCTCAACTTCACGCAGAATAAAGAAATTCTCGAAACAAATAACTTTTAAATTATTTGTTCTCCCGGCACCTCCACCATTTTTGTTAAAATCTAAAATTACCCAAATCGATCTAGAAAAAGTCATTCTTATGGAAAATTATATCAGGATTGCGAAATTGTGCTTATTTTCACCAAATTTTCTCATATAATGAAGATAAATGTTTTTAGTGGAAAAATTTTCACTCATTTTGAGAAAAAGTACTTTATCTTGGTCAGTTTTTCTCTTCTTTTCTTATTTGATACTGAAGTTCACGTACATATTTCTAAGAACTTCTAGAAAAAAATAACTTTTATATTGTTATTCTAGCGACCCGTGCCATTTTTGTCAAAAATTAAAGTTACCTAAATCAACTCAAAAAGAACCATTCTAATCGTAAATTTTCTCAGAATCACGAAAATTTGAAATCACACTTATTCCCGCCGAATTTCTTCGTATAATGAAGAAAAATGTGCTCCCAGTCAAAAAATTAATTAATAGTACTTTAAAAAACAATACTTTGTTTTACTCAATTATTCTCCATTTTCTTATTTTATATTGAAGTTCACCTGGACATTTCTAAGATATTCGCGAAATAAGCAACTGGTAAATTATTTGTTATCCCAGCGCCTCCTCCATTTTTTCTAAAATTACCTAAATTGGTCCAGACAAGAGCTGTGTCTCTTTTATATGACGAAGAATATACGACTTTAGACAAAAAATGCCTGTTTTATTATTTTATCCTCTACTTCACGTAGACATAGCAAGAAATTCTCGAAACAAATATTTTTTCAATTATTTGTTATCCGGCACCTCCACCATTTTTGTCAAAAACTGAAATTTCCCAAATCGATCTTGAAAAGGTCATTCTTATGGAAAATTTTCTCAGGATCACGAAATTGTGCTTATTTTCACCAAATTTCCTCATATAATGAAGATAAATATTTTTAGTGAAAAAATTTCACTCATTTTGAGAAAAAGTACTTTATCTTGGTCAGTTTCACCTGGACATTTCTAAGATATTCGCGAAATAAGCAACTGTTAAATTATTTGTTATCCCGGCGCCTCCACCAATCTTATCAAAATTTAAAGTTACCTAAATCGGGCCAAAAAAGAGTTATTCTTATAGCTAATTTTCACAGGATCATGAAATTGTACCTGTTTCCACCGTATCTCTTCATATAACGAAGAAAGGTGCGACTTTGGTCAAAAAATTAACACCATTTTCAAACAGAGTTATTTGTCGTGCTTAATTTTTTTCCTCCTTGTTTATTTTATCCTGAACTTCAAGTAAACATATATAGTAAGAAATTCTCGAAACAAATAAATTTTAAATTATTTGTTAGCCCGGCGCCTCCACCTTTTTTATCAAAAATTAAAATTACCTAAACCGATCCAAAAACGGCATCCATATGGAAACATTTTTGACACTGAACTTCACATAAATATAGATGTCTAAGGAATTCTGGAAACAAATAAATTTTAAATTGTTATCTTGGCGCCTCCACCACTTTTTTCAAAAATTAAAGTTACCTAAATTATTCCTCATATTTCATATACTGAAGAAAAAGGCGATTTCGGTGAAAAAACTAATATTACTTTCAAAAAGAGTAAATATTCAATTTTTCTCCTGACTTGTGACATTTATTTTATTTAATTGTTTTTACTTCATATGTTTATAACAGAGCTGTTCAGTACTTCAAGTAAAAGTACTTGAAGTAATACTTCAAGTACTTTAAGTACTTCAAGTACTTTACTTGAAGTACTTTTATATTTAGGTACTTGGTACTTGGTACTTGGAGTATTTCTAAAATGTACTTGAGTTTAGTACTTGATTTTGCCAAGTACTTTACTCCAAGTACTTCACTCAGTATTTTAAATACTCTTGAATTACTTGAAGTATGAAAGTGGAAATTTCAAATACTTTAGTCTCTATTTTACGAAGTTTTCACATCTCAAAATAGGGTCTGTTAAATACTTGAAGTTATTAATTCAATTATTTGATTAGATGTATTTTTATAGTAAAATCGTGTTTGTTTCCTGTGAGGTTATATTTTGATCTGTGATTGTGGATATCTTATCCACAATATGACGTACATTTCATAGGTACTTGCATAATGCCGATAGATAGGTAGGTAAGAAAATTAATGTCATAAATATGTCATTTGAGAGTGGATGACGACAGCAGAAGGGTCGGAGATCTGTGTAACATTTTCAGCGATGTAAAGTTGTGAATATATGAATTTTGTCTTTTTTGTATTTTGGTCTGGAACTTAACTTTGCGGGTTGTTTTTCAGTACTTTCCCGGTACCCCAAAGGGAATCGGGTTTGTTGACGTACCTGCTAAAGTGCAAGGTCGGATTTGAAAATATTTGAGAAATAATTCAGTACTCGTTCAAAAAGATATTTATTCTTTCATTAGTTTCTTAACCCCGTCGTGTATTTGTCAGTAAGAAGCCTGGTCAGGGCGGAAAACTAGGCAGGGGATTATCCCTTTTATTATAATAGCAATAGCTGATGGTAGGTACAGACTTTCATATTCGCCTCTTCCTCCTAGAATTTAAACACAATTTTATGTTAAATATTTTGCAGTTTAATTTTCTTTATCATGTTAGACACTCGTTTTTTACCAAATTTTCTTTTTTTGTTTATACATGGTTCAGCCATATAAACTTAGTTTGTTATTACTACTTATATTTTCTCACATTACAGTTTCAAATAATCTGTTAAATTGTATGAATTATTTGAACACCAACAATTTAAAAAGACGTAATGCAGAAAAACAATGATTTTAGAAGTCACACTAATTAGTGTCATTTATCTTTCCTGTGCGGATTTTATTTATTACCGTACAACAACTTTACGTATTTCATTGCGTCGCTTATTACATAAACCCAATATTGTTCAAAATGAAATATGTTTTGTGAAACTCGGCTCGTAGTACCAATGTTTTTTGTAATCCAGTTGATACGACCATGATTGTATGGTTTTGATGAGTACCGAATTGTACTTTGATATTGCTCGAAGGACCTTTGTTTTGTTGTGTGCGAAATAATAGACAGCGTTCGGTTTCGATGTTTAAATACAGAACGGTTACAAAAGTACTGAAATTACATTTGTATTTACAATATCAGGTAAAGATCTTAGATCATATAATAAATAGATACCAACACGTCGTGTTCTTTCCCTACGAGAGCCTGTGACGACATCCTCCTGTCACACATCTCTCTTGTGCATGGAGGGATTACAATGAAGCTATCCTTGCCTGATCACTATTTGAATTTTGCGCGCCTAAATTTTAGGAAGTATGTCTGAACTAACTTCGTACGAAAGATGTTGACAGCTTGATTTTATAAATAATTCACAGGAGATACCGAAAGGAATAGTAAGTTATTGGGCAGCAATTGTGATCCGTTATGATTACATCACTTGAAATAGGATCTTTGTTCTAAATTCTAAAATTGTTTCTCGTACAAGAACTCGAAAGAGAGGTTAGAAGAAACATCTGTCAAAAGGATTTGTTGCGCTGGTGCGGTACAAGGATGGAACTGAAATAGACATATACAGATGAAATGCATATAACAAAGACGAAGATGTGGTGATCACACAAGGATAGCATTATACTACTCCCTTGACGTAGAAAACGACAACAGATAGCTTCATGTCTAGTCACAGCTTTCAGTTTGAGTATTGGTATCTATTTATTATATGATCTAAGGTAAAGATACCCAAAAGGGTCAGTGGCCGCTTCCGTAAATGGAACAAAATACATATTCACATTATAAAAAAAGTTAATGAAATTCGCGATTAGTAAGTATAATTGCCTAGATAAATACACCCCTACGAAATATTTTAACAATAATAAATTTAGTACATATTTACCTGAATTTTCGCAAAAGCCGTTGTTAGGCATTCCCTGAAGTCATTGTAGTTATCAGTTACTAATGTCATCTTCTTTGGGTTTTCAGGTAAAAATAAAAAATAAGCCAATCGAAAATGTAAAGGAAAATTTGGAAAGTATTGTGGCATTAGAGGAACAAAATTTTGTATAAATGGACGGAACAGCATTACGAACCTATTATTTGTGATTTATCAGTATAAAGTTACATACTTAGACAAACATTGTAGTGATTAGTGTTTACTATTTAGTCACTGTAGTAGGTATTTAGGTTAATTTAATAATTTTTAGAATAGTAAATACGTAAGTGGTAGACAGATATATTCAGGAATATGGGGCATTCATTCCAAGAAAATTCTCAGCATTTTTGGTAACCGCAAAAGTAAAAAACGACTAATTACTTTGATCACCTTGATATTTTTCAAGAGTTATAGTTTTCGCTGAAAATGGACTCTCGTTTTAGGCATTTTATTTTTTATTTAAAAAATTCATACATTTTTTTTGAAAATGCAACATAATGACTTAAACATTTTTATGTCACGAGCATGTATAGGTATCGCACTGCTCTTAAATTTTTTTTCTGAAAAATTTCACTTTCACAAATCCGGCCCTGTGCACTTTCACAATGGGTAATGATTAAGGGTGCTGTAAACTGCCTACAAACTTAAACACGGAACCGGTTCATAAAATTCATATATTTTTAACACAACTTTATTAAAAAATCAGAACGTTTTGGTGGTGAACCAAAATTCAAGATATTAAAAAAAGGCAACAGAAGCCTGAGAAAATACCATACAGCGCCGATGTTTTTGTTATAAATTAATAGTAAGCATACATAGACAACGCCGTCATGTATTTTATTTTAAATTTTAAATTAGAAATAGACGTTAATTTTGTCGAAGGCATTGTGTCAACAGAAAGATGTAAAAGTATTTCAAAAGAATATTGTTTATAAATAACATAGTATTATTAATAAGTGAGCTACCATTCTGCATTTAAGTTGATGCTTATGCAATTTTTTATGTGGCGAAATATGTACTATTGTATACTTAAATTCTGAGTATTAAAAAATTCAGTTCTAAAATATATTAAGCTTTTTTAAAAAAACAGGAAAAGTTATCTAATTCTACAGTATTTCAAATAATTAGAAAGTACTTGAAGCATTTTCAGTACTTCAAGTATTTGTAAGTACTTGAAGTATACCTCCAGTACTTCAAGTACTCGTAAGTACTTGAAGTAATGTACTTGGCTTGTACTTCAAGTACATCTGAAAAGTACTTGATACTTGAAATACTCTTGCTGAAAGTAAGTACTTGGTACTTTACTTGAACACTATTTCAAGTAGTACTTTGTACTTGGTACTTCAAGTACTTTTTTTGAGTACTTTGAACAGCTCTGGTTTATAATATGTCTGTTCGTTTCACTAAGAAAATAACCTGTACAAACATTGTTTACCATGACGGAAAATAACCCATTTGCACATTATACATCATTTTTATAACAAACTTCAAGTTCAGTGTCTGCTATTTTTCACGACTTCAGATTTATTACCATCGTGAATAAACTATGACTGAAATATGCAAACATGGAAACTCGATGATTAATTGACGCAAAATAAAAAATAAACTTCATCCTAAACACATTTTTTCACGTTTTAAACTTTTTGGAGAAAAAACTAATTTCGCTCCAACACAGAATGATATTTCAATAACTACAGAATAAATTTAACACATTTCACGCACGTATATAGCAAAAAACGAATCAAATATATCCGTCTATCCCTTCCAAAGAACTGATGACGTCATCTTAAAATATTTGATAAAATCCAACTCACATTTTTTTTATAACTGATTATCTTCCTCAGCGAAAAAGTTGTTTATGGTTTGACTAAAAATACAAAATTAAATCAATAATCACACTTTAAATATTAAACAGTGCCATGTATCCGGAACTACCACATAAACACCAACATTTCAAAATAGCAACCAAAACCCAAATTAAAAAAATAATAATCAAATTATGCCCACTTTTCCCACAAATAACCCATTTCGCCCGGAAATCCACCCACAACTTTGACCCGGATTCAGCAGACACACTATTCCCGACAATAATAACCCCGCATTCTTTCGCTATTTTGTTAGTAATTAAACGAAAATAATTGCAGAAATACCAGCTTTTTGATTAAAGGACAATAGAACGAATCCAACAATGGCCCGAATACCTGCGACGCAAACAGCAAATTGTTAGGTAACGCCCGAAATTAATTGAAAAATACTCCGGCTCGAATGCTGAAAGGCCTGTTCAAAATTCTCGTGCAAAAATGGCTGGAAAAAATCACCCGAAGCGGCAGCGTGCAAGCGTGAGCCTGCGTTTGAATCTCCCGCGCGAACCTGGGGATTTAACCGAGCTCTGTCAAACTGACGTGCTCTATTTTTAGGTTAGAAGAAATGGCACGAAATTTCGTAAATGAAATTAACGAGCTGAATAAACCGCACGTGCACATCAAAGACCCAGAGAAGCTCAACGCTAAACTGAACGGGATTATTAATGGTAGTTTCGAACAGTTGCAAATTGTGTCGGATTTCGACTTGACAATCACCAAGCAGCACGAGAATGGGAAAAGACACTTGAGTAGTTTTAGTAAGTTTGGGGTGATGGGTGGAGTTGATGGGGGTAACGGAGGGTTTTTTAGGGATGTTCGGGTACTGTCCGTCCCTCACGGACGAGTACAAGGAAAAGTCGCACCAAATATACTCAAAATATCACCCGATGGAGTATGATCCTACCATTCCGGAAAACGAGAAGCGCGAATTAATGCAGGAGTGGTGGTCGCAGTCGGAGAAGGCTTTACAGTAATGTATATCAACTTTATGGAATTAATTTAAAGATGTGAATGTCGCCTGTAGTGGGTTGATGGTAAGCGCCAAAGAAATCGATGAGGCTGTGGCAAACCTAGCAACTTCCTTAAGAGATGGCACTAAGGAGCTCTTCCAAACCTTGTCTGAGCACGACGTGCCAGTGCTAATTTTTTCAGCCGGTCTAGGCAATACAGTGGTCTCAGTTTTAAAACACTATGATGTATACTTACCAAATGTGAAAGTAACAATTATAATTACCTTAAAAAAACAACAATTAAAATTATCTCATTTGTAGGTGATTTCAAACTTCCTAAAATATGATGACAGTGGTATTATTACAGGCTTCAAAGGTCCCCTAATTCACGTTCTTAATAAAAACGAATATGCCATTAAAAACTCTGAATATTATGACATAGTAAAAAATCGCAATAACGTAATTTTGTTAGGAGATTCGTTAGGTGACGCTAGGATGGCGGACGGGATAGAGCACGCCAATCACATACTTAAAATTGGGTTTATTTTTGAAAAGGTTGTTATTGGAAAAAAAGTGTTTACTTTCAATGTTTATTTTTGTTTGTAGGTGGAAGGAAATTTACCTGCTTACATGGACACGTTTGATATAGTTTTGGAAGATGACCAGACTATGGATGTCATAAGAGCCATAATTAGCCGGATCAAACTGACTTAATTATTGACACATAAAATATTGTTGTTTACTTAATTAAGATGAAATACATCTTTCAGAGTGCAGTAAAATTGAGGTCATGTTTGATCTATTTTTAGCAGGGTTTAAATTCTAAGGAAATTCTCATTTTTGATGCATTGTTTGTACATGAACAATATTAGAGCTCTCAGTACTTAAAGATATTTAAATTTTAAGTGGAAATTTACAGTGTACTTTACATCGAGTGACGCGATTTCTATACATTTTTTTGCTGTTGTTGATTTTAAGCATTTTATTAAAACTACTGTGGAATTATTGGGTTTTATTTCACGCGTAATTAATAGTAGATTTCCTTCATAGGAAGTGTGTGCAGGAAATGCAACTGATAATTAACTCGTTATCAAACACTAAAGTAAATATCTGCTTTCCTATGACAATGTAATTACAATAATACATTTACTTTACAGTTTATCGCACTATTATGAACAACCTTTATTAATACAAAATTTCCGAGAAAACATGCGAGGTGAATTAATTACTCCTGCACAAAAACGAGTTTTTTTTCATCCTTGCCGGCTTTTTTACTTGTGCACGTGTAAATACATTACTTCGCTTTATTGCAGGCAGAATTATGTTGTTAGAAAAAATAAATTTCATGTTGTTATTCTATGAATTAGCAAGGCAGCCGCATTTAAAACATGTTTGGCTATAAATCAAACAAATCCTTTAAAACAATAAATACAGGCAGCGTTTCCTGTTCGTTTATTTGTTTTCAGTGAAGTTCTGCACTTATTTCGGCGTAGAAAGATGTAGGGATTTATTTACGCAGAACTCCTCCAACAATCAAATTATTTTACTTTTTTTTGTTTCAGGTAAATAATTTCGATACAAGTTATACCCGCTTAATATTTTTGAAGGAATTTTTTTTATTAATAAACACACGTCATTTGTAACACGTCGTAAAGTGGAAACACTGTGGGAAGGACGTGTTGAGTCAGCACAATGTGTCAGATTTTGACCATAATATATTTGCATTTCATCTACTTTCTAATAGGATAAATACATATATTTTAGTCAATAAATAAGTTAAAAATTGTTGTTTGAGAAAGAACGGTGTTATACATATAGTACGTGAGTTTCGGCAGTTCGTCTGCAAACTTTGAAATTGGCGCGCAGGTGCAGCTACCAATCAGAGCCATTCAATGACGTCAGCACCATTTTTCAACTACTTGTGTGATGTCATCAATCTCCTAAAGATGATAAATAAATACTAATACTATTCGAAATTTAACTAAATACATTTTCTTGTGGATTTCAAACTGTAAAACTCACTTCCGGCCTCGTTTCTCTGATTGCAGCAACTGTTTTTCCAGAATCGACCATCGAAAAATTGAAAATTTAGAAATTTTCACAAATTCGCATTTCATATCGATTTTTTCGAAACCGTTGCTCCGTGACCATTAACACGCTATATTTTTGGAATCAGCGTGTCGAGATCTACGTTCCTGAATTTTTTCAAAATTTTTAGACGACTCTTTTAAAAGTGAAATTTTTCCAATGGTCCCCCTTTCTTCAAATTTCCGCCAAAATTTAACATTTTCGAAACTTAACTAAATATATTTTCTTGTTGAATTCGAACTCTAAAACTCACTTCCGGCCTCGTTTCTCTGATTGCAGCAACCGTTTTTCCAGAATCGACCATCCAAAAATCGAAAATTTAGAAATTTCACAAATTCGCATTTCATGTCGATTTTTTCGAAACTGTTGCTCCATGACCATTAACACGCAATATTTTTGAAATCAGGGTGTCGAGATCTAGGTTCATGAATTTTTTCAGAATTTTTACACGACTTTTTTAAAAGTGAAATTTGTCCAATATTCTTCAAATTTCAGCCAAAATTTGACATTTTAGAAACTTAACTAAATACATTTTCCTGTAGATTTCGAACTCTAAAACTTCCTTCAGGCCTCGTTTCTCTGATAGCAGCAACCGTTTCTCCAGAATCGACCATCAAAAAATTTAAAATTTAGATATTTTCACAAATTGGCATTACATGTCGATTTTTTCGTAACCGTTGCTCCGTGACCATTAACACGTTATATTTTTGGAATCAGCGTGTCGAGATCTACGTGCCTGAATTTTTTCAGAATTTTTAGACGATTTTTTTTAAAAAGTGAAATTTTTCCAATGGTCCTCCCTTCTTCAAATTTCGGCCAAAATTTGACATTTTCGAAACTTAACTAAATACATTTTCTTGTAGATTTCGAACTCTAAAACTCACTTCCGGCCTCGTTTCTCTGATAGCAGCAACCGTTTTTCCAGAATCGACCATCGAAAAATCGAAAATTTAGAAATTTTCACAAATTCGCATTTCATGTCGATTTTTTCGAAACTGTTGCTCCGTGACCATTAACACTATATTTTGGAATCAGCGTGTCGGGATCTACGTTCCTGAATTTTTTCAGAATTTTTAGACGACTTTTTTAAAAGTGAAATTTTTCCAATGGTCCCCCCTTCTTCAAATTTCGGCCAAAATTTGACATTTTCGAAACTTAACTGAATACATTTTCTTGTAGATTTCGAACTCTAAAACTCACTTCGGGCTTCGTTTCTCTGATAGCAGCAACCGTTTTTTCCAGAATCGACCATCGAAAAATCGAAAATTTAGAAATTTTCATAAATTCGCATTTAATGTCGATTTTTTCGAAACCGTTGCTCCGTGACGGTTAACACGCTATATTTTTGGAATCAGCGTGTCGAGATCTACGTTGCCGAATTTTTTCAGAATTTTTAGACGACTTTTTTTAAAAGTGAAATTTTTTCAATGGTCCCCCCTTCTTCAAATTTCGGCCAAAATTTGACATTTTCGAAACTTAACTAAATACATTTTCTTGTAGATTTCGAACTCTAAAAACTCACTTCCGGCCTCGTTTCTCTGATAGCAGCAACCGTTTTTCCAGAATCGACCATCGAAAAATCGAAAATTTAGAAATTTTCATAAATTCGCATTTAATGTTGATTTTTGCTAAACTATTACTCCGTGACCATTAACACTTTATATTTTTGGAATCAGCGTGTCGAGATCTACGTTCCTGATTTTTTTTCAGAATTTTTAGACGATTTTTTTAAAAGTGAAATTTTTCCAATGGTCCCCCCTTCTTCAAATTTCGGCCAAAATTTGACATTTTTGAAACTTAACTGAATACATTTTCTTGTAGATTTCGAACTCTAAAACTCACTTCCGGCTTCGTTTCTCTGATAGCAGCAACCGTTTTTCCAGAATCGATCATCGAAAAATCGAAAATTTATAAATTTTCATAAATTCGCATTTCATGTCGATTTTTTCGAAACCGTTGCTCCGTGACCATTAACACGCTATATTTTTGGAATCATATTGTCGAGATCTACGTTCCTGAATTTTTTCAGAATTTTTAGACGACTTTTTAAAAGTGAAATTTCTCCAATGGTCCCCCCTTCTTCAAATTTCGACCAAAATTTGACATTTTCGAAACTTAACTAAACACATTTTCTTGTAGATTTCGAACTCTAAAACTCACTTCCGGCCTCGTTTCTCTGATAGCAGCAACCGTTTTTCCACAATCGATCATCGAAAAATCGAAAATTTAGAAATTTTCGCAAATTCCTATTTCATGTCGATTTTTTCTAAACCGTTGCTCCTTGACCATTAACACGCTATATTTTTGAAATCAGCGTGTCGAGATCTACGTCCCTGATTTTTTCAGAATTTTTAGACGACTCTTTTTAAAAGTGAAATTTTTTCAATGGTCCCCCCTTCTTCAAATTTCGGCCAAAATTTGACATTTTCGAAACTTAACTCAATACATTTTCTTGTAGATTTCGAACTCTAAAAACTCACTTCCGGCCTCGTTTCTCTGATAGCAGCAACCGTTTTTCCACAATCGACAATCGAAAAATCGAGAATTTAGAAATTTTCACAAATTCGCATTTAATGTTGATTTTTTCGAAACTGTTGCTCCGTGACCATTAACAAGCTATATTTTTGGAATCAGTGTGTCGAGATTTACGTTCCGTAATTTTTTCAGAATTTTTAAACGACTTTTTTAAAAGTGAAATTTTTTCAATGGTCCCCCTTCTTCAAATTTCGGCCAAAATTTGCCATTTTCGAAACTTAACTAAATACATTTTCTTGTAGATTTTGAACTCCAAAACCCACTTCCGGCCTCGATTCTCTGATAGCAGCAACCGTTTTTCCAAAATCGACCATCGAAAAACCGATAATTCAAAAATTTTCACAAGTTCGCATTTCATGTCGATCTTTTCGAAACCGTTGCTCCGTGACCATTAATACGCTATATTTTTGAAATTTCCGTGTCGAGATCTAGGTTCCTGAATTTTTTCAGAAATTTTAGACCACTTTTTTAAAATGAAATTTTTCCAATGGTCCCCCCTTCTTCAAATTTCGGGCAAAATTTGACATTTTCGAAACCTAACTAAATACGTTTTCTTGTAGATTTCGAACTCTAAAACTCACTTCCGGCCTCGTTTCTCTGATAGCAGCAACCGTTTTTCCAAAATCGACCATGGAAAAATCGAAAATTTAGAAATTTTCACAAATTCACATTTAATGTCCATTATTTCGAAACTGTTGCTCCGTGACCATTAATACGCTACATTTTTGGAATTAGCGTGTCGAGATCTAGGTTCCTGAATTTTTTCAGAATTTTTAGACGACTTTTTTAAAAGTGAAATTTTTCCAATGGTCCCCCCTTCTTCAAATTTCGGCCAAAATTTGACATTTTCGAAACTGAACTGAATACATTTTCTTGTAGATTTCGAACTCTAAAACTCACTTCCGGCCTCGTTTCATTGATCACTGCAACCGTTAAGTCAGAATCGACCATCGAAAAATCGAAAATTTAGAAATTTTCACAAATTTGCATTTCATGTCGATTTTTTCAAAACTGTTGCTCCGTGACCATTAACACGCTATATTTTTGAAATCAGCGTGTCGAGATCTACCTCCCTGATTTTTTCAGAATTTTTAGACGACTCTTTTTAAAAGTGAAATTTTTTCAATGGTCCCCTTCTTCAAATTTCGGCCAAAATTTGACATTTTCGAAACTTAACTCAATACATTTTCTTGTAGATTTCGAACTCTAAAAACTCACTTCCGGCCTCGTTTCTCTGATAGCAGCAACCGTTTTTCCAGAATCGACCATCGAAAAATCGAAAATTTAGAAATTTTCATAAATTCGCATTTAATGTTGATTTTTGCTAAACTATTACTCCGTGACCATTAACACGCTATATTTTTGGAATCATAGTGTCGAGATCTACGTTCCTGAATTT
Organism: Zophobas atratus; assembly: GCA_022388445.1. Lineage (NCBI taxonomy): Eukaryota > Metazoa > Arthropoda > Insecta > Coleoptera > Tenebrionidae > Zophobas > Zophobas atratus. The sequence continues at coordinate 11,437,236 of CM039444.1, forward strand.
TTTCAGAATTTTTAGACGACTTTTTAAAAGTGAAATTTCTCCAATGGTCCCCCCTTCTTCAAATTTCGGCCAAAATTTGACATTTTCGAAACTTAACTGAATACATTTTCTTGTAGAGTTCGAACTCTTAAACTCACTTCCGGCTTCGTTTCTCTGATAGCAGCAACCGTTTTTCCAGAATCGATCATCGAAAAATCGAAAATTTAGAAATTTTCACAAATTCCTATTTCATGTCCATTTTTTTCGAAACCGTTGCTCCTTGACCAATAACACGCAATATTTTTGAAATCAGCGTGTCGAGATCTACGTCCCCGATTTTTTTCAGAATTTTTAGACGACTTTTTTAAAAGTGAAATTTTTCCAATGGTCCCCCCTTCTTCAAATTTCGGCCAAAATTTGACATTTTCGAAACTTAACTGAATACATTTTCTTGTAGAGTTCGAACTCTAAAACTCACTTCCGGCCTCGTTTCTCTGATAGCAGCAACCGTTTTTTCCAAAATCGACCATCGAAAAATCGAAAATTTAGAAATTTTCACAAATTCGCATTTCATATCGATTTTTTCGAAACCGTTGCTCCGTGACAATTAACACGCTACATTTTTGGAATCAGCGTGTCGAGAGCTACGTTCCTGAATTTTTTCAGAATTTTTAGACGACTTTTTTAAAAGTGAAATTTTTCCAATGGTTCGGCCAAAATTTGACATTTTTACTTCAGGCCTCGTTTCTCTGATAGCAGCAACCGTTTTTTCCAGAATCGACTATCGAAAAATCGAAAATTTAGAAATTTTCACAAATTCGCATTCATGTCGATTTTTTCGAAACTGTTGCTCCGTGACCATTAGCACCCTATATTTCTGGAATTAGCGTGTCGAGATCTACGTTCCTGAATTTTTTCAGAATTTTTAGACGACCTTTTTAAAGTGAAATTTTCCCCTTCTTCAAAGTTCTGCTAAAATTTGACATTTTCGAAACTTAACTAAATACATTTTCTTGTGGATTTCGAACTCTAAAACTCACTTTCGGCCTCGTTTCTCTGATAGCAGCAACCGTTTTTCCAGAATCGACCATCGAAAAATCGAAAATTTAGAAATTTTCACAAATTCGCGTTACATGTCGACTTTTTCGAAACTGTTGCTCAGTGATCATTAACACGGTATATTTTTGGAATCGGCGTGTCGAGCTCTACGTTTCTGAATTTTTTCAGAATTTTTTGACGACTTTTTTAAAAGTGGAAAATTTCCAATTCAAATTTCGGCCAAAATTTGACATTTTCGAAACTTAACTAAATACATTTTCTTGTAGATTTCGAACTGCAAAACCCACTTCCGGCCTCGTTTCTCTGAAAGAAGCAACCGTTTTTACAGAATCGATTATCGAAAAATCGAAAATTCAGAAATTTTCACAAATTCGCATTTAATGTCGATTTTTTCGAAACTGTTGCTCCGTGATCATTAACACGCTATATTTTTGCAATCAGCGTGTCGACATTTACGTACCTGAATTTTTTCAGAATTTTTAAACGACTTTTTTAAAAGTGAAATTTTTCCAATGGTCCCCCCTTCTTCAAATTTCGGCCAAAATTTGATATTTTCGAAACTTAACTAAATACATTTTCTTGTGGATTTCGAACTCTAAAACTCACTTCCGGCCTCGTTTCTCTGATAGCAGTAACCGTTTTTCCAGAATCGGTCATCGAAAAATCGAAAATTTAGAAATTTTCACAAATTCGCATTTCATGTCGATTTTTTCAAAACTGTTGCTCTGTGACCATTAACACGCTATATTTTTGGAATCAGCGTGTCGAGATCTACGTTCCTGAATTTTTTCAGAATTTTTAGACGATTTTTTTTTAAGTGAAGTTTTTCCAATTATCCCCCCTTCTTCAAATTTCGACCAAAATTTGACATTTTCGAAACTTAACTAAATACATTTTCTTGTAGATTTCGAACTCTAAAACCCACTTCCGGCCTCGTTTCTCTGGTAACAGCAACCGTTTTTCCAGAATCGACCGTCGAAAAATCGAAAATTTAGAAATTTTCACAAATTCGCATTTCATGTTGATTTTTTCGAAACTGTTGCTTCGTGACGATTAACACGCCATATTTTTGGAATCAGCGTGTCGAGATCTACGGCCCTCAATTTTTTCAGAATTTTTAGACGACTTTTTTAAAAGTGAAATTTTTCCAATGGTCCCCCCTTCTTCAAATTTCGGCCAAAATGTGACATTTTCGAAACTTAACTAAATACATTTTCTTGTAGATTTCGAACTCCAAAACTCACTTCCGGCCTCGTTTCTCTGATAGCAACAACCGTTTTTCCAGAATCGACCATCGAAAAATTGAAAATTTAGAAATTTTCACAAATTCGCATTTCAGGCCGATTTTTTCGAAACCGTTGCTCCGTGACCATTAACACACTATATTTTTGGAATCAGCGCGTCGAGATCTACGTTCCTGAATTTTTTCAGAATTTTTAGACGACTTTTTTAAAAGTGAAATTTTTTTAATGTTCCCCCTTTTTCAAATTTCGACCAAAATTTGGCATTTTCGAAACTTAACTAAACACACTTTCTTGTAGATTTCGAACTCTAAACTCACTTCCGGCCTCGTTTCTCTGATAGCAGCAACCGTTTTTCCAGAATCGACCATCGAAAAATAGAAAATTTAGAAATTTTCACAAATTCGCATTTCATGTCGATTTTTCGAAACTATTGCTCCGTGACCATTAACACGCCATATTTTTGGGAATCAGCGTGTCGAGATCTACGGTCCTGAATTTTTTCTGAATCTTTAGACGATTTTTTGAATAAGCTGTCTTTACATTATCTCTTTTCTAAAATCGTAAAATCAATAATAATTTAGATCACAAAAATTGGTATGTGATAATGGCACGCAACCAACAATACACGTAGTAAAATTTTTATTCATTCAGGTTCATTCCCTTTGTTTTAACAGTTTTCACAGTATTAAGTCTTTAAAACCAAGCAAAAGTGAAAAAATGGATAAATATCAGCTTATCCTTAACATGTATCCTGAATATGAAATAATTTAGATGGTTCGCACATGAAGGGTCATATCTACAAATTCTTCTAACTATAATTAATAAAAATAATTAATGCACATTGAAAGAGTCCACAATATCATTTATGTAAATAGTAAAAGTAAAAGAGTACTACATAAAATTAAAGGGTCTAAATAAAACCCGTATATTAAACGGACTGAGAAAGATAAAGAACATCACTGAAGTACGTACAAAAAACTTTAATATTAAATAAGTAAGGTAACATAGGTGTTTAAAATTAAAATATATATTTTTTAAACTATTGATGGGACGAATTCAGAATCCAGATTATCTTTCAAAAAATCCCCAATACACAAATTACAGACAAAAAGGGCCGACTTTTCCGTACCATAGAAACTTCGAAACGTGGCTCGCAAAACCAAAATGTTGTCACTTTGAAATTGAAAAGTAATAAATCTTTCAAATATCTTTGGAAATAAACCGATATAATTTAAAACGCAAAAAACGTAAATTTAAACATCAAAGAACCCAAAACGCGCGCCAGAAAACCCCACCTAAAAAAATAAAATCTTTTTCACCCACAATGCAAAAATCTAGTTTCCCCATCCAGCCTTCCCGCTCCTCGCTAAAAATAGCGCGAAATTCGTGTCGCAGCGATGATTTTTTACTGGTAATAACCATCCCGCGAAATGTGAGTAAATTATGAGTGGGGACTTGCGACTCTTCTTAAGCCCGACTCAGTCGATTCGTGGCGACGAGCAGCAGACCGCTCGAAAATCCCACACCATGTCCGTGGCGCGAATGTCGAAAATGCCCTTCGAAGTGAACAACAACTCCCCGGAACTTTTCCAGGCCTCCTTCAAGCGCAACCGGAACGAGTCCGTAGTGTCCGTGTCGAGTGCCTCCAGTTGCCATTCGGACTCGAGCGAAGACGTCGAGGGCTTATCGCGAAAGTCATCCACGGCGCAAGAATTAACACAAAAGGATAATGCGGTCGAGGTGAGGAGATTACATCTTCGAAGGGTCAGCCCATTGTCGGGCATTTTTTCGGCTTTTGTTCGGCGGAATTGCGGGGGATGGGCGATGTTGAGCTGCTTCAACAATAACTTTGCGTTATTGCTTAGCCATTGTGTTTAATGAAAAGGGTCAAGCGATGTGAACCGGCTGTTTTGCATCGGGAATGCTGCTAGTATGTGCTTTGATTGACCAAAGTCATGATTAATTCACTAATTATTCGACTATTATTAATGTTATCTGTTCGGTTGAGGATACTTGGAAAGTTGGTCAAAACTAGTCGATACCGACCGCGCTCACAGGAACTGAGAACGAAAACCAGGAAGTTTTGATCTGTGATTGCGGGAAGATAAACTACTGCATGTTTAAATTAAAAATACCAATTTTGGAAGCTCAAGGATATATATATGAAAGTGCGCAAGGGTCCGTTCTAAGTGCATCATTATTTTTATTGTTTGTCAGTGACTTTCAACTTTCGGAAATTATTTTTTTTAAATCATAACACACCAGTTATGTAATAATTGATTTTATATTTGTGGCACACAGATTAATTTTTGCGGTGACAAATGTTTTAACTAGTTTTGATTATATTACCACAAACGCTAAATTGTGCACCACTGATTAAATTAAACATATAACAAACCATATCCGATTATTGTCGGACAAAACACAATTTTAATGTGGGTAAACAATTTAATTTTAAAGTGTATACTGTAGCATTAATTAAACAATTGTGTTACCAGAATTTAAATTAAGCTTCTATTTTTTCTGTCGTTTTATTCCATTTCTTTTTAAGATTATCGTTTAGACTATAAAGTGCGTAGGCATCCTCTGCAAATAGTTGATGACGTCATCTCAAAAAATACTAAAATCGGTGTGACTCACAATCATATTAGCGATATAATTGGCACCAAAAAAGTGTCTCTAGAAAACTAATACTACCAAACCATAAATAAGTGAAATGTTTGAAAATATATCCGGTCGTTAATTATTTTAGAGAGCGTTATACAATATTTCTGAATTTTATTGCCCGGTCACTAGAACATTGTTTCTTTCGTCACTCACAGTGGCTTTCCCTCGTGATTTAAATGTTTCATTTTTGTTTACGTTTGCCAACTAATAGTAACCCAAATTTAGTCCAATAATTAAAAAATGTTTATCGAAAAGTCATACTCGTCGTCGTAAATTTCCTACAATGATGTTTACCAAATTTTTCCAAAAGCAATCAGCTAGTGTTAAAGACGGTTCCGAAGTATAACGTCGGCGTGCGCGCACTCTGAAAATTTGTGGTAAAACTGTGTTTAAATGAGTCGAATTTAGTCCGTTTTGCACCGAATAGGTGAGATTTGAACAGAAACGGTTTTGATAAAAATAGAAAAGGTGTTGGAGGATAGTTGGTGTTAAAACTGATTTTAGTGGTGTAAAAGTTGGATGAAAGAGCCAACTGTAAGTATGCATATTTTTTTAAGAGCTAATTTTGTTAGGAGTTCTAAGAACACTGTTTTTTTTTCATCTGAAAATTACATTTGTACAAAACGCAGCACTGAACAGTTCGAGGATTTAAAAATTTTCGGTTTGTTTTTTCTATTAACAAAATTGTACTACTTTTCTGGAAAAATAAATATATATTATTATTATTATTATTATTATTATTAAAAATGTACGAGATATCGAAGAAATGAGACCGAAGCCAACTTTTGGAGGTCGAAATCTGCAAGAAAATATCTGGTGAAAATTGGCAAAAATGTAGGAAATTTTCATTTTTGAAAAATTTTACTTGTGAAAGAATTGCCAAAAATTCTGGGATATAGATTTTGTCGTCCTATTTTTAAAAATACCATGTATTTTCGGTGCGAGAATTAAAAATATTCGGTTTGAAAATATGTATGTATGTATATATTTTCTTAAATCCAAAAAATTTTGAAAAAATTAGGAGCTATCGAAGAAATGAGACCGAAATTAGTTTCTAGAGGTCGAAAGCTATTGGAAAATGTTTTCAGTTAAATTTGAAAATTGTCAAAAATTGTCCGAAATTTTCATTTTTGAAAAATTTTGCTTCAGAAAAACTTTCCAAAAATTCTCAAAAAATTCTAGGATATAAATTTTGGTGTACTAATTCAAAAAACGTTTTTCTGGCGCCGGTACAAGATTTAAAAATGATCGGTTTAATTTTTTTTTTTAATCCAAAAAATTGGACGATTTTGGAAAAATGCTAGGAGCTATCGAAGAAATGACCGAAACCAACTTCTGCAGGTCGAAATCTATCAGAAAGTGTCTTTCGTTAAATTTTGAAATTTGGCAAAAATTGTAGGAAATTTTCACTTTTGAAAAATTTTGCTTTCGAAAAAGTTGTCAAAAAAATCCCCAAAAATTCTGGGTACAAACTTTGTCGTCCTGATTCCTAAAATATTGCGTTTTTATGCTTCTGATGCGAGACTAGAAATATTCGGTTTGAAAATATATATTTTTTTTAAATCCAAAAAATTGCAATACTTCAGTGGTCAATTTTGGAAATATGTTTGGAGCTATCGAAAACATGAGGCCGAAATTAACTTTTGGGGGTCGAAATCTATAAGAGAATGTCTTCGATTAAAATTTGAAAATTGTCAAAAATTGTAGGAAATTTTCATTTTTGAAAAATTTTGCTTTCGAAAAAGTTGACAAAAATATCCCCAAAAATTCTGGGGTACAAACTTTGTCGTCCTGATTCCTAAAATATTGCGTTTTTATGCTTCCGATGCGAGATTAGAAATATTCGGTTTGAAAATATATATTTTTTTTAAATTCAAAAAATTGCAATACTTCAATGGACGATTGTAGAAAAATTAGGAGCTTTCGAAGAAATGAAACCAAAACAAAGTTCTTAAGGTCGTTTGTTAAATTTGAAAATTGTCAAAAATTATCCGAAATTTTCATTTTGCTTTAGAAAAGGTGCCAAAGATTCTCAAAAAAATATGGGATTTAAATTTTGTCGTACTGATTTAAAAAACATTTTTATTCTGCTGGTACAAGATTTAAAAATAGTCGGTTTAATTTTTTTTTAATCCAAAAAATTGCAATACTTTAATGGGCGATTTTGGAAAAATGGTAAGAGCTACGGAAAAAATGACGCCGAAACCAACTTCTGGAGGTCGAAATCTATAAAAAAATGTCTTTGGTTAAATTTTGAAAATTGTCAAAAATTGTCCGAAATTTTCATTCTTGAAAAATTTGGCTTTCGAAAAAGTTGCCAAAAAATTCCCAAAAAAATCTAGGACATAGATTTTGTTATCCTGATCCCCAAAATATTGCGTTTTTATGTTCCCAGTGCTAGTTTTAAAAATAATCGGTTTCATTTTTTTTTTATTCAAAAATTGCAATATTTCAGTGCGATTCTGGAAAAATGCTGGAGTCATCGAAGAAATGAAGCCGAAACCAACTCTGGACATTGAAATCTATACGAAAATGTCTTTGGAAAATTTTTCAAAATTGTCAAAAAAATTTCGAAATTTTCATTTTTGAAAAATTTTGATTTCGAAAAAGTTGCCAAAAAAATTCCAAAAAAAAATCTGGAATATAGATTTTGTTGTCCTGATTCATAAAATATTGTGTTTTATGCGCTCAGTACAAGATTTAAAAACATTTAGTTTGAAAATATTTTTTTGAATCCAAAAAATTACAATATTTCAGTGGGCGATTCTGGAAAGATGTTTCGAGCTATCGAAAAAAAATGAGGCAAAAACTAACTTCTGGAGGTCGAAATCTATAAGAAAATGTCTGATTATATTTAAAAAATTGTCAAAAATTGTGGGAAATTTTAATTTTGCAAAATAATATAAAAAAATGTCCTTAGTTAAATTTGAAAATTGTTAAAAATTATCCGAAATTTTCATTTTGTTTGGAAAAAGTTGCCAAAGATTCTAAGTAAAACAAATTCTGGTATTTAAATATTGTCATACTGATTCAAAAAACGTTTTTTATTCTGATAGAAGATTTAAAAATGGTCGGTTTCATTTTTTTTTTTTTTAATCCAAAAAATTGCAGTACTTCAGTGGCCGATTTTGGAAAAATTCTAGGAGCTATCGAAAAAATAAATCCGAAACCAATTTTTGGAGGTCGAAATCTATAAGAAAATGTCCTTAGTTAAATTTTGAAAATTGTCAAAAGTTTTCATTTTTGAAAAATGTTGCTTTCGAAAAAGTTGGCAAAAAATTCCTACAAAAATCTGGAATATAGATTTTGTCGTCCTGCTTCCTAAAATATTGCGTTTTATGCTCCCAGTGCAAGATTTACGAATATTCGGTTTTACATTTTTTTTAATCCAAAAAATTGCAGTATTTCATTGGACGATTCTATAAAAGTGTTTGGACATATCGAAAAAATGAGGCCAAAACTATTCTGGAGGAAGAAATCTTAAGAAAAAACCTTTAGTTAAATTTTAAAACTGTCCAAAATTTTCATTTTTGAAAGATTTTGCTTTCGAAAAAATTGCCAAAAAAAATCTGGGATACAGATATTGTCGTCCAGAATCCTAAAACAGCGTTTTTATGATGTCCCCGGTGTAAGTTTTAAAAATATTCTATTTGAATTTTTTTTATATCCAAAAATTGAAATGCTTCAGTGGACGGATTATTCTGAAAAAATGTTTGGAGCTATCGAAGAAATGAAGCTGAAACTAACTAAGGTCGAAATCTATAACAAAATGTCTTTTGTTAGATTCTAAAAATTGACAAAATTTGTTCGAAATTTTTATTTTTGAAAAATTTTGTTTTCGAAACAGTTGTCAAAGAATTCCCAAAAAAATTTGGGGTACAGATTTTGTTGTCCTGATTCCCAAAATATTGCATGATTTAAAAATATTCGGTTTGAAAATATATTTTTTTAAATCCAAAAAATTACAATACGTCAATGGCCGATTCTGGAAAGATGTTTGGAGATAGCGAAAAATGAGGCCAAAACCAACTTCTGGACGTCGAAATCTATAAGAAAATACTCTTGGTTAAATTTTGAAAATTGTCCGAAATTTTCATTTTTGAAAAATTTTACTTTCGAAAAATTTGCCAAAAAATTACAAAAAAAATCTGAAATATAGATATTTGTCGTCCGAATTCCCAAAGCAGCGTTTGTATGGGGACATCATACAAGTGCAAGTTTTAAAAATATTCGATTTGAATTTTGAAAAATTTTGCTTTCGAAAAATTTGCCAAAAAATTCTGGGATATAGATTTTCTCGTCCTGATCCTCAAATATTGCGTTTTTATGCGCCCTGTAGAAGATTTAAAATAGTCGATTTGAATTTTTTCTAATACAAAAAATTGCAATACTTCATTGGGCGATTCTGGAAAAACGGTAGGACGAAACCAATTTCTGGAGGTCGAACTCTATCATAAAATGTCTTCAGTTAAATTTTGAAAATTGTGAAAAACTTTCCGAAATTGTTCGAAATTTCCATTTTTGAAAAATTTTGCTTTCGAAAAAGTTGCCCAAAAAATCCCAAAAAATTCTGGGATGGAGTTTTGCCTTCCTGATTCCCAAAATATGCGTTTTTATGCTCCCAATGTAAAATATTCGGTTTGAAAATATATATGTTTTTTAATCCAAAAAATTGCCAATACTTCTGGAAAGATGTTTTGGGCTATGGAAAAAATGAGGCCAAAAACTAACTTCTGGAGATTGAAATGTACCAGAAAATATCGTTTGTTAAGTTTTTAAAATTGTCAAAAATTGTCCGAAATTTTCATTTTTTTTATTTTGTTTTCGAAAAAGTTGCCAAAAAATTTTGTATGTCGTCTATGATGCTCCCGGTGCAAGTTTTAAAAATATTCAATTTAATTTTTTTTTATTTTATCGAAAAATTACAATACTTCGGTGGACGATTCGGGAAAATTGTTTGGAACTATGGAAGAAATGAGACCGCAACTAACTTCTGGATGTCGAAATCTACACGAAAATGACTTCGAAAATTGTCGAAAATTGGCCGACCGAAATTTTCATACTGAAAAATTTCGCTTTCAAAAAAGTTGCCAAAAAATTCCAAGAAATTCTGTGATATAGATTTCGTCCTTCTGATTCTACAAGATTGAAAGTTATTCGGTATGAAAATATACATCTTTTTTATCAAAAATTTGTAATACTTCGGTAGGAGGTTCTGGAGTTTCTGAAAAAATGGTAAGAGCTATGGAAGAGATGAGGCCGAAACTAACTTAATAAAACAAAAGTATTCAGATAAATTTCGAAATTGTCAAAAATTCGCTGAAATTTTCACTGAAAAGTTATGTAAAAATTTGCTTGTGAAAAAATTAGAAAAATTCCGAAAAAAATCTGGAATATTGATTTAGTTGTGCTGATGCCATCGATGCATATTCTAGTTCTATCAATACAGAAATTGAATTTCGAAAAAAATCCTATTATATTAATTAAAACTTTTTTATGTAAAAAAATCATTGAATCACTTTCGAAAAATTGTCGCATTTCTGAACTTTTTATAGCCTGAGTCCTATGATTAAAATAGGTGCAGGTTTCTACGAATAGAAAACAAATACTGCTCGAGAGCTGTATTTTTCAAAATAAAACTGACATGTTTTAAACAAAGTACAAAACATTACATGCGTAAAACTTTAAAAACAAAGTAAACAAACAACAAAACCTGAACTTTCAACTCAACTAAATTACCTCCTATTGACAAACATGCTAAATCATCACCAATTTAATTTAACAACATTAACACATCTCTCCTGATTAACTCCAAGACCAGAACCTATCTCCCTCCAACGAAACCGATACCACTCCAAGAAAACCGACACTTTTGACCATTGACTCCAATAAAAATTCGCACATTTATCTTCCTCGAGTTTATGAATGCGATTTGAGTCGAGATATTTCCAAACGAAATTTCCTCATCGTCCACACGACCTTTGATCCGCACAAGTACACTCCTTTGTGTTTTTCACGGAAACTCCTGAAAAACCCAAAAGTCAGAAACTTGCGTTTTATGTCAGCGGCCTGATTAGACGGCAGTCTTTAGCGTGCACGAGTTCATTGTTCGTTAATTCCAATTCATTTGCGTTGTGGTTAAGGGGACATTTCGGTATTTCCTAGAATCAAATTTGGGCATTGTTTGTATTGCGCAAACGGAATTCGGAAATTGCTTCTTAAAATACAAAACGCTTACTTTAGTGGGTTTCCAAAAGTAGCTTCGGAAAAATTGCATGGGTGCTAGCAGAGAATGCGGTGTAATAAAGGTCACAATCGCGAGGAACAAACGTCTTGAGACAGTTTCTCATGCAATAATTATAAACAATGAACGGTTCGTGTTTTCTCTCAGATTAGTAATTCCGACCTCTGCTGATAAGACACGACACGTGGCTTAACTAGTTCTTCGTTAATGTGCAATGATAGGATTTTATTGTCGGATCAGGGTTATAGTATTGGTAAGTTTGGAATAAAAATGTACATAAAAATAAACGACGTATTTGTTTGTATGAAAAATTTTTCAATAACAGAGGGAGGTCAAGTTTAATTAACAATAATTTGACTTGTGCGATGGAGATATTATGAGACCTATTAACACTGTTTACTACTTTTCTTGCAAATACTTTGGCTAATTACAACATTATATTTCTATTACAGGCGGCTTTATGAGGTTTGGTTGGAAAGTGGCTCGATTAAGAACTTAATACGATTTGAATGATCCGACCAGGAATTCGCAACGGGTATTGTTTAGACTTTTTTTGTTACCAAGCGATTGTTTGAAACCTATTTTGACATAATTATGCGGAATTTTATCGCGGAATTACGCTTTTCCCGACTTCGTTTTATTATTATATGAATTTTACGGCGCTTTAAACTGCAACTTTGATAAAAAATAAAGTACGGTTCGCAATAACGTGCAATAAATAAAAGTAAGCACTGCTTACACGCCCAACAATCCATATTTCAGGTGTCCACGTTTCCTTCGACGTAGATCGCCTGTGATAGCTCGGCCAGGAATTTTCATATTTTTAACACGCGTTGGCTTGAGAATATTTAGAAAATAATCAAGAATCCTGTAATCTGGAAGCCGTCTTGCTTATTTATGTAAAAAGATCTGTTTAAATAATTTCATATAAGAAACCATAACGCAAACAAACCTTCACATTACATCTCGACTGTTTTTGTTTAAAGATAAGCAAAACAGATCCATTATAATACCGTAAAAAATGTGTCTATGCAACGATCCATCACAAAATCTCATCCAACACCAAGATGAATTCTCTGCGATAAATCGATGTCCCAGTTCGGGGAAATTCCGGCCTTTTCCGCCACCCATCACTTTTCTATAACTTATTGCCCCTTTCCACGCCAAACCTCAGCATAAATAAACAGCCCAGAGCCTGATTAAAACATTTAGGAGAAATTATTAATGGATTTGTTCCTGGCAAATGAACAGGAACGAGGTTTGCTGTGGTCGATTCGAGCTGCGAACTCGCTTAATAATTTCATTGTTGCAGAATGCGGACTTCAAGAGGCTCCGATCGATGTCCGATGGGGCTACCCAACGCCTCCCCAACCAGGAGCCCTTCGAGGTCTTCCCGAGCCTCCCTGACTCCGTTTTGGAAAAAATGGGACTCCTAGGGAACGGCCCCAGGTAACCACAAACGCTCTTCGTGTAATCGCCATTTTCGGAACGAGTGCGGAAAATAACACCTTACAAGTTAGTGTGAGACTGACCATTATTTAATCTATTTACGAGACAACAAATCGGTCACGAGCTTCTGTTGCCACTAATCATCACCGTCATATTTTAATCTCCCCCTGCGTTAAATCAGGCACGCCACTGTCTAACGTACCACTATATTCATTCATAACATAAAAACGTTTAACATATTCGAAAAATGGCAGGCCATCTCTCGTTACCAGCAATAAAATTTTATGTGGGCGTTAAAGTCCTCGCTGGCGAATTTTGGATGCTTTCGCCACCTCCACAAAGTTTACGTATATCCTTGTACAGAGCTGGCCTTAATCTGTCGTTAACGATGACCAAATTTCGTTTGTTTGGTGGAGCTAAGGCGTTTGATGGTGTGACAGCATTGAGGAAATTGCGGCTGATTTGCGATGTTATTGTAAGGCATTCCTAATAGCGCGTGGGTTGGAGGTACAAGAACAAAGAAAATATTTTCGGCTTGAATAAACGATGAATTTCCGCCGATTTTCTTTATATAAATCTGTGCGAGATATCGGGGAAAGCTATATTTACCGTTCTTGCGCCCAAGGTATTTTTTAAGTGTGTAGGATAATCGGGTAATGGTAGAAATTTGATAGCCTGTAATTTTGTAGACACGTTATTTTTGGTCTTAATAACTACCTGCTAAAAGTGTACCAAATTGCTACATTAATAATAGATAAGTCAATGTTCATTGCCTGAAAACTTGCGGCGACACACTTCCCACTTAAGAATTGGACTATATGCATATAACTTTCCATTTTGTGTCACAACGCTGAAATAATTGCCTTTATTATGTTACGTAGTGAGGTCAGGTACAACTCGACTTATAAAGAGACTATTACAGAGTAAATGATGTTCCGCGATGGGTAGTTAAGATTGGATGATTTAAATTAGCGACTTTGGTTTCCTGCCCGAGATCTGCTAAATGTTCCAAGCGGAGAACGTGAATTTATTATTTTTTACTGGGGATTTTCGAACACTAATCGAATTGTTCTGTTTATTATTCGTAATTTCAATTTTACAAATATTCGCAGACGTGGGCATCCGTTAAATGTGTTGTTATATGAGCGTGACTATAGTCTAAATGTGGATCTGTCATTTAAGACACGAACTTGTGCAACTACGCTGTGTCTAGATGTTGCTCTAACACTGATTCAACTGAATGAAGACGCTGTTTTACGCCATATAAAACTTTATAAACTACAGGTATGGTTTATAGATGGCACTCGGTTTCATAACCCATCATAGAGCAAAGTTATATTGCCGGAATGATTGCACGTGGAGAACAATCTCAGTAAAGTTTCGCGGAAGTGTCTCAACAAAGTATGTAAAATGTGTGAAATTTCGAATTTTCCGCCAGTATTTAGAATTTGAGTTAATTTCTTCAATTTTACCCCTATCCTTTTTACGATTTCTAAGAAAACCATTGGGTTCATAATTTCTCTCCGTCGAAATTTTTTCTCTGGTCTTTTTATTTACTAGTGAAAATATTCTACACTGTTGGAGTAATGTTCTTCTTTAATGCAATACTTCAAATTTTCTCAGTGTAATCTTCTTTCTGAATGAAACATTAAAGAATTCTCTTTTGTAACTTTATATATCTATCTCTGTTCACGTTCAAATGAAATATTTGTGGATTGCGGTCTTCAATTCTTCAAATGTTCTAGAATTTCAGGAAAACTTTCCATTCTCAATTCCTACTTCCGCTGTGCTCTAGATTATTTGATTTTACACATAAAACACTCTAGAACTTTGTCGAGACTTCGCCAGTAATCTTTCTTCATTCTATTCAACAGCCTTCTAGTTTATGAATAGAAAAACCTTGAAGAATTTTCTGAAACGTTATTCTTCGCTAAGATTTTCCTATTGTTTCCATATCATTCTTTAGATTCTCAAGCCCAGATCCTGTTATCTTTTCCACTCTTCAGTTAGATTTCGACTCAAATTTCACTTCCGATTTTCTAATCTTCTAGAAATTTCTTCGAATTCATCCTTCAGCATAATCCAGCATAATCTCCTTTTAAGATAAAATCTTCTAGAATGTGGGCTTCAATTCTATAGATGTTCTAGAATTTCACGGAAAATTCACATTTTCGATCATTTTTTCCCTGTCTTTCTGCTGTATAGTGTCTCAATTCACAAACAGAATATTGTAAAAACTCCTTGGAACTGTGTCAATAACTTCTTTTTTAAACTTTAATCCAATACTAGAACATTTTTCTACTCTTTTCGCTTCTGATACGAAAACCCGGAAAAATCTGCCTGAAACGTGGTCAATTACTTACGTCTTTCTTCAATTTGAATCCAGAAATAAACTTAAATTAAAATGTTCTATAATTTTGCCGACACCTGGTCAGTAATC
Source organism: Zophobas atratus (assembly GCA_022388445.1). Lineage (NCBI taxonomy): Eukaryota > Metazoa > Arthropoda > Insecta > Coleoptera > Tenebrionidae > Zophobas > Zophobas atratus. Next base: position 11,452,318 of record CM039444.1, read on the forward strand.
TTCTTTCTTCAATTCTGTTCAACATTCTTCTAGTTTCTGAATAGAAAACCCTTGAAGAACTTTCTGGAACGTTATTCTTCTCTTAGTTTTTCTGTTGTAAAATCTTGTGTCTCAATTACTGTTCTATTTCTTTCAGAAAAGTTCCGTCATTGTTTCCATATTTTTTTGACTCTGAAGCGTAGATCCTATCATCTTTTCCTATCTTCAGTTAGATTTCGTATCAAATTTCACTTCCGATTTTCTAATCTTCTAGAATCTCCATCGAATTCACCCTTCACAATAAATCAGAATATTATCCTTTTCAACTGACATCTTCTAGAATTTTCCTCTAGTTCTATCTCAGTTCGTTATAAAACAGAATTCTTATAGAATATGGCCTTCAATACTAAAGCTATTGTAGAATTTCATGGAAGATTCACATTTTCAACCCTTTTTTCCCTGTCTTTCTAGTGTATAGTATCTCAATTCACCAACAGAATATTGTAAAGACTCCTTGGAACTGTGTCAATATTTTCCTGTTTAAACTTTAATCCAGTACTAGAACATTTTTCTATTCTTCTCGCTTCTGATCCGAAAACCGTGAAAAATCTGCCTGAAACGTGGTCAATTACTTCTTTCTTCAATTTGCATCCAGAAATGAACTTAAAATTAAACTGTTCTAGAATTTTGCCAAGATTTCACCAGTAATCTTCCTTCTTCAATTCTGTTCAACATTCTTCTAGTTTCTGAGTAGAAAAACCTTGAAGAACTTTCTGGAACGTTATTGTTCTCTTAGTTTTTCTGTTGTAAAATCTTGTGTCGCAATTACTGTTCTATTTCTTTTAGAAAAGTTCCGTCATTGTTTCCATATTCTTTAGACTCTGAAGACTAGATCCTATTATCTTTTCCTATCTTCAGTTAGATTTCGTCTCAAATTTCACTTCCGATTTTCTAATCTTCTAGAATCTCCATCGAATTCACCCTTCACAATAAATCAGAATATTATCCTTTTCAACTGACATCTTCTAGAATTTTCCTCTAGTTCTATCTCAGTTCGTTATAAAACAGAATTCTTATAGAATATGGCCTTCAATACTAAAGCTATTGTAGAATTTCATGGAAGATTCACATTTTCAACCCTTTTTTCCCTGTCTTTCTAGTGCATAGTATCTCAATTCACCAACAGAATATTGTAAAGACTCCTTGGAACTGTGTCAATATTTTCCTGTTTAAACTTTAATCCAGTACTAGAACATTTTTCTATTCTTCTCGCTTCTGATCCGAAAACCGTGAAAAAACTGCCTGAAACGTTGTCAATTACTTCTTTCTTCAATTTGAATCCAGAAATGAACTTAAATTAAACTGTTCTATAATTTTGCCGAGATTTCACCAGTAATCTTCCTTCTTCAATTCTGTTCAACATTTTTCGAGTTTCTGAATAGAAAAACCTTGAAGAACTTTCTGGAATGTTATTCTTCTCTTAGTTTTCCTATTGTAAAATCTTGTGTCTCAATTACTGTTCTATTTCTTTTAGAAAAGTTCCGTCATTGTTTCCATATTCTTTAGACTCTGAAGCCTAGATCCTATTATCTTTTCCTGTCTTCAGTTAGATTTCGTATCAAATTTCACTTCCGATTTTCTAATCTTCTAGAATTTCCATCGAATTCACCCTTCACAATAATCCAGAATAATCTCCTTTTCAGCTAAAATCTTCTAGAAGTTTCGTCTATTTCTATCTCTGTTCGTTCTAAAAGAGAAGTCTTCTAGACTGTGAGCTTCAATTCTATAGTTTTCTAACAGTCCAAGAAGGATTCACATTTCCGACCCTTTTTTTCATGTCTTTCTGCTCTATAGTATCTCAATTCACCAACAGAATATCCTAGAAACGCGTTGGAACTGACAATTTCTTTTTTTTAACTTTGATTCTGCACTAGAACAGTTCTACTCTTCTCACTACTTCATATACGAAAACTGTGAAGAACTTGCCTAAAACCTAGTCAACTACCTCTTTCTTCAGTTTAAATCCAGAAATAAACTTAGATTAAAATGTTCTAGAACTTTGCTGAAATTTCACCAGTAATCTTTTTTCCTCAATTCTGTTCAACAGTTTTCTAGTTTCTGAACAGAAAAACCTTGAAGCACTTTCTGAAACGTTATTTTTTTGCTAGCTTTTCCTATTGTAAAATTTTGTGTGTCAATTACGGTTCTACGTCTTTCAGACAAATTCCGTCATTGTTTCCATATTCTTTAGATTCTGATGCCCAGATGTTGTTCTTTTCCCATCTTCAGTTGGATTCGTCTCAAATTTCACTTCCGATTTTCTAATCTTCTAGAATTTCCTTCGAATTGACCCTTCACAATAATCCAGAATAATCTCCTTTTCAACTAAAATCTTCTACGATTTTCGTCTGGTGCTATCTCTGTTCGTTTTAAAACAGAATTCTTTAGAATATGGGCTTCAATTCTAAACTGTTCTAGAATCTCATGGAAGATTCACATTTTCCACCGTTTTTTCATGCAAAACTGCTGTATAATAGCTCAATTCACCAACAGAATATTCTAAAACATCCTTGGAACTGGGTCAACCTTCTTTTTTAACTTTATTCAGTACTAGAATATTTTCTTCCGATACGAAAACCTTGAAGTTCAAATTTTATTGTCTCTTCCTATTTTCAACAGGAATTCTTCTCAAATGTCACTTCTTGTTTTCAACTGCATTCATCCTTCCTTCTAGAATTCTCCACGCAATTCATTCTTCTATAACTGGATATTTCTGTTAATCTTCGTTTTCAATCGAAATTTTTCTAAATCGTCATCTTCAATTTCTCAAATATTTTAAAATTTCAGAGAATTTTTCCATTTTCCACTCTTTCTTGGCTGTGTTTTATACTGTCTTATTTCACCACTGGATTATTCTAGAAGCCTCTATGGGTTTCGCAGACAATCTTCTTTTCTTTCTTCCGTCATGTACAACAGTCAAAATTTTTCTCGTTTCCAAATACAGAAGCCTTGAAAAACCTTCCTGAAACGTTGATTTTTTACACTCTCCTGTTCTAGAATCTCTTGAAATCATATTAACCACAACTTCTCTCTTCAACCCCAAATCCCCCTAAACTTTCAATTTTCGAAATTGAATTCTTCTAAAATCTCTTTTCCTTGTTGATTTTTCAAAACCAGCTGACACTCTAAAATAAGGCCACTTTTTGTCCATAACACCTGGAATGCTTCCGTTTCTCGAGCAAAGCATCACCAGAATTCGTATACGTTCACCATTTCTAGAGCGCTCTCGCCGTTAATAATTAAATAAAACGTTATTATATATAAATATACAAATGTGTTACATAAGGTTGTTATCCTTTCACCAGTATTTGTATTTGTTGTGTTTAATTTGTAGACTTCCCCACTCTCTCCCCTACCACTCTATACAACAACAATAATTACCCAGAGAACTCGAACCCATAGATCTTAATTAACCATCAATTAACATCAATTTATGTAAAATTCGTCCACCAAGCCATCCCATATTACCAACTACAATATCACAGCACAGTTTAGATTTCAAACCACAAAAAACCCGTTCCCAGCGATAACAAAAGGTTGCTCCGCCATCTAATACTAACTCAACCTTGACAAAATCTCATGCAAATGTCATAATTATCTCAAAACCGACATATTCGCAAACAGCCTTGACCAAACTCCGACCTTCCTGCAGGGAACGCCTCAACGAAGAAGAACTCGAGCAGAAATTCGTCGCCCTATCTCTGGCTTTCACCATAGACGCAGCTACCATCAAAGACAGATGCGAACGACAACGACGATACAGGGACCAAACCGAAAACAACCTGGACGCAGAAATCGAAAAGCTCATCCAGAAGGCTAACAGGATGCAGTCTCTGTGCATAGACGCCGAAACCACCGAGCTGCTTTCGGCCCTCCTAGGCCAGATCGACATAGTGATGAAGGCGTCCGCACACGCCACCATCTCCTCGGAGCGCTACGGAGCGGTCCAGCACGAAAATCGGATATCGGAGTCGGTGCATGTGATGATTAATCATGTGAATCTTCTTAAGCAACAAAGGGACTCGGCGAGGCGCCAGCTACAGTACACGAAGTAAGTTTTGGGGAATTTTTAACTGGTTGTAAAGTTGGGTTTAATGGGCAGTAAAGTAGCACCTGGTGGTTTATCGCTTGGCAGTCGTTAGAGCGCTTTTATGCCTTTTCTAGCTTATCAGTGCACGAAGGGGGGCTGAAATTTTATTGCTTACACAAAAAACTACAAACAATAGCATTATACAGAGTTTCTATAAATTATTGTCGTGTCAAAGCAGGCGTTGACGTTTGCCGCCTTGTCGAAACAGGAATTATAAAAGAAACGTCAAAGTGACGTCGCAAAGTAATAGTCGGGTTTGTGTAAGGGTGAGCGGCAAATTTAAACGGTGACAATTATTCATAGACTCTCCATACTTGCAGTTCAACTATTTTTTTTCAGAAAAAACCTCAACTACTTTAAGTTTTGTCACAGGAGGACAAGAACACTGTTTAGAGATTTGCGACCATTTTTCATTCGTAATCATTGTTACGAAACCAGACGCTTGTTTAGGCTATCGCTTATTTTTCTGAAGTGTACAAACATGAGCATAATAAATGCGCGACAAAAATTCAAGCCTCATATCAGACTCAGAACCGAAAAAAATAAATCACCTCATTAAGCCGCTAATCTGTATCCTGGTTCCCAAAATGCCCCGTTATCGCATAGCTCGGGTCCATCGCTTTATCGGTTCATTGACAAGCCATAAAATATGGGATCATTTCCGATAATAAAAAATCATAACACACAAACATTCATAAATAGATTACATCTGCCAATTGCGAAATGATTGTATGAGCTAATTTTAGGCGGGTCCTGCAGAATACGAATTCTCCAGAGACGGCTCCAGCCCAGAAACAAATAGCCGCCACCCCCAACGGTCGGGTGATTACAAAAAGACGGGCAAGCATTGCAACAATTTCTCGACCTATCGAACTCTCTAAAAATCCCGACGCTCGTAAAATAACGAGGAGAACTTCGGATTTGTCGTTGCGGGCTAGCTCCTTGGCGCGCAATTCTAGACCTAATCGGCTAGAGTAAGTTGGTGGAACTTAACGAATTTCTAATCAGTCCCAATTTCAGACTTGGTGTAGATCTAGTCAAGATCAAAGAAGGCATGGTGGAAAGTGAGCCAGTGTTGCACGAACCGGAACAAAATAGTGATAATGAGTCTAATCAAAACGAAGATAATTCTAGTCCGGAAGACAGTATGGTTTCGGTTGACGCTAACCTCGGACCGCTCACTTTAAGGTGAAGGTTGGGAGAAATCGTCGCCAAAGTTCACTGTGTTGTTGCAGGCAGAGACTCGTGCGGAGGTTTAAGAGGTTGCGGAAGAACGTGGAAGAGCGATACGATGAGTGGACGAATGACGGCACGATTCACGAGATTTGTTGCTTCTGCGCCCTTATGTGCTTCTCGATTAGTGTGATAATATTGGCGAATGTACTGCTAGAGGTTGAATTTGCGAAGCGCGGGTTGGCACCGTCGAGTTTTTTTTGGCACTGGGGTGGCCACCATGGGAACACGCAAGCGCCCAAACGAATATACCACGGAGCGATCACTACGACTTAATTTATTGCTTGAAACTTAATTTAATAAAAAGCATAAATATGGAGAGAAAGTTTATTTATTTTCACCCCTATAACCTATAACCCGTCGTGACATAACCTCACACCTTGCACACGTTTCGGAACGTACTCCACCAATCCGAACGCAGCCTCCACCTCAATCAGCATATCACGCAGTGACCTTCATCTGACATTTCAATGACGTAACCATAACCTAAAAGTGTCGCCCCTACAATGGAACTTGATTATAAAATACAGACGTACGCTTGGGGCAAAAAGGGGGCTGACAGTCTAGTGGCGACTCTTCACGCAAATGTCAACAAGAACTTTAAGATCGAAAACAATGAATCCTACGCTGAACTATGGTTAGGTACCCACGTCAATGGACCCTCTGTGATCAAGGGTAGTGACGAATTGTTGTCCGACTTTTTGAACAAACACCCCGAATGCATAGGCAGCAATCACGTAAGGAAAATGTTTGGCACAGAGTTACCATTTTTGTTCAAAGTTCTATCTATTGATAAAGCCTTGTCGGTCCAAGTGCATCCCTCCAAGGTGAGTTTTTTGCAAGGAGTGACTTTATTTAATTTATCGATGTTTAGAAACACGCAGAAGAACTGCACAAAAAACAACCTGATATTTATAAGGACCCTAATCATAAGCCTGAATTGGCGATTGCGTTAACACCCTTTGAGGCTTTGTGTGGTTTTAGACCTTTACCAGATGTTGTGTATTACCTAAAACGTAATGACTGCGTTTTTCTGATTGGGTGTTTTATGGTCGGATTTTAGATATTCCTGAGTTGAGGGCTGTCACGGGAAATATCGCAGAGAAACACAAAACAAATGGTATCCAGATGGTGAAAGATGCATTCAAGGCTGTACTTGAAGCTCCTAAAAATGTTATAGAGGAACAACTAGTACTCTTACTACGCAGATTTAAAACTTTGGGTAATAACAAAAAGTTTTTGGATTAGAGTTGCCCTCAATAATTTCAATAATTTGGATTTTTGACATTGCAATTTAATTTTTATCCATTAGTCACTCTTTTTTTTTCAGACAAGAAAGAACGGGAATTTCAATACGCGGACGTAATTCGGGCTCTTTATTCACAATACCCGAACGATGTAGGCTGCTTTATGGTGTATTTTTTGAATTATATTAAGCTAAAACCCTTTGAGGCGATTTATTTAGGGGCCAACTTGCCTCACGCTTATCTATATGGAGGTAAAAAAAATCAAAGTCATTCCAGTGTGATTATTTTTATGTTATAGATTGCGTCGAGTGTATGGCTTGCTCTGACAACGTCGTTCGCGCTGGTTTGACCCCAAAATACATCGACGTTAAAACACTCTGTGCCATGGTCAACTACCACGGTGACAAAGCAGAAAATATGATTTTTACACCAGAACAGGAAGACAAAGAATGCCAGATATTTAAGCCGCCAGTACCTGACTTTGCCATAGTTCAAATCAAAGTGAGCGCGACCCACAAAAATCGTAAGTTGGCGCTGGTTTTTACTGTCATAGTTGGATTTATAAACTTGCTGTTGACGTTGAAGTTCCCGTTGCAGTTGCTGTTTCCACTGATGTTGTTTTAAGTTTCTTGTTGTCGAAATAAGTCTACACATATTAAGAAAAAAAGACAAAAGGTAGCCCCGCCCACCCACCCTATCTCAATTGTGATTTTTTTTTTATTCGTCGTGAGCCACTAAGGCGGAGCTTAACTACAAAATCCATGTTTTTGAGTATCATGTTGTTCAAAGAATACCATGTATATTAAGAAAAAAATAAAGCCAAAGATTAGGCCCCACCCATACCCGCCCCGATCTCAATTCTTAATTGTGATGAATTTTTCATTCATTGTCAGATCGAGGAGCGGGGCTTAATTGCAAGATTTGTCTACAAGAATTTACCATTTTAAACGTGTTTTAAGTTTCTTGTTCTGAAAAGATGGCTATGTATATTAAGAAAATAAAAGTCAAAATATAAGCCCCACCCACCCACCCGATCTCAATTGTGATGATTTTTTTTAATCGTCGAGAGCCAAAGGAGCGGAATTGAATTGCAAAATCCTTATTTCCTTACAAAAATTTACCATTTTGAACGTGTTTCAAGAAATAAGTATTTTGCAGTTAAACTCCGTTCCCATGGTTCATGGCGAATAAAAAAAAATCATCAGAATTAAGATAGGGCGAGTGGGCGGGCTTACATTTTACCTTTTTGTTTTAATATGTGTAGACTTCTTTTCACAACATGAAACTTAAAACATGTTTAAAATGGAAAATTTGTATTAGGCTCCGCCCCATAATAAATCCATATATGTACCATTTTAACCATATTCAACGTTTCTTGTTGTCAAAAGATGGCGATGTATATTAAGAAAAAAAAAGGCAAAATATAAGCCCCGCCCACCCACCCTATCTCAATTCTGATGATTTTTTGTATTCGTCGTAAGCCGAGAGGCGGAGCTTAATTGTAAAATCCTTATTTTGCTACGAGAAATTACCATGTGATATATGTTCTTTAAGTAATCATGTTATATAAAGAAAACATGTACTTGATAAGATAAGACTGATTTTGGCAAATGACATACGTTCCAAGAAAAGAGAGGGTGGGTGGGCGGGGCTACTACCTACTAAAATAAGACCGATTTTGGCAAATGACATACGTTCCAAGAAAAGAGAGGGTGGGTGGGCGGGGCTACTACCTGCTGAGATAAAAGTGGTTTTGGCAAATGAGATCCCTCTCAGAAAATAAAGGGCGGGTGGGCGGGGTTAGTACCTCTCAAGACTGATTTTGGCAAATGATATAAAATGATTATAACTCCAGCAAAATGTGAGAAAGATTTTTTTTAGTATTTTTCCCAGACTCATCGGTTGACTGTTAATCCGCCATTTTCCAGACACCCGGTATATTTTAACATTTTCGAAATCGTCTCAGAATGAGTTTGTTTTTGATACTGGATTTGTTGGAGTTCATCGAAAAAATAATTCCCAAAAAACCTTATTTTGATAAATTAAAAAACAAAGCTATATAAAGAGAGGTAAGTTCGAAAATATGTATTATAAAATACAAAAAAGTCGTCTATTGTCAAATTTGTATAAGGAAATATCGATTTTTCAATTAGGCTCCGCCCCATAATTGTAAAATCTATATATGTACCATTTTAACCATATTCAACGTTTCTTGTTGTCTAAAGATGGCGATGTATATTAAGAAAAAAAGGCAAAATATAAGCCCCGCCCACCCACCCTATCTCAATTCTGATGATTTTTTGTATTCGTCGTTAGCCGAGAGGCGGAGCTTAATTGTAAAATCCTTATTTTGCTACGGGAAATTACCATGTGATATATGTTCTTTAAGTAATAATGTTATACAAAGAAAACATGTACTTGATAAGATAAGACTGATTTTGGCAAATGATATACCTTCCAAGAAAAGAGGGGGTGGGTGGGCGGGGCTACTACCTGCTAAGATAAGACTTATTTTGGCAAATGACATATAAAATGATTATAACTCGACCAAAATGTGAGAAAGATTTTTGTACTATTTTTCCCAGACTCATCGGTTGGCTGTTAAGAGCGTAGCGGAGAGTTAATCCGCCATTTTCCAGACACCCGGTATATTTTAACATTTTCGAAATCGTCTCAAAATGAGTTTGTTTTTGATACTGGATTTGTTGGAGTTCATCCAAAGAATAATTCCCAAAAAACCCATTTTGATAAATTAAAAAAAAAAGCTATATAAAGAGAGATAAGTTCGAAAATATGCATCATAAAATATAAAAAAATCGTCGATTGTCAAATTTTAGATTTGTGTAAACACCGTTTAAATTTTATAAAATAACATATTCCTGTATTTGTGGTTTTAAACAGTTCATAAAAAATGTTGAATAAAATTTATACGCGAAACCTTCAAATCTCAAGTTTCAAAATTTCAATTTCACCATTTCAATTTCAAAATCTGTCTGTGTCCTTCTATTTCTAATATCCGTCTATATATTTTCTATATCTTTGCATATACGTCTATATTTCTCTATATCATTCTATATCCTTCCGTGTCCGTTTATATTCTATATCTATTCAAATCTGTATATATCCTATTCTTTAGTCTTTTTTGAATTTTTTTAAATTCGTCCATTTAGTTTATCAAAAAAATATTGCAAAATATTGATACGTGAAATTTTCAAATTTTCAAAATTCACGCTATATTTTTCGAAACGGCACGAATTGTTTCTAATACTTTTGGGCAATTTTTCCAAAAAGTTCAATACTTCAATACTTTCCCCTTATGTTTTAACCATTTTTCGACTGCTTTTGAAAATTATTTAGGAACTTTTTTCGTACATTTCGACCTCCAGAAGTTATTTTCGTCTTTATTTTTTTCGAAAATTCTTACCATCATCATTACCATAAAATGTATTAATTAAAAAAGAAAACCAAAAGGGAAGCCCCACCCATTCGCCTCTGTCTCAATCGAGATGAATTTTTCATTCGTTGTCAGACCGAGGGGCGGAGCTTAATTGCAAAATCGATATTTCCCTATACAAATTTACCATTTTAAACATGTTTTAAGTATCAACTTTCAACGGCAACGTCAACGGATGATATAAACGACGCATACCTTCGCTGCGTCGCGACAAGTTTACAAATCGACTTTTAAGGCGACAGTAGCTGAGAAACAGCTTACTTATCCAGCGCCAACTTGCAACAAGGTTGCCACCGTCACGACAACTAAAGTTAACTACACGTCTCGCTGTTTCAGGTTCCCAAGTCGTTGAAAACGTATTCCACCAAGAAAAGAACTACAGGCAGCACTTTGCTTGTCATTTCTGGAGAGGCTAAATCCAGAGACATGCCCCTTGTAGCCGGAACCGCCCTTTTCGTACCAGCTAATGACGAATTCATCATAACTGAAATAGCAGAAGACCTACTCATGTACCAAGGTCTCGCAAATATCTGATTTTTTTATTTTTTGGGTAACAAATATAAAGTGGCAATACTGTTGTTTCCGTTTTTTATTAACGAAACGAAACGAAACTTCTCGACTGGAAAAATAACAACATAAAAACCACTACTTTGAAAGAAAAACAACGGAATTCGGTCAAACTTAACTAAATTTGTCAGTCTTACAAATTATTCTTCTTTCTCGATCTTGGTTGTGTCTTCAATTTGAGATTCATTTTCTGCCATATTTTTTAATATAGCGTCACCTCTGGAAGGAACACTGGGTTCTACAATTTGAGCACTTTGAGCTTCAGAACACTTATACTTTATGGAATCGCAAAGTCCTTTATTTCCCGCTTTCTCAGCCAGCTCTAGCGCGAACTCCAAAAACTCTTTGTGAGTACGACGCGCCAAAACTTTGGCCGCTTTTTCATAATCGTTGATAGAAATATAGCTAAAATCGACTTATTTAGGTACAAATTTTAATAAATGCGACGATTACCAATAAGCTGCGTTTTCAAAATTTCCAGTGTCGGTGCAATGTTGTGCCCATTTTTCCACCACGTTCGTGGTGATGTCGCTATTTTCGGGCAGTCGGTGTTTAGCCAAAGCGAGAGCTTCCCTGAACATTAGGTTCAAACAAAGCGACTGAATGGCGTCTTCTACTTTATGACAAGCTAAGAAATACATTGCGGTTTCTAAAGGATCTGAATTCGCTTCTTCTGACAGTTTTTTGGCGTAAATCACACACGCGTCCTGCCACAACCTGTTAAAAACAACTTAGGGAAAATTTCAAAAATTGTCAACTCACTTTATTGAAACCATGGGGGCTAGAGCTATCACTGAAGGAGTGACGCGATTTTCATTAATAGCGTTTTGGATGTGTTCAGCCACGTTTCCTTTCCACAACGAGATCAACTCGCACGATTTAAACTTACCCTCCTTTTGGTGTTGTTGGTCTAATAAATAACAATACTATTATTTTTTTAACTAACTATAACGAATTTGTTACAATTGGCGTCCAATAAAGTCGACACTTGCTCTTTATTTCCAAATAAATCAAAAGGATCCAGTTTCGTTTTCTCGCTTGAAATGTCGCCACCTCCGTCCATCAATTTCCTCATCCTGTCAACTTGTTGACTGATATTGTCGTCGTTTGACACGTAAATCGACGGAACGATGTAGTTTTTGGGTGCACTTTTCACTTTTACGGGAATTTCGACTTTAATTTTGTTCTTTTCGGTTTTCTCGGGGTCGTTTTTAGCAGACTTGGCCAACATGCGTTTTCGTTCGGCTATGAACTCTACAAAATTGATTAGTTTTTAACAACTCACGACAAACTAGTTACCTTCGTCGCTTCTCGCTGGATTCCCAGAAATGCTCCAAATCCTCAAAGTCTTATCCCCTATTATCACTAAATCTGGATCAACCGGACTCCACGCCGCTGCGTAATTATGCGACAGATACGAATCCACGAAAGTCGCGATGATAGTTTTGGTGGTTACGTCCCACACCTAAATACAAACTAAATCACAAATAATAGTACTTCTTGGGGTAATTACATGAGATAGACCGTCGCCTGCCGTCGAGATGATTTTATTCCCTTCGAACGGACACCATGCCAGGGCTAGAGGGGGCTTCAGATGCCCCTCGAACGACACCACAAGTTTATCGGCGAAATTATCGTTCTTGTCGAGTGCGTGGCAATCAAAAACTATCACTCCTTTAGTGGTGGCGGCCGCAAACCAGTTGCAACGCGGCGAAATTTCGGTCTTATTGGTAAACGCGTCGGGGTGCCACACTATACCGTTCAGCCCCTTGTCGTTGGGGTAAATCGTAGTGATTGCGGTTAAGTCGGTTTTTAGCACCACCAATGAACCGTCTTTTCCGTTTAATAGTAGTAGGGTGTGGTCGGGCTTCCACGCGAATCTATAAACGTTAAGGTTTTCCGGAAGCTCCATGTGGGTCGGATCTTAACAAAAACAAAAGAAATCAGGAAACGAAAAATAATCCAGGAGGGCTTACTTTCAGTGGGTTTGTCGATGTTGTAAATTGCCATTTTGCCTTCGGCGACTACATAGAGGCCTAAATTGTCCACGTCGCCTCGTACAGGACCCCACTCCACTTTATACACTTGGTTGCGGAAATAGTGGGGGAAAAGGGTGTGCTTTTTCGATGTGAGGTCGATGAAGCCGACCTACGTAGCACCGAACGAAAAAAAAAATAGTCGGTAAAAATACACCCCGTATATAACAAAATAATTACTCGTCCTTCTTCCGTCCCGAAAGCCACGATAGTCTCTCTGACTGGATGCCAGGCGATGGCGGACACTCTTTGGGTGTACTTGGGGTGGTACCGTTGCATGTTGACGACATTAGAGTGCGGTATACTCAAGTCCCAAATCCGGATACCCCCATCTCTCAAACCAATCGCCAAACTACGAAAACCCACCAATAAAAAAAATTACAAAAATAAACAACCAACCGGTTTGGGTCCAGTACTGACGACGAAAAACACGTGACTAAAGCAGTCACCGTCGTGAACGCACTCCGCATTTTCTCCTTACTCAAGTCATAGTTGACTAATTTGCCTTCTTGACCCCACGTCCACGCATTCATGGCGACTTTATCGCGCCAGTTGTACGCCGTGCGGTAGTTCGGCGGCGTCACAATATTAAAAACGAGACAAGAGTGCTCGTAATGCACCACAGTAAAGTGTTTTTTCGCACTACAACTCAACTTTTAGTTTTCGACGACCACCAAAACTTACTTACTCTTTGGGTTTGGGCATGGACCAAGCGAGAATCTCGCCGGTGGCCGACGACGTCAAAATCGTGTCCGGGGTCACCCAGCATAGCGCAATCCACGTCATTGAGTGCTTTTCGCGGCGATTGGACTTCCTGGAAGCGAAGAAGAAAGTCTGCATGCGACCGTCAGTGCCGGCACGCCAGATATAAACGCTTTTGTCTCTGCCGGCGGAGGCCAATAGGTACTCGGTACGTGGCTCCTCTTCAATGGGTTCCTCGGGTTTCAAATACGCGTCGCGCATTATCCCGCTGTCTTCGCCGCTGGTTTCAATTTCCGGTTCTTCGGTTTTCTCTTGAAGGTCGCTCTTTTCTTGCTCGATTTTTTGTTTCTCTTCAGGTAGAGCGACAGAATCAAGACCGGAGTCGTCTAAGAAATCCCCGTCGAAGATTACCGGCAGGGGTCTATTCTGAACGACTTCTTGTCGTTGTCGGGGTTTTTCTGCACGTGTGGCTGCTTTGTCGCTCCTGTCGTCTTGCGCCACCGTCACTTTTTCGTCATCGTTTTTTTGAGTTTCCACACCCAGAATTTTGTTCCTCAAGTTGTCACACTCTTTCAAAAAATCTGGAACTTCTTTTTGACCCTCGACAACGGGCGCGTCGTCATCGGCATGAACCAAGTTAACCCACGGATTAACTTTTTTCTCTTTTTCTTTGTTTTCAACGCTAGTTGTTTCTGGTACATCTTCCGTCGATTTATTTTTTACTGTATTGTTAGTACTTTGTGGGAACACATTAACGGGTGCGGGACACCACGATAGCGACACTACAGACTGATAATGCCCTCGTAATTTATACAAAACTTGTCCATTCCCTAAATCGCTCAAAATAATATAAAAATTTACTTATTTAGTCACTTACTGCGCAAGTCGGCAACCACAACCCCTCCATTACTTAAGCCAAAAGCCAACAGCCAACCAGCATGCGGACAGGACGACAGACACGTTAAAGTGACTTTATTTTTGAATAAGTCTTTCAAGAATTTGGACTCGTTGGTGTTGATGTTCCATACGGAAACGACACCGCTAGAGGTCGCCGAGACGACTCGATCGTCGCCCGCAAAGACAGCCCCAATCACTGCCTCTTTGTGTCCCTGCACGCCCCATTAAAACAAAAACAGGAAATAGTTCCCAAAATGAGTATCTTTTCTTTTTGTATTGTCATACTTTATAGAAACAAAATTCACCCATAACTTACCACATGGTCTTTATTCGACGTCTTCTTCTCAAACGTATCCAAATTCCACACCCTGATGACACTATCCTCACCCAGGGAAACCGCGTATGAGTGTGGATCCTTCCACTTTCGGTTCAAATCAACTGAGGTAACACTGAAACGATTACAATGAGGACCGTGATGAAAAAACGCATAAACTCACTGTTTGGAATGTGCGCCGTGAATTATGCGAACATCAGCAGGTTTTTTGTCCACTTTTTCTGTAACCACTACAAGATCGTTTTTTGATCCGTACACCAAAGTGTTATCGGGGGCACAAGCCACAATCGAACTTTTATACCAATGGGGCCCGGGGGCACCACCAACTCGTTCATTTTCAATAAGTGATAACAAATAACAAATTTTCAACTAACCAAGTTATTCAAAAGGGGGCACATGCGGCCATCATGAAACAAATTTGAAAATGGGGTGGGGGGTCGGTAAAAGCGAGCACTGTACAAAACAAACTTATTAATAATCACATTGTAAACATAATATAAAAAAGCAATTAAAAACTAGAACAACTTTTTATCAATTGTAGGTCGAAGTCGTGTGTTTCACACCTAGAAGTTGAGTTATGTGTTAAAATGACACGGGAAGGCGCGAAAATTCAAACCGATAACACCGCGCCGCGTTGTTGACAGGTGTCACCAAAATGTCACACGTCACGAGTGTTTTCTAAAATATGTATGAAATTTGATTTAAAATCCAACAAAGCGGCAGTCGGAGTGGGTGAACGTGACGGTGAACATGGAATTTAAAATTCTGACTCTAAACTGCTGGTACGTTGAACGTGCACCCAAACCTTGTGTTTGTGTAATGTTTTTCTCTAGGGGGCTCGCCGTTGTCTCCCGCAACCGCAGCCAGCGCATGCAAGCAATCGCAGAGATGTTAGCAACTAGCCACTATGACGTGGTGTGTCTGCAAGAAATTTGGCTCAATTCTGACTACGAACTAATCAAGCACAAAGTCTCAGGAGTCTTGCCTTATTCCCACTACTTCTACAGGTAAACTGTGCATTTCACGAAACCCTAAATGAAACCGTTGCTCTTCAGCGGAGTCACGGGTTCCGGCGTCTGCATACTATCGCGCTATCCAATGGAAGAAGTGTTCTTTCACCAGTGGCCAGTCAATGGGTACATTCATAAAATCCACCACGGCGACTGGTTTGGCGGAAAAGGTGTGGGGTTGTGCCGGTTGAAAGTCAACAATTATTGCGTAAACGTCTACTCAGCGCACGTGAGTGGTAGTTTCATTCACAAAAAAAATCGCTAATTTGTTTTATAGTTGCATGCAGAGTATGACCGGAAATGTGATGAATATCAAGCTCATCGAGTGCTTCAATCATTTGACACTGCTCAATTTATTCAAATGACGTCGGGAGGGGCGGATTTGGTTGTTTTAGCAGGGGATTTGAACACAGAGCCTGGGGATTTAGCATACCGGCTTATGCTATCAGTGCCTGGGTTGGTGGATGCGTTTAATGAAGCTGGTGAAACAGCGCTTGATATTGTAGCCACTAATGAAAGTTTGACTAATTCTTATACGCCGCCTTCTTTAGTAAAAAAAAATATTCCGGGGAAGAGGATTGACTACATTATGTACCATCCAGGCTCAAATTTACAAATTGATTTGAAGAGTTACAGTTTGCCTTTACCAGATAGAGTTCCAGGGTGTGATTATAGCTATTCAGACCATGAAGCAGTCGCTGCCACTTTAGTTATAAGCAAGAACGACGTTTTGGCGGCTAAGGAAGATCTCCAGATGAAGAAAACTGTGTTGGAGGAGAGCATCCAGATTTGTGATGAAGCACTCAAGAGTTTGGGCCACAACAAATATTTGTATTGGTTTTTTACTTTTGTTTTGTTCGTTTTATTGGTCACCACGTTGGCTACCAACTCGCCCTTTGGGTTGAACTTTGTATACCACATTTTGAAAGTTGTAATTACCGTTTTTATGTTCTATACACTGATAATGGCAACTATTTGGAACAAAATCGAAAAACACGCTGTGATTGCTGGAAAGTTAGCAATGAGCACTGCTTTAAGGAAACTGAAAACCAAAGATTCGTAAACGGGCTATTCATTCCATTTAAAAGTATTAATAGTGTAAGGGCCAAAAAACAATATCTAAATTTATGCTCAATGTTAACTATATTTGTACTTATTTACTATTAACGACACAAGACCAATCAATATTTGCTCATGATTTTATTTCCATTGTAACTATTTTTATACTGACGCTTTATTGATGCTTCGCTGAGGACAGCTTTATACAAATTTATTTGCGGACTTGCTTTATTGTTCATATCATAACATCTGTGATAAAAATAATAATTTTCTTTATTGTAATAGTTCATAAATAAAATATTTATACACGCTTTACGGCTTTCATTTCAGTGAGTGGTTGTGGCGCCACTTTTTGAACCATTTCCTATTTTGCCATCTGTTTCACGCTGATTGGTTGACAGTTTTGTGTTTATTCTCCTCCATACAAATGCCATGTTATACGTGGTGTTTAAAAATCACATTGTAGTTAATCTGTAGCCGAAGTGAAGCAGTATTTTTTTAATTCCGAAGCGATTTAAGCCGCTGCTTTGTGTTCTAAATTAAGAAATAGTGTGCTGTGCATTTTATTTTCTTCCGGATTTTGAGGTTAGGTATGACACTTAATTTTGTCGGCTAGTGAAACTTTCTCGTTTTCGATCGAAATAGCGATTTTCCCGTGACCCACAACGCTTAATCAACAATAATTTAGTGTTTCTGATAGTTTTTCACCGTTTGGAGCAATTACTGTCCCTAAATCGATTAGGAAGTGTGGTTCAGTAACCTCGCCGTAATTTTTTCAAATTAAATTAGTACGCGATTAGTCATTAGTCAACATTGTCACTTCCTAAAGCCACGCTTGTAAAACTTGTAACTTTCATTCCCCGTAATTTTCAGGACAATATATGAGGTTATATTGAACACAGAATGCACCTAAAAATTATCGCCGCCGTAATTAGCTTAGCACTAATTTTTTCACACGCCAAATGCGACGATGTGGATGACTCGGAAGAAGCGACGGTAGAAACGATCCCCGAAGATGCGATAGACGTCCCGTACGAAAGCCCCAAATCCCTCGACTCGAAAAGCACGTATTTGGCTGAACACTTCGACGATTTAGACCTATTCTCGAAACACTGGGTGAAATCTCAGGCCAAAAAAGAAGGAATCTCTGAAGACATCGCCAAATACGACGGACAGTGGCAGGTGGAAAGCGCGCTCAAAGACGGTCTCACCGGCGACAAGGGTTTAGTCCTAAAGTCCAAAGCCAAACACGCCGCTATCGCGTCATCCTTATCACGAGCTTTCGTTTTCGACGCCAAGCCCCTAGTAGTCCAATACGAAGTCATGTTCCAAGACGGGCAAGAATGCGGAGGCGCCTACCTCAAACTACTAACCCAAGGTCCTGAGACCAAAAACCTCAACAACTTCCACGATAAAACTCCCTACTCGATCATGTTCGGGCCCGACAAGTGCGGCAACGACCACAAGCTGCACTTCATTTTCAAGCACCGCAACCCCCGCAACGGGACCCTGGAAGAAAAACACTGCAAGAAGCCCAAAGACCGCATTGAAGAAGTCTTTTCCGATAAACTCCCGCACTTGTTTACTCTGGTGCTCCACCCCGACAACACCTTCGAGATCTCGGTGGACAAGAAAGTCGTGAATTCGGGGAGTTTACTGGATGATTTCACCCCCGCGGTCAACCCTCCAAAGGAGATCGACGACCCCGACGACAAGAAACCGGAGGATTGGGACGAGAGGGAGAAGATTCCGGACCCCAATGCCGTTAAACCCGACGATTGGGACGAAGATGCCCCTGCTCAGATCGTGGACGAGTCGGCGGTGATGCCGGAGGGATGGCTAGAGAACGAACCAACGCATGTTCCCGATCCGGACGCTAAGAAACCGGACGACTGGGATAGCGACATGGACGGGGAGTGGGAGCCCCCGCTTATTGATAACCCGGGTTGTAAGGACGCGGTTGGCTGCGGACCGTGGGAGCCACCATTGATCAACAACCCAGATTTCAAGGGGAAGTGGAGGGCGCCTTTAATTGATAACCCAAATTACAAGGGGAAGTGGAGGCCGAGGAGGATCCCCAATCCCGAGTTCTTTGAGGATAAGCAGCCCTTCAAAATGCAGCCAGTGGTAAGTGGGTGGGTGAACAGGTGATCATTTGTTGCGGTTTAATAAAACTTGTATATTTATTTTAAACGTCAATTGATTGGAAATTGTATGAACCTGTCACCATAAAATGCCATGATTCATTCGACCTTGTACACCATTGCGTAAAAATCAATTGTGATACTTAGTTCTTACTTGGACAGTTAACAGGTGTTTCTTTTAAGTAAAATTGAAAATATATTTTTTTATTTTTAACGTCGTATAACAATGCGTTTGAATAGTCAGGCTAGTAAAAAGTGAAGCTTTTAATTCGTCCTGTTACCTACTTTTTTAATCTCGAGTCATAAAAAATGTGAATTTAATGCGTTGTTTTATCACTGATGTCCATGAAAAGTTAAATATGCGAATATTATATTATAAACACGTCACTTATAATTCTTGGGTAATTCAATAAATTTATATTTAACTTTTGTGATCAAAAGTTTTCGGGTGATGCCTCGGTCGTGATGTTTTTTCATAAAAGGAAACTGCAAATTCATGCACGGTGACTTGACAACACTTTCGTTTCAGTCCGCCGTTGGCTTTGAACTGTGGTCAATGTCCAAGGATATTTTCTTCGATAACATTATTATTACCGACGACATTGAAGTGGCCAATCACTGGGCGGCTGCTACCTATGACAAGAAGAGACAAAAGATCGCTAAAGATTCGGTAAGTGTGTGCCATAATCTGTCACGGTACTAAACTAAAGTCACTTATGACGCATAGAATTCATTATGGGGGCGCATCATGAAAAAACTCAATTATAAACCAATTCCGTGGTTACTATATTTCATTTATTGCGCCATTCCGGTCGCCATTTACATTTGGTACCTCTACTTTTGCGTCCAGGAGGTATTTCGTACTAAGCTAACTGAGTATTTTTGGTAGTTGCTACATATCCACATTTTTCTATCTAGGAAAGCGTAGTTCAGAAATTAGCCACCCTGACCAACGAATATCCTTGGCTTTGGGGCGTGTACATTATTGTACTAGGAATACCTGTCGTTTTTGTATTATATTTGTGCTGCAAGCCTGGATCCTCTGCTAGTCAAAGTCAGGTATTTAGTCTCGCGGACTGATCGACCGTGTAACTAATAGTTTGCGTTAGGAGAAAGAGGAACTGCGACAAGCAGCACAGAAGAAAAAGACTGATGAACCGACTGAAGACGTAGTGGAAGAAGAAGCGAAAGAGGTGGAGGAAGCGGAGGTTGAAAATCCTGAAGAGGATGACGATAGGGAGAAGAATTCGGGACCTGATACTGAAGACGAAGACGAGTCTGACGAGAAAGTAGAGGTGAGTTTGAGGTTTGATTCAACCCGTGACTAATCGAAAATCAGCAGGAAAATTCGCCGAAAGGCGGCGGTGAGGGCGCAAGAAAAAGGAAAGTACGTAAGGAGTGATAGTTTTTTTTTAATATAGCTAGCACCAGCACTGTTTTCATCTTGCAAGTCTGCAGTTGTATTTATTTATGATCGTTTTATTTTTTTGCTGTAAATGATCGTTCCATTTTTGATTAGGAAATTTGTACTTTTTATGAAAGTCTAGTTGTAGTTGTTACGTTTTTGAATAAAATTTTTGACCATAATTCATTTTACTGAGCGAGCTAGTTGGATTTATAAATACAATACCAGACCAAGGAATAGCCCGTACTAGTATTGTTACTTGGGATAAATTGCATGATATGATTTTCCATCAGCGATTTTCTATATATTTATATAATGTCCTGTGATTATGTAATAGTTCAGAGGAAAATAAATACTTAAGTTTACTGTGTGGACCTAAGCTACAATAAATAAACTTAAAAATAGTCGCTCGTCTTGTTAATGACCTCGTCTCCGAACCCCTGCGGCAGCTCTTGCAGTTCTTCGGCGAGAGCAATCTGCGTGGTGTGCGAAATGGTGCGACTCCTCCGCTTGAATTCCCTATTGTTTCTATCTTTAAACAACCGGTATTTCCGCACCACCTCCACCTGGACGTCGCTGTTCATCAGACAGTACACCAAGCTGGCAAAAAGCCCTTGAAACGCGGTAAAACTCTGGTCGAAAAATATCCACAAAATCTCGAACGTTCGGTTTTGCGTCACGTAAAACGACAGCACAAAGGAAACTGCGTAAGGGATCCCGAATAGCGGGACCAGGATTAAAATAGCGCGGACGAGCTTCTGATACTGAGTCCACCTCTGCATGTACATAGACGTCAGCTTAACAAACAAAATCCGGATGATGAGTACAAACAGAATGAAGTTGATCTGGAAAAAATCGTTAGGTGATTGCGGTGATGTATTGGGTGTCTTACGAGGACGGTGAGTCCTATGGGAACGTCAATCAGGAGAGCGATGTATTTACTGGATTGGGTTGTCCAGCAGTACTTGTTTTCGTTCAAGGCCTTCAGGATTATCCAAGGGAGAATAAAAAGCAAGGGAAAGCCCCAACCGACGCAGTAGTAAATCGCCACCCCGTTTTCGGATAGAAGCTTCAAAAACAATAAGTTGTGCAAGTAGGCACCCTCCATCAGGAGAAAGGTGTAGTTGGATATGATGAAGTAGTGCCAGAGGCTCACGATGGCTTTGCACACCCATGACTGCAAAATCACTACTTTAGTTAAAACAAGTGTTTTTGTTTAAGTTGAATTATGAGCGAAAATAAAGAAATTACTACGTGAAGTATGAACAGTGGGTCGTAAAAATAATAAATGTGCGTATTTACATACTAAGCGATAAAATATTTATTGAGTGGCTCCATTAAAAAAAATTATCGTTACCATAGCGAAGTTATTTTTTTCAGTTTTGACCAGCAATTTATTGTATCATCACTTACGTAATTTGTTTTATTAAAGACCGGTTCTCCATCCACATAAATCGTCTCATGCGGTAGCGCCGTTCCTTTAACGAATAGTCCAATTTTGATTAAAGACATAAAAGCCCGCATTACAAAGGAGCCGAAAAAGTGCATGTGGAGCTTATTTCTGGCACAATGAAGCCTCCTGGAACCCCATCTTTGATTATTTTATTTAATTCGTGTGAGACTTACTTGATACGTATGAAAATAAATAAAGCGATGAGAAGGGACACAGTGGATAAAACGTACCCCACTTGGGTAACATACTCGATTATAGGTATCCAAGTGTCATATATAGTGTGATTAGTTGAAGTCTCGTTCCCTATGATTTTTTCAATGTAAAATCCGCCGCATTGGCTGTAATTTGTCCAAGGTGACGAGTTAATTGTCAGCCAATCCCCATTTTCGTCGCATTGTTTCGTGGCCAAACCCTATAATCTAAAATTATTCCGGAAAAAGTAAAAAAAAACTTACTTTTTTGATGGATTTGATAAACTCGTTGGAACATGATTGTTTGGCCAAAACCCCGGCGGGAGTCTCCCGCCAGCACATAATCCCATCAAACACCAATTGACAAAATTTCCCATTGGACGACTTACTCCCACTGGACCCGCAGCTAAAGTTAGCCCTTTCCAAAATATCGTCGAGTTCGGACGGGTCAATCATTGCGTCTTCTAGTCACAGTTTTCTTGCGTCGTGTAAGGTGATATTGGGCGGAATGGCAATATTTCTACTTGTTTACGAAACGACTCCACTTGACATAGATGAATCGACTATTTTTATTTTATTAAATCAGTGAAGTTCGCCATTTCTATTTATAATAATCGAAATTTTGAAGATAATTCTTACATAATTCCCGCTAAATGAAAACAATTTGTTACCGAGCGCGATCATCAACCATTTATAAACTTAATTAATTACTTCATCATTAACGCAAGCAACTTTTTTCAAACTAATCGTAGATAGTTTAGGTAAATATTTATTCCCGCTTTCAATCTGATTGATTGCGTTTGATCTCCGTCCCGGGTTTAAATCCCGCGCGCTGGATTGACATACCAAAAGTCAAACGACGAACACTTGTCACGTTTTTGAGGTTATGTTGACGTTTTTTAAATTCGTGTCCCGAAATTCCAAAAATGCCCAAAATAAAAGTTGATCACATCGTCAGCTTCAGCAGCGAGGACCCAGTAAGTGCGTCGTCCCCAAAAACGACACTTTTGTCTTGAAAAACGCGGATTTTCAGGTGCATGTCGCCAACAACGTTTTGAGCGGCGATCCCGCTAAAAAATGGAAATGCAAAGAAGCCGGCGAAAGATCGGCCACGGTTGTTCTCCAACTCGAGAAAGCCTCGGTCATTTCGGGAATCGACATCGGCAATGAAAATTCGGCCTACATTGAAGTATTAGTGACGCGGTCCGGCACCTCTGATGATTTTAAAGTCTTGTTAGTGATGTCGTCGTTTATGACCCCTCTGGAGGCTCGACAAAGCACGAATATCAACAAAGTTCGCATGTTTGTGCAAGATCAACTATCAAAACCGGAGTGTGAGCAGAAATGGGACAGAGTGAAAATTGTGTGCACTCAGCCATTTAATAGACACGTACAGTATGGTTTATCGTTCATTACGTTGCATACTTCTGGCGATAAACCCAACGGAGCCCCCGTTCAAACTACCATAGGCAAGTTCGCAGTGCGGCCTGAGTCTCCTGATAGCTTATCAGCCGGGAGCTTGTTTGCCAGGAGAGCTGAATTAAAAAAAGAACCGTTGTCGGCGGCCGCTGCAATCCGTGAAGCGTCTACTTCGGCATCACCGGTAGCTAAACCAAAATTAAAAATTAACAATAACTCGCACAACAGTGATAGTGACAGTGAAACTAAAAAACCTCAACCAAGAAACAGAAATGAGCTCCTGTATAGCAAAGATGAGGAAGAGCCAAATGAGAAAATTGATAAAATTATAGAGAAAAAACAGAATGAAGTGAAAGAAAAGAAAAATAAGGAAGTGAAATCTCAAAAGAAAACGGGAGAGAGTAGTAAGAGGAAAAACGACGGTGGTGAGAGCAGCAGCCCTAAGAAAAAAAACAAAGTGGTGGAGAAACCAAAAGAGAAGAGAAAACCGTTCACTGACTTGTTGAGAGGCGTCACACTTGTTATCAGCGGTATCCAGAATCCCGATCGCGCGAATTTAAGGACTCTGGCTCTTGAAATGGGAGCCAAGTACAAA
The DNA here is from genome assembly GCA_022388445.1 of Zophobas atratus. Lineage (NCBI taxonomy): Eukaryota > Metazoa > Arthropoda > Insecta > Coleoptera > Tenebrionidae > Zophobas > Zophobas atratus. Next base: position 11,476,193 of record CM039444.1, read on the forward strand.
TCAGACTGGGACAACACTTGTACACACTTAATGTAAACAAAATCGTAATGTCGTGACCGTTTTTAACTATTTTATTTTCACAGTTGCGCCTTTACTAACACCCCTAAATTTAATCAGGTCAAGGGTAAGGGTAAAATTGTTAAAAAAACATGGATTGAAGAGTGTCACTCGCAACGGAAGCGTCTACCCTGGAGAAGATTTTGTTTAGATAAAAGTGATTCCAAAAAAGCGGAGAGTGAAGATGAAATTTGGGAGGAAATAGCTGAAGAAAAGAAAGATGATAGTACTGATGAAGAGGGCTATGATGACACTAAGTAGACACTAGTTAGGTGACATTGACACTTTAACTGTTACCGTTTTTCAGAATGCAAAAAAGAATTGAAGAAATTCAAGCCAAACAAAAAGACAAAGAAAAAACGAAAAAACTTGATACATTTTCTCAGGACACAGATGAAGAAACAATCGCAATAAGCGACGATGACGAAATTTCCAAAAAATTACCGGATTTCTTAGACTTTAAAACTTTCTTCATTGACGAAGTTTTTGATGAAGATATTACGAAAATGTTGGAAAGATACGTCATAGCGTATAAAGGGTACATTGTTACGCGTTTTGGAATCTAATTTGAGCTTTGTGTTTCAGAGTTGTTGCTGAAAATCCCTCCACTGATGTCGATTTTTTTATTACGTCTGAAGACAACGCTGCCAACTTGAAAAATTATAATTCAAATGCGGTGTGTTTGAGACCTGACTGGTTATGGGATTGTCACAATTCACAAAAATTAGTTTCTACTGCCGAGTATGTATTGTAAGTACTTATTTTTTAAATAAATGGATTTTTTTCTAATATTCTAAGTAAAAGGCGAGACCGGCCTGTATCCATCTATCCTTCTCTCGCACATCACACAGTACTTGTAGTGAAGTTAGCTGCTTCTCTCTGTTGGAGCTGTAGTATAAAGGAACGTCAAGATATTTATCATCTTTTACCAACATTTTCTGAAAATAGATAATTATTAAGTGTCATTATTGCAAGGTAAGTTTCACTTTTTCCTTCCAGGTGATGTAGCAGTTGGGCGGGACGTTAATATTTTCCGAGTAGGACAAGCACGGTTTTAGCATGTTTCCCTCAAATAAACCACCCTCTACTAATAAATCAGTCAAAATTATGTAGTTTTTGTGAGTAGGAGCTTTCCAGCTTGATTCTAGTTGTAGCTGATCCATAGATATGTTGCTTAACCTACAAAATTAAATTACAACAACTAGAAACTTTATTGATGTAAATACCTCGAATATTCTTGTTTGTATGACGCTAAAAATGCACCGGGGTGTAAAAAGTGCGACAAATTAAGCGGATTTTGTAAAATCGTGGCAGATTTTGCGTCTGCCCATTTTGAAATATTTGCGGTTTTGGTGACCACACTCCTTAGATATTTGTTTGGTTCTTTGGGTCCTTGCCATAACGTCTCCCATGACTTGGGTACCTAAACAAACAAAAGATACAGTGGGTTCAGTATGGTATGACATTTCTAGGTTTTGTTCCCACGACTTAACCAGAGAACATAGAGAAGCGTCATAGTTTAAATTAAATGACGGTTGAGGACGCCTTGACTTATGTTGACAACAGTTTGTTTCTAACTAGGAATAAAATTAACTACAATAGAAACAATAATGTCATAATATTTTTAACGAAGCGTTTTATTTTCGACAAATTGGCACTAGATTTACCAGAATATTACAAGCTGCTTACTGTTTCCTTCACTTTAATTCAGGTCACACGAATTACAGTTCGTCGTCTGAGAACTTGTTTGATCTACAGACCAGAGCGCACTCAGGCCAATGTCGACTCTAAGCGTTCGAAAACGATTTGATTTATAAGCCATGATCTCGTGATCTGATACACATCCTAAACGGTTTCGACTATAATTTCTTGCTATTTCGACTTTCGAATTCTCAGTTTTTCGAAATTTTAGTTTGGGGCCTTTTCAGTTTACTCCTATTCAATTTTTGGATTTTACAATCTCTCAATTTTTCAATTTCTCGGTTTTCAGTTTTTCTTTTCAATTTTACGGTTTTTAAAAATTTCGATTTTTCAATTTTTGACTTTCATAAACTCTTTATTTGTCGATTTTTCAATTAATTGATTTTTCAGGTTTTTTGGTTTTTCAATTTTTCAATTTTTTCAGGTTTCGATTTTTCAACTTCACTTTTTTGATTTTTCGATTTCTCAATTTTTCAATTTTTAATTTCTCAGTTTTGGGATTTTTCAGTTTACTTGTTATTCAATTTTTCGATCTTACGATTTTGCAGGTTTTTGATTTTTCAATCTTTCGATTTTTTTAAGGTTTCGATATTTCGACTTCACTTTTTTGATTTTAAGATTTCTCAATTTTTCGATTCTTTAGATTCTCAGTTTTTGGATATTTCAGTTTTGGGATTTTTCAGTTTTTCGATTCGTCAGTTTTTCTTTCATTTTTCAGTTTTGGGATTTTTCAATATTTCTGTTCATCGACTTTTCCATTTTTGACTTCTGGATTTTTCGATGGGTCGACTTTTTACTTTTTCGATTTTTAAATTTTAGATTTCTCAATTTTTTGGTATTTTAATTTTTCAATATTTAAAATTTTAGATTTTTCGATATCTCGATTTTTCATTTCACTTCTTCCATATTTCAATTTTTCAAATGTTTCGATTTCTTAATCTTTCGATTTTTCGACTTTCCGGTTTTGGATTTTCTGTTTTTCAATTGTCTTTTTTTCAATTTTTCGATTTTGAACTTTTAGAATTTTCAGTTTCTTGATATTTTAATTTTTCAATATTTAAAATTCTAGATTTATCGATTTCTCGATTTTTTATTTCAGTTTTTCGATATTTCCGTTTTTCATGTTTTCGACTTCACTTTTTGGATTTTTCGATTGTTCAATTTTTCGACATTTTAGGTTCTCAGTTTTTGGATATTTCAGTTTCGGGATTTTTCAGGTTTTCCATTTTTCAGTTTCTCTTTCATTTTTCAGTTTTTCGATATCTGAGTTTTGGGATTTTTCAATTTCTCTATTCTTCGACTTTTCGATTTTTGACTCCTGGATTTTTCGATGTGTTGATTATTTTACTTTTTCGATTTTTCAATTTTTGGATTTTTTAATTTTAAAATTTTAGATTTTTCGATTTCTCGATTTTTCAGTTATTCTTCGATATTTGAATTTTTCAAGTTTTCGAATTTTGCAAATGTTTCGATTTCTTAACCTTTTGGTTTTTTCGACTTCCCGGTTTTAGATTGTATGTTTTTCAATTGTCATTTTGTCAAATTTTCGATTTTTTAATTTTTCAAATTTGACTTTCATAAACTCTCAATTTTTCGATTTTTCAATTAATCGATAGTTTGATTTTCCCATTTCTTGACCTTCGAGTGTTTCGATTTTCCTGTTCTTCAGTTCTTTAATTTTTTGATTTTTCAGGTTTTTGATTTTTCAATTTTTCGATTTACTTTTCGACTTCACTTTTTTGGTTTTTCGATTTTTCAGTTTTCAGATATTTCAATTTTAGGATTTTTCAATATTTCAATTCTTCGGCTTTTTTATTTTTGACTTCTGGATTTTTCGATGTCTCTACCTTTTTACTTTTGATATTTTAATTTTCCAATGTTTCTTAATCTTTCGATTTTTCGACTTCCTGGTTGTAGATGTTCTGTTTTTCAATTTTTCGATTTGCTAATTTTTCATTCCCGATTTCCCAGTTTTTCCAGTTTTCCATTTTTTCGTTTTTTTCATTTTTCCGCTTTTCCAATTTTTCAACTTTTAACTTTTTGTTTGTCGATTTCTCTATTTTTCGATTTCATCACTTTTCGATTTCTCGTCCGTTTGATCTTTCAATCGCTCAATTTTTCAATTTTTCCAATTTTTAAGTTTTTTGATATCTTGATTTATCGAGATTTGGATTTTTCGATATTTTGATTGTCAATTTCTCAATTTATAAATTGTTCAATTTTTAACTTTTCGATTTTTCGATTTTGGCCTATTTCGGTTTCTCAATTGTTCAACTTTTCGACTTCACGATTTCTTGATCTTTTGATTTTTCGATTTCTCGGTTTTTCGATTTTCCAGTTTTTCGATGTTTCGATTTTTCAGTTATCCGATTTTTTAAATTTGGGAGTTTCGATTTTTCGTTATTCGGTTTTTAAATTTTAGATTTTTGAATTTTACATTTTTCGATTTTCAGATGTTTCATTTTTCGATTTTTAGTTATTCGATATTTCGGTTTTACGATTTTCGATTATTAGATTTCTCGATTTCTCGATTATTTTAATTTTTCATTTTTTTTCTTACTGATAATATCAGAGAGTGTATCCAAAACAACCCCAAAAATTGTCAGTAAAAACATTTAAAAATTCATTCAAAATAGAACACAGTGTTTCCAAAACATTTTCCCGAAAAAATCCATTGGGTTATTACGGTTTCAAAAATATTCTTAGTTTAAGACGTTTTGCTAGTATAAAACACGAATAATGGATTAATTCTTAGTTAAACAAAATATGTACCAAAAATATTTACAAACCAACCAAATCGATTCTGAACGCTTAGAGTCGACATTGGCCTGAGCGCGCTCTGGTCTGTAGATCAAACAAGTTCTCAGGCGACAAGTTGTAGTGAAACAAGTTTTTTATTGGCATCGACTATTTAAATTTGGCGCTTGTCTTTAGCGGTTGAGGACTCCAATGTCAATAAGGGTGGTTTTGCAAAATCAGCCTGCATGTCGCATCTATATTAATCTATGACTTAACCAAGAGCGCCACTTAGAAAATAGCTTGAAAACGATTATTTTGTACAAAAACACTTTACTGACCTCATACTTTATCAAAGAAACCCCAATGATTAAATCTTGATCGTCTGGAATCGCATTTCCCTTACAAATTTTGTTCAGAATAGCAAAACATTTGTGTATTTTTTGTATCAAACGAACGCCGTTTTGAAACTCCTCACTAACAAAATTTTCCACCGACGAATTCGAATTACTCGCGGCACCAGGTAAATTCATCCGAACAAAATCGTGGCCTTGATTCAGTTTCTTCCACACAATCATAAAAGGCGACAAACTCTTCTGCCAGTACTCCCGGTCGAACTTCAAAGAAACTTCTTTCGTCAACAGGATAGTTTTCAATTTGGTGACGATCTCACTCGAGGTTTGTTTTTCCCAAGCCCGACCGATGTTCTCAGGCAGTCCGAAGTACGCCGGTAGGTCTCGTTCAGGCAGTAGTTTCAAAGTATTGACATAATCCTGAAAAATACAAAAGATAACTCCTAAACGACTATTTTTGGAGCACACACGTTGAACTTGGACGAACTCGGCAAACTGACTTTACTCCCGAATGGACTCCACCGATGGCTCAAAACCTCATCCACTAAGTACTGTCTCAGATACGTCTTCAAAATATCCATATCGTCGATATTCTCAATCCTGCCCCCATAAACCGCATCGCAGCACAACCCAGAAATAAATTTCCACTGGACTTGAGGCGAATGCAGCTGCCACAAATCCTCCACGAGTCTGACACAAGTGGCCAAATCCGTGTCACTGAATTCGTACCATTTGGACCACCCTTGCGGGATATAGGTCCTTCTTTCCTGCAAAATGGCGTGAATGCACGACAAAATAAAAAATATCCGTGCAGCGGTGGGATGCAATTTCTCTATGTATTTGCTCCCCCAGGTATTGTAGGTTCTCTGGAGGTTGTTCCGTATGCCTTGTGGTGCCTCGTACACCACTTTGAGGCTATTTTGGGCCAGAACGAAGTTGAATGAGGGGTTAGGTTCGGTTATTAGCCACAGTCGGAAGTTGTCGTGTGGTCTTAGGGTTTGTAGGTTTTGACACAAAATTGACAACCATCCTGTAACCAAATGGAGGTTTTTCAAGATCAACCAGTGACCCTCTTTTGATGTTTTCTCCAAAGCTGTTAGCGCTTTGCTTTCTTGGCCCTCCCCCATTGCCACTTCTACGAACTCACTAGGGGCCAAATCCCGGATTTCGGACGAAGGGTCGGTACCTGACACTGTTAGAATGAGGATGGGTTCGGACGACGACGATTCTTTGTAAATGTGGGCTAGATCTAGTACTGGTGGGTCGATACTGCGCAGGCTTGTCATGTGAACGACACACTGAGACATAGCGGAGTATGTACGATCAGGACGGAGGGCTTGAATGGTGAGGAGTTTTTGAAACTCGGTGACCTTACAGTGCTGCGGAAACTCCCTTTCGCAGTGATCAGAACTCATGAATTTAGTCCACAAGGTTTGTTCTTCTAGTTGCAATAGTCTATAGAGTTCGGGGAATGCGATTTGGAGGTTTTGTATGTTGTGAACGCAGTGTTTGGGAATCCACGGTGGGATGTTTTCTGGATCGTTTCTAGTGGTAACCGAGTTACCCAAAAAGTGACTCCATTCACTCAACTGTATAGAAAAGAGCTTCTGGATTAGGTGCATAGCGAAGGTAAGGCGGTCCATTTTCATAATCCCTCTAGTAACGTACGTGTAGACGGTGTAGAAGAGGTGTTTCTTCTGGGATTCGGTGGTGCTTTCCATTCCCTAAAAAAAAAAACAACAACAGTATTGAGAAAAAGGTGGTAACAAATTAAGTGTACCTGGAAGGTTTGGAGCGAAGTCAGGAATAGTTTGATGAAAGCTGGTACTGATAGCGCGTACAACACATTGAACTTGGAAAATTCGTTACACGCGAAGTATAAATAGCTCCCGAAGAGCGAAATCTCTTGATACACCTCGTATTCCGACTGGAGTTTCTTCTGGACTTGGGACGACTCTTCTAAAGCTTTGGTGATTGCGGTAGAGCTGGCTTTAGTTTCGTTTAACGAAGCCAACAAATTCTACAATACAAACTATAGCGCTTTTTCTAGATTAGTCGAAACGGTCTTACGGCATTCTGCAAAATGTCTCCAGACGAGTTAGCAAGATCTTCAAGGAGCTGATTTTGTAACTGATACTGCTTCTCTTGCAACTCCTCTCGTTGCCTCAGAAGCTGCTTCCTTCTATCTTCTAGTTCCGGATTTTCTTGCCGAATTGTGCACGATAGTAGTTGTTCGGTCAGACCTGCATGAGTTACCGTGAAGTTCATGGTAGATACGATTGCATTGACGTCTGCAGCCACTTTCAGCTGCTCATTTCTGCTACTTAGAATCATCGTGAACTCGTTGTGGTAGTCAATTAATTTTCCGTTGAGATTTATGAGTTTTCGTTCCCCTTGGTAGACGAATTCGCGTCTCAGAATTGGGAAAAGAACGGAAGAAACCTTGTCGATTTCCTCTATAACTAAAACTTTCCCAAATCGGACTGACAGTTCTAAGTTGGTGTGAAACTTTGGGGTGTCTTGTGTTACAGTTTCTATCTGTTTGTGTTTGAAGTGGTTTCTAAACCACTTGATTGCGTTGGAAGTGGGATCAATAAGGAGTGGAGTAATTTTGGCCTAAAACAAACGCAGACGCTTTGTGGTACCTACTGACTTCGGAAAAGTAACTAACCTTTAAAATTATGACGGCGTTTTGTAAAGAGAGCTTGTCGTAAGAGAGACCTTCGCTCTGCCACTGCAAGTGCTCCCGTTCCGTCGACAAGAACTCTTCAAAGTTAAACTCAACTCCCAGTTCCTTGATCCATTTGTCCAAAAACAACTTCCGTCCTTCTTCAGACTCGTCAGACAAATACGTGATGAAGGCAGCCGCTAGGGAACAATTCTCAGGCAACTTCTCAATCTGTTGCGACAGGTCTCTGAGTTGTTCTTGCCACCTCTGATACTCATCATCCAACTTGGACACCAAACCTTCCGCAGCAGACAGAGTTTCTTGTGCCTTATTTAAGTCGATTTCGATTTCAGCTGCCTCTTTCGTGTAAGCGGACAACTGCACTTTGAGTTTGGCAACTGTAGCGTCCACGTCTGACAGTCCAGCACTCAGTTCACCCAATTGAGCTTCAGCACTGGCCAAATTTCTAAAAAAAACTAACAGATCTAGAAACCTTCAAACAACGTTCTTACTCCTTCAGCTTGTTTTGTTCCCGTTCCAAAGGTTTGATCTTTTCGGCAACGTGCGAATACTTGACGTTCGCGCCCACCCAAGCCGCCAACGGCGCCGCTGCCACCGACGCCCTTTTCGCCGCCTTCGGGTCAAACGAATCGCCTTTAGTACCCATCAGTCGTTCGACAGCCTGGCGATTTTCGCTCGTGATTCTACTAGCGTCGAACGACCGGATTTCTTCTTTCACCCCTCGTTTGGCTAAAAAGGTCTTCATGCTGTTCCACGAAGTATCCTGGATCCCCATTAACCTCAAAACACCCTCTAGAATGTCCCTAATCACGTCTGGTGGTGCCCGCAAAGACCGGATTTCTGATAAAGACTCAGACTTGATGTTCCCAACAGCGGCCCGAGCTTCCTGTATCAAAGGTTCGACTTCCGCCAGCTCTAGCTCGATTTCTTGTTTTCGGACTATTAGTTGTCGATTCTCGTCTTCCGTTTGCTGTTTCAACACCTCCATTTCTTCTTTGTGGGTATTGGCGTTCTTCATCGTGTTGCTAATCATGTCTAGAGCGGTATTAGCTTTTGCTTGCTTCTCGGCGAGTTTGTTTTGTTGTTCAGCCGCTTTTTGCTTAAGTCGGGCCACTAAGTTGGCGGCTTCGTTAAGTCTGGCAACTCCAGCTTTCAGTTTGTTTTGTTTGGAGGTTATAGTGTTTCTTTTGTCGACGTAGATCTCTACGTAGAGTTTGATCATGGCGATGAAGCGAGAGGGGGCTGCCATTTTGTCGCTGATCACGGCAAAAATTTTGGGGAAGTTGCTACAGTGCTGGATTTCGTTGTTGTCGCTTTCGTTAGCTCTAAAAAGTATGAGAAAGTTTTCGTCACAGCTATGTTTTCAAATACCTGTTGATTAGTAGAACTGGAATTGATCGAATGGTCTCGATGCTCCACTCGGTTTTCCAGATTATGGTGCTTTTGTAGAGGAAAGCGGGACAGTTTTCGAAAATCGTCCAGATGTTGTCGTTGTCCACGTCGATGCAGGCCACCACGTGTAACCGTCTTTTTATCCCTGAAATGTTATTTTAAATTGAGTTTGAAACACCGTTGTGAGTGCGTACGTTCGTTGAAGAACTCCATCAAGTTCCCTTCGAAGTTTTCTCGGTTGGCCTCATCTTTCAAACCCGCGATCAAAGAGTCAAGTTCAGCCGCATTGTACAAACTGGGTACCTAATAATGACATTGTTAGCCACATTTTAGGTTTTCCCCCAAAAACAGTACCTCTCCTGCTGATATTAGTATGTTGATCATGCTCAAAATATTCTTCCGGTTGAAAATGTGGTCTTCCAAAAGAAGATAAACTTGTTCCCCTTCCAGTCCCGCTAGTTGTATAGCCTACAAAACTAATTTATCGCTGTATGTAATTGTCGCTACAGACTTACAGATTTCAAGTCGGCGTTGAACTGTGGTTGCAAACCGCTTATGGGGACTATAAGTCTGGCAGACTGCAAAGCTGACACAATCTTGACTGCAGACTTTCTTCCAATTCCCGCTCTCCCAATCATCACCACGTTTCCTTCAGGAGCGCTCAAAATTTTTGAAACACTGGCACTCAAATGAAGAAGCTCTTGGTTGACCAAGATATCCAAATCCTGTCCTTCGCGGCCATACTGAACCATGCCTTTTCTAACAGTGGCGCTCCATTCCTCTTCGTTTAACTTTTGAAGAGGGATGGTATCACTATGGGATGAGTACTGAGGCGAAGGTACGTAAAACTGGGTTTGAACGTCTTTGGTGATGGTGATCACCCCCCACTGAACTTTGAAGACCTCATTTATGATGTTGGTTAGCTTGTGGCGATCTTCTTCACCGACTAGTTTATCCCCGAATTGTATGGTTGCTTCATAACACATTATTTCCAAAAGAGGGTGTTCGGATTCAGTTTGAAGGGTGTCTTTGTAACGGAGGATACTGGAACACCAGTTGGTGAGGTCGTGAGGGCTAAAATCGTAGTGTTTGTAGTTAGTAGCGAGGAATACCCCTCTTATCTACAACACTATGTATCAGTTCAAGCTAAATTAACTGTTAGTTAAACCTTGTCGTAAATCGAGATTATCGTAGCTGCTAGTTTGACGATCTTCGCTTTGGGCCAACCACCTAGAGACTCTTTAACAAGAACGGTTAGATACGCCACTAGAATCACCGACAAGTCCTCTTGATCAGGTAAGCTACGAATTAACTTCATTTTCGTGCTACAAAAAGTCTTTAATTTACCTGACGTTGTAATTGTGCACAATTGATGTAAACCGGGTCGACAAGGTGGCAACCACCGACAAAGACCCTACAATCGTGATATTTTCGTAGCCCACAAGCTCGAGATTTTGATCGAAGAAGGCTCTATAGTTGATCATCTGAAATGTGTCAGATTGTGATACAAATGTTAAGTCAGTTGTACCGATTTTTGTTCAGCAAATCTCGCGACGGTGAGTAAGTCCATTGGCACTCCCTCCACCCATTTTGACTCTCTTTTAGAAATTGAAAGACCAGGAGCGGACGACATGGACAACAAAATCACAGCGATGGAGAGCAAAATCAGCCAACTCGAGGAACAAAACAAAGAACTGCAAAGACAAGTTGACTACAACCGCAATAAAGAGGCAGCTTTGCAGAAAGTTCTTTGCAACTATGACAACTTTTTAAAGAAAGTTATTATGGAAAAGAACGTGGTGTGTGACCATGAGCAAACGATAGTACATCTAGCGAACCTCGAATCGGCGTTTAACGAGTTGTTACAGAAGTACGAAAAGGCGAAAGTCGTCGTCCAAGGGTTTCAGCAGAACGAAACTCTTTTGAAGAAACAAGTTACCGACTATGAGGAGATTTTAGAAAGTTTGAGGGTGAAGTTCGCGACGTACAAATCGCTGTCTGACGACTCGCTGAACTGCGTCAACCACAAAAAAGGCTGTGACGATTGCAAAGGGAAACGAAAACGTTTGCTTACGTCCTTCTGATCTCACCTGATGTAAGAACTCTATCAAAATATTCGTGCCCCACTTGTCCGGCTTGAGCAAGTGCAGATTTTTGAAATATAGTAGAAGGTTTCCTTTTTTCGGTTTATAAACTTTTCCTTTGTTTGTGTTGACGACGATGCACAGTTGCGAGATTTTGTTGATGACGTAGGAAGGAAGCAAGTTGGCGCTGCAGTGAACAGTAGCTAGTTCCATGTCGGATCTTTCCTTTACCAGATACTCGAGAATCAAACTAGAACAAGTTTAGTAACTAGTTGAAGTAAATGTAAATATACTTACGATTTTGCTGATCCGTGTGGTCCGACTAGTAAGAAATTTTGTTCGTTTTCTGGTAGCAGCCACGTTCGAAGGGCGTCTAACGCCTTTGATATGTCTCCAGTTAACACTAACGGGATTTTTCGGGTAGCAACGTCTATACTCATGTTGGGATTGGTATAATAGGTGTCTATCATATCTCGGTCGCTGTTATAGCGCGACTTTAGTAGCATAGGTGGTGGGACTTCGCCCATCCAGTCGTAAATCTGTTGAGCAAAGAGTTCTCTAAAGTCGCACTGAAGTTGTTGCCCTAAACCATTGATAAGAGCAACAGCGAATTGACTCTTGCTTCCAACTTCAAACAACTGCGAAAGTCCTGTTTTAGCAACGGCGATTTTCGAGCACGAAATACCAATTTCACCCTCATTACAAACCCACTGGACACTCCTGAGAAAATAGTCGTTAATGTATGACCCTAACAAAGTTTCAAACTCTTCAGGCTGTGTTTTAACATAGTTGTTGATGTACGAGTTCAAATCTAGATCTTCTTCACTAAGTAGAACTATACCCATTCTTGAAATCGTGGCAGGTGAAGCGTGACTTAAGTCATGTGTTTCAAATATGAAGTTGACATTGGGACCAAATTGGACTCTCCAACCGGACGGTAGAGATAGGAGGCGGTTGTCGTCAAGGACCGAATTTAGAGCTTCCACCCATTCCGGGTCGATGTTACCATCGCAGACAATCCATGACCACGTATCTATAACAACTGTCAATGTTGGTTACATGTAAGCAAACATTTACCTGAAGGTTCCGAGGTTACTTGAAGACTGTAAAGAGTTAAAACTCCTTCGCACCATTGTCTGGTATCTAAGTCGATTTGACCCAGAAGTTCGGTTTTTTGCATACTTTTCGGGTTAAAGACGTGTTGCTTGAGAGTTTTCCCCATTTTGTGTAAAGCTTGGAAGAGTAAATTTCGGACTGAAGTTTTACCAGAACTGGGTGGTCCGACAATAGCTACTCCCATTCTTTGTTTCAGTTGTTCATACAGCTCTAAACACTTGTCAATTTGTCTTTGGTTAACCGCAAGCGTTAATTCTTGACAGCTTTCTTCCAAAGCTTTGACAAGGATTTCGTTTCCCATGTCTTCAACAACCACATCTTTGAACACGTCTTTGATTAATCCGTCAAACTTGACGCTATCAGAGAACGTCAGTTTTGATAAAGTGTCCATTCTTAGCACTTTGACAACCAAAGTAAGTTCAACAAACAACTGGTTACCTTCCGCTTCTTCAGTTTTCTTTCTGTGTAACTTTAAAGCCCTGCCGCAGCCAGTCAGAATGGTTCTTATAGCCCTAAGACCCCAGTCATAGTGTTGTTGCTTACTTAACAACTTACTCGACGAATCAAAAATTTCGATCAGTTTTTTCCCAATGATGTCGGCGTTCGCGTAACCATCACAGTGTAGCAAAGTTCGTGCAATTTGTTCATGGTCCGGATGGGTCATCACCACTGGCCTAAACAACTGTTTTAGATTATCAGGCAGCTTGTTTCGACCGCCGTAACTTCCACCAGCAGGGTTCAAAGTGACAAAAATGCCACAGTGCTTGTTGACGACAATTTCTTGGTCTAGAAGAATTAGTTTCGCTTGGTTCGTTCTCAAAGCAATTTGTATGGGTTGTATTTGCATGGATACAGCAGATAAAGTGGCTTCGTCTAGTCGATTAAACTCGTCGAAGCAGCCCCAAGCGCCACTTCGGACCAATCCGGATAAAATTCTACCCATAGAAGCAGCATCTATGCCTTCGTCACAATTAAACACTAGAACTTGTCTTCCTAGAAGACCACCCAGAGCTTTCACTGATTCGGTTTTGCCAGTACCCGCTGGACCATACGGGTTACCACCCATACCCAAGTGCATTCCTTGGGTTAAAGTCAAAAAGCAGCGGTCGGTAAGAGGAGTCCGTACTAGTTTTGGCGAGTTTCCAAGGTACTCGTACGCGTAGTCCATTCGAGCGTTTGCCATTTTGACGGTGACTTCACCAGTTGAGTTGGAATAAAACCGTAGTTGTTTTTGCCAAACCCAGTCAGTAACTTTGGTTACGTTGACGTCGAGGAGTTCACCAAGAACGTCAATGTGGTGTATGGTATCCAGAAGAAGAGCTTTCAGTTTAAGTTCTAAAGTATTGTTGTCGTCATTCTTGCTCAGGTTCATTGAAGCAAAAGACGTTTCTTCGCCGGCACTTAATTCCAAAGAGCTGTAGTGAGTTAGTTGCGCTTTATAGTACGCCAGGAGAGGCGGTAGAGTCATGTTAGCTACCGCCTGTTCGACTTTAAGTGTGAACGTGATGTTATCAGCAAGACACAAAATTTGGGAAGGGTATTTAAGAGGATCCGCGTTTTGGCCTTCGCTGAGACACTCAACCAAAAGCTCTTTCAGCGTGGATTGCATTTCTTTTACTAAAGAGTTGAGCCAGTCTTCCACGGGTCTATTTATATTGATGGGGTTGGCTAAAGGTACGACTTCATCTTGTAGCGAACACATCGCGATGATCTTGCTACCGTCGTCATTCAACTGGATCGTGTTAATTCCAGCAAACAATTTTTTGAGGTGGGCTTGAATGACTTGTTCTTTAGACGACTGACCAACGACTTCTAGAAGATCGTCATCGCCTAGAAAGAGAAACCGCGGAAACTTGTTACGTTTTTCCTAAAAGAAAAAAATCAGTTGGTTCTTAGTGCTTGTCGATTGACAACCATGAGAAAATTATCCAAGCTCTTTTGGCAACGGTTCAGCTGGTCTTGAAGGTTCTTCAAAATTGCGCTCAGGTTTGGGTATCTACATAAAGAAGAAACTCGAGGATCTTTTTCAATGAAGATGAGAACGTGGTGGAAGTCTTTGTCGATTTTATCAAACCTGGACTTTTCTTGAATTAGAGTCCCGCTTCCGAAAATGGGTTCCAAGTAAACCCATCTACAAAAAAAGGTAAGTTGTGGTCTAAAGTGTTGGTAAATGATTACTTGCGCTGGATTTGGGCCAACAGAGACAAGTTTTGGTCAAGGACTGCGAGTTTGTTCTCCCATAAGCTTGCACGTTCTGAGAAGCTTTCATAATCGGCGGAATTTTTGACGGATTGGAGCAGACTTTGGTTGTCTCCGATCTAAATCGATTTTGTTGTGTAAATTTGGGGAAATGTTCTTGGTACTTACTTTGCTTAAAATCTCCTTGAAATCTTTCACCAGCTTGACGTTTTTGCTTCTAGAGTCTGTGTGGACTGTTAGAATAAATCTGGCTTGAACGTCCCACTGGTCGAGTTCTGCTAGAGCTTGTCGAACCACAATTTCGCTTGCAGCTTTTTTACAGATTGCCTAGAATAGTCCATTCGAGTTACGTGAACCCGACAAACCGTACTTACTTGTAGTTCTTTGACTGAAGAAGTTAATTTGTCTGAAACGTCTAAAAAGTTTTTGAATTTCAAGTCATCTAAAGGCTTCAGTGGCATTTGAAGGAGACTGAACACGTCCATCCAATGTTTGTCAGTAAAATCTTCACCTTTTACATATTTCAAACAACCAACCATACCCTTAAACACGTAAAAAAGTGTATTGTCGTCTTTTGTTAAAATGGTTTACTTCAAATTTGTGTATTTCTTGCAAAATCCTCATTTCTAAGTCACCCCCTTGAGACGCATTCTTCAGTTTTGTTTGCCAGGTTGACATAAAGTCGTCAAACCGGTAGATCTTCTTTCTGAAGACTATCCAGTCCTCGTTGGTCAAACCTTCCAATTCGTTATAAAATTCCTCGAAAAGCGTCCACGACTTTTCTTCTCTGTTCAAGTCGGCTTCTAGCTCTTCGACCAACACAAACTCAGGTTTCTCAATATCGAATTTATCATAGTCAGCGAAAAGCTTCTCTTTCTTTAGCATCAGTTCGTGCCACTGCTCCTTCTTCTCTTTAATACCAGTCAACTGTTTATGCAACTCGTCGATATTTTGATCGGCGATTTGACCAGTGTGTGGTTTGGGTTTAATTTGCTCCCACTTTGCACTAAACCGTTCTATTTCTTTGTCCAGATTTTCGCTTTCAATGTTTAGGGTTGTCTTAATAGTCGCCATTTGTTTGGCAATGATGTGTTGATGGTTTTCTAGAAGACTTTGAAGTCTTTCCCACGCCCCTTTCAAACGGTTGACGGAATCAACCTGTTCTCGTGTCCAGCTGGACAAAGTCTGGGATTTCTGAATCATCTGGTTGTAGCATTCTTCCATCTGAAACACCAAAAGTAGAAGTTGTCAACATTCTAGAGTTTCTACCTCAGCTCTTTGCTTTAAAATGTTGGCATGCGCAGCACCAGATTCTCCGACTTCTTCTAGAGTTACTGGTTGTTTTGTGAGAATGGCGGTTGAAGGATCAACGTAATTCTGGAGTTTGACGACGTCTTGTGCGATGGAGTCCTTAAGGGAAAGGACTAGTTGATCCCAGTAGCTTCTGTTGTGGGATTCTAGGTCTGAACGCAGTCTAGACAGACCGATTAAGAAGCATCCTACTCTTTCTTCCGTGCTAAAATTGTGTATCAAAATTGCTATAGTGTCAAATAAATCGCATACCTTGGTAATTTAGCTATTTCTTGTCCAAAGGTTTTAGAAGCTCTGAAATGTAGATCCCAGTGCTGCCAACTTGTCAGTTTACTAACATCAAGGGAATCTAACTGAAGCCACGACTGCCAGTGTTTTAAAACGTTTCCCAGTTGTTCAAACAGATCTTCCGTGTGCTTATTCACTTTTTCTAGATCTTTCTGGCTCCTGCCGACAATATCAGCAAACATATTGTGGTCAGAATTTTCCGAAACCCCGCGAAACGATTTCGGAATATCTAAGAACTTTTTTAGTTGGTGTTGATATTTTTCCATTAGGACAGTTTGGTTTGGAGAAAACTGTAACTCGGACTTTCGATAGATTATATCGGTGTAGATTTCCGGCAGATATAGATGAAGAGTGTCTAAACTTCTAATGTATTGTTTCTCTAGTACTGTGCACAGATTTGTGTCAACATCGACTTTCCACGTTTGCATGTTTTTGAAACCCTTTTCTTCGACTTGGGACATGATGTTTCTCATGTATTTAGTGGCGTCTTTCCATTTGCTGTAGTCTTTGATTAAGTCAACATCTTCAAGAGATTTGATCTACAATTATTGTGAAATTAAGTTAGCAAAACAATGAAATTTGAAGATCTTAATACTTTGTCCATAATTTGGTAGTAGTACGAAGCCAATAAATTATTCTCTTTTGACAACTTTTCAACTGCACTTTTCAACGTATCCACGTACTTTTCAACCGACTTTGTGTCTTCCCAAGAGACAACTTTTTCCTCTTGAACCAGACGGGAAAGTTCAAGCGCACTAGCCAACATCATCGGTCTCTGACTCTTGATCATCCTACTACCGATAGTGTTATGAAAATTGGCGATCTGCAACCCGAACATAGAAACTTTCTAGAAATATTTTTCACATACCTGTTCTAGAACCCTTGCCAATTTCATAAACTCCTTCGCGTGCTCACTAGTTTGGTCAATGTGACTCGGAATATGATAACCCAAAGCTTTAAACTGTCGAACTTCTGAAATCAAAGTCACCAAACGGTCGGAATAATTGACCCTCATTAATTTATTATCTTTAGAAAACTGCACAACTGGATCAGATTCTTTCAAAGTCAAAACACCTTCTTTGATCAAAGACGAAATTTCGCTGGTCCATGAGTCAAAAAGCTCGGCGTGCTGTTGTTTCAGATCTTTCAACAATTCAGTCACCATTTGTTGCAAGCTTTCAAAACCTTTGAGATCTTCTAACAGTTTTTGTGACGTTTGTAACACCTCGTTGGCTTTAGCTTCTAACTGTTTTGCGATAATCACATCGGCGACAACTTGAGGTGTGTCATATCTGGTGTACAGTGTGTTTTCAGAAGTGCTTTGAGATTGGAGATGTCGTACGTAGTCGTACAGAGAATTTAGCAAGTGTTGACGCTCCGCTAGAAGGGTTTGCTTTAGAATAGGTCTACTAATAAGAGCAGAATATCGGGTGAATTCGTGAAGAAGCTGTCGAGTGTTGGCGTCGATGCTTGATAGTTGTTTTTTTAGTTTAATAGCAACTTTTTCTTCGGCTGGTTGGAGTAAATATTCGAATTGTTTGCAAACTTTCAACCACAGGTTAGTCGAGTATTGACCAAACTCAAAAATGTTAAGATCTACAAAAAACTTATATAGATGTAAGAAAATAGAACTACAAGTGTTACTTTTGAAGTCTTTAAACATGTCGTTCGTTTTCAACTCTTCTTGTTCTTGTGGAGTCAACAACCGCGTTAACTGTCTCAGAAGTGTTTGAATGTTGAGTATCTACGAACCCAAGTGAGTTACCATCCCCAAAATGTAAAAACTTACTTCTCGAAGTCTGTCTACAAGTTTGACTAAGTCTGGAGGTTCGTACATTTCTTCTTTCCACATATTGGAGGAATAGTTAGGCCAAAATATCTGAGTTAGTTGTTTACAACTCTTCAACCAGCGTTCGCCAATTGCGATACATTGCGTCAAAATTTCCGCCACTGTGGTGTAATTATCAGTCCAAATGTCACAGTCGGATAATTGTTTGGAAATGGAGCGCTTCACGTCTTTGGCTAAAAATTTAAACGTAATAATTTCTAACACTGTGATGATCTAAAACCTATTAAGTCCATTAGGTGTGTCATACGTTCGGCTGGGTAGGGTTGCGGTTCGTGACGCCATAGATCATCTAATTTTCCGTGAGCGTTTTCTAGAAGCTCTTCGACTTCATTTAGCGGCAAAGCTTCAATAATACTAATACTTTTTTTAGAAAATTTGCTGTTAAATGGGTTCAAATTACCTGAAGTCTTTTGATATAGGTCTCAGTATGTCACTAAATGAAGCGGCGTTGCTGCGACTGAGCCTATTTTTCGAAGAACGGGAGATGTTGTCCCAGTATTCAACTTCGTTTTCTAGTGACTCTACAACTGTAGATTTTTGGTAATTTCAGTGCTTAAAATTTGTTTGGGACGTTACCATTCGTAGAAATAAGATTTGAGTAGCTGATGTCGTCTTCGTTTGTTGAAGATAGCAATGTTGATCTTAAGTCCGCTTGTAAATTAGCCACGTGTCGTTGAATTTCCGGTGAGCTTGTCTAAATCGAATATATATCACAAACTGGAAGCGTAGCTGAGGTAACAAAACCTGCATACCTGCATCAAAAGTGGCGTGAAAACATTATTTAAGGTGTGATACAACGCCAGAGTTGGTGGCCCAGACACAGACGTAATTTGCAGCGACCCAAATATGTTATCATCGGTCAAAACAGAGGGTTTATTTTTGCTAAAAACCACGATCTTGTTATCACGGGCATGTTCAATCTGATCGACAAATTTAATTTTTTTTCTGTCATTTAGTTCTTCAATGAAAGCATATAAAATCAGCTTGTTAGGGTCCCCGAGGAACCCGTCCACGTCATCTAGGCCGCGTATGTCTTTATCCCATGTTTCCTCCGACAACGAAGCCCCCAAATGACACTCTAACACAAAACCAAAAATAAATTCGATTTTCTAGCAACAATTAGATTTACCTGCGGCTTTTATTATAAACTTTTTGTTAAAATCCGTCATTGCGTGGCTCTCACCTGGTGATTGTTTACTTGTTTACTTGGTTAACGGTGACCTCCTCCATGACAACGAGTCGTCTTGGAGACCGTGAATGACAACACACACAGTGCTCGAGTTTGAATTTTTATTTGACACTTATTTCAAAAATCTATTTGAACTTGCAAGAAAACTCCGTTTCTAAAACTTCTACAACCTTCGCGTGCATTTCGTGTATCGGATAGCGCGAAAAAATTCTGCGGGCTTTGTTTTCTTTTGAGTATTTACGCAATATTTTTTCCATAAACTTGTTCTCCACCACGTACTGCACCCTAATTTCGTTTAAATCCGCAGCAGGATCGTAAACCAAAGCTCGTCCCAGAGTCGCGTCAAGAGTAGACTCTATACAAATAACTACAGAGGGCTTACAAATGCTATTCTCGAATTCTAGTATTTCGCTCATCTTTACAGGAAAGTCACTTACAATGAATCCTGAACAAAATTTGAAGTTATTTTTTATTTCTTGCTTTAGCTGATAGATCGTACTTTTGATGATGTGTTTTCTTGGCTCATGATTCGTTGTTTGTGTGGATTCTGTGCGGAGAAGTCGAAGAGTACTGTTCTCTGTCAAATAAGAGGCCAGTGATTTCTTGCCGGAAAATAGTGGACCTACTATCCACAGCATCACCACGTTTTGTGATTGAAATTCTTGCCAAAGTTGATCTGTGTTAGTGACTGCTGTAAACGAGAATATTTTTCTGATGGAATTGACTAATGACCTGACTTTTTTCCGGAAACTCATGCTTGACAGGAATTTTGAAGTGCGCTCGTCGGGCGTGTCTAAGCGAAATGAAAAAACAAGGAAATTTTCATTTTTAATATAAAACTTACACTGTTGTAAATAACAAATATATAATATAGACCAGTGGAGACTAATAAAAATATCTACTCGTAAAAACTGTCGTTCTGATGGAGCTCCAGTAGCGTCACAACGCATTTCCACCAAACGATGAAAACTTTAAAAATGGAATGAAATTTATTTAGCGTTAACAATCCTGTAATGTAGTGTCAAATCGGCCGAAGACTTCCAAATAAAGTGTTTAACAGTTCGTAAATCCATAGCGGGGTCGAGGATCTGGTCGTTACAAGTGAGTTCGATTTGGTCAACGTTGTAACCGTTGTTAGTAGGCGTGGTGGAGTCTGCGTCACCCCCCGGAGAACTTGCGTTACCATCACCTAGCAGCTTCTCCAAAATGTGTTCCGCTACTTTCCGACACTGGATAAAATCATTAGCTACCAACCGATCCGGCTGAAACACAAAAATCACCAACACGCTAGTCACTCCAAAGACTCACCTTCTTCAGTCTATCTTGTTTCAGCAAGTGGGAAGGAACCGACGCGTGCGGTTGAAGATAAAACTGCACTTTTATGAACTTCCCTGTGCAATTTTCCTCGATATTTGAAATAACCCAGTTGGGTACAGTTTCGTTTAGGAGAGCATTCTCAGTATCACCTACCGTGTCCCCGACTAACACTCTATACAGCGTACGCCCACCCACCTCACTAAAATTTCAAATTTAGTATAGTCACTCATTAAAAAAAAACGCTTACCTCAGTATCAAAGGAATATGTTTCGGGACCGTAAAATACAACTTATTTTCAGGATCCTTCTCCACGCCTCTCCAGTGCTCAAACAGCGCCTGCAGTAACAATTTCCCGTAGTTTACCTTCTGGTCGGGCTCCGGACAATCCCGAATTCCGGCGTCCCGAGCCGAGACCCACGCAGAAAAACAGTCAACCTCGTCTTGACCCAAGTGTATCGTCAGCATCCCCGTTTTGAGATCTACGTTAAACCAATTCGGGACGTGAACCACTTTGAACCGGTTTTTTATTTCTTCTTGGAAATTGACTTGCCCTAAGTCTTCGACTTTGCGCGCCTGCGTAATAGTACGATTTACGTTACTAAGACGTACGTTTTTTTATAGTACAAACCCTTAAAACGTCATAGAGTGCGACATTTTCGTTGGCATCTTTGGTTAGAATGTGTCTTTTGTCATTGAGGACCACCGCTTGACGGATTGCAGCGCCACCTGGTATCAATGAGATCGGTGACGTCGGCATCTTCGCCTCTTCTTTGAAATGTTTTTCAGTTGGCAATTTCCAACAGCGAATACTTGAGTTTGAGGTGGAGACCTGAAATGGTATTGTTTTAGTTGCAACAAGAAAATCCCTAAAGATAGTATTTTTTTGTATGAGGTGGAAACTCACCCAAACTGCTTGTTGGTCAGCTGTGAAGCACATTTTCAACACTGGGGCCTCCTCCACACACACTACTACACTATTTTGAGGGTTTTTGAGGTCAGTCATTATCACCTGAAGCAATAATTAAGCAATAAATTCTACACCATTCTAGTGTCATTGAAAAAAATACCTTCTTGTCCCGCCCGCCAGAAATAACATGGCTAAAAGAGTCAGTGGCGAGTAGTGCCCAGACAGAGTCTCCATGGACTCTAATTGTCTGGATACACCTCTGTCCTCCCAAACTCCAAACTTTGATGGACCCATCACTGCTTCCAGAGATACAGTGACTACCATCCTTTGACACAACTAACGCTTTCACGTTATCTGCATGTCCCTTTAACTTAAACAACTTAACACAATTTCTGGGATCCCACAACCGTAACGCTTTTTCTGTGGATCCACTAACTATAACAGTTCCAGGAGGATTCATTGCTAAACTATAAATGGATTCTTTGCTCCCCATTAAACTAGAAGCTAAAACCCCAAATTAGATCACACAAAACCACTACAAAATTATCTACTTGTGACTGTATTATTGCTAGCAGTTAAAGCTGTCAGTGTGTTGATATCCCACAAATAAATAGACTTGTCTAAACCTGCTGAAGCCACCTGCTCTCTATCTTTCGCGTAAGCTAAAGCTTTCACATAGTCTTTATGTGTTCGCAGAGTTGACATACAAAAACCTTTGTGCGCATTCCACACTTTAACTGTGGTGTCTGAACTAGCTGAGATTACTAAAACAAACCAAATCAAGTAAAACTAGTTCTCAAATTTTGTAGTATTATTACAATGACGGCCTCCGCAGCATAATACTATGTCGTTAACCCAGTCGGTATGGTGCTCCATACCATGGAGGTAGCGTTCATGCTCATACACCCGTATGATTGAATCCCTTCCAGCAGAGTACAACCGGTCCAATGCTGGATCTATCTGTAAAGCGTTCACTCCAGATCTGTGTCTCTTCTCTTCCGCTTCGCATATTACCATCGAAACCTGCACATGTTGGTCGGAAATGGGTGTTATGTAAATAATGGGATGTAAACAACTTGCCTGCACTTTTTTTCGCGGATTTTGACCGCCGGGCTTCAAGTTCGCCATTCTGATGGGTCTAGTGGTTAAACATTCCCACTGCAACTACATGGGGCCTTTGGAATGGGAGTCGCCGCGAAGAAATGGGTTTTGGTGAATTTCAAAGCGAATTTGAGGTTAGGAGGAGCGGACGTTTTTGACATTTGAGACTAGTGGGTTTGATGCCAGTGGCGGCACGAAGCCGCGCCCAAAAGGGGCAAAAAATTTACATAAAAGTGAAAAAAGTCGATAAAAACGACTAACGACTGATTAAGAATAAAAAATAAGCGTAAATGATGGATAGCGTAATATTCAGGTGGAAACTACTTCTAATTAGGTATTCAACAACTGGCACATGATAATGATAACATTTTTAATTTGATAAGATGTCATAAAAGCCTACATTTAGCTGCGACCAAACAAAGAAATAATTTTTACTTTGATAAAGATAAAACAAGCGTGTGCTCCGAATTTCAAGCATTATCTTACGACTTATCGAACGAAAATTATACGGTAGAAATTAACAAAACGCTAGTGCGTGTGAATACAGTACAATGAAGTCTTGTCTTAGTTGTACAAGTTAAATCCAATATGGTTCTGTCCACTTCATCTGTCGCTTTCATCTTTGTAGCTACTTCTATAACCATCTGCATCGCAATAATAGTTTTATATACGAAATGGAAATTTCTCTACTGGGTTAGAGTAGGTCTCCCAATCCTACACCCCACATTCTTTTTTGGTAACATGAAAGACATCCTACTGGGGCGCTGCTCCGAAGGCGACTTTTATTACGAATGTTACAAGAAATTCAAGTCAAATGGATTTAAACACGGTGGAGTGTATATGTTTCTACACCCAGTGTACGTTCCAACTGACTTAAAAATAATCAAACATATACTAAAAAATGATTTTGAACATTTTACTAACCGTACGACTTACTTAAATGAAGAAGGCGATCCTCTATCTGAAAACATGTTTCGTATGCACGATGATAAGTGGAAGAATCTTAGAACGAAATTAACACGAAATTTTTCTCCAAATAAGTTGAATCTTATGTTTCCGTCTTTGCTTGACTGCGCTGAAGACCTAAAAATCGTTGTGGATGAAGCAGTTATTAAACGAGTACCAGTGGATGTTAAAGAAGTGCTAGGACGATTTTGTGTTGATGTTTTTGGGGAAACAGCACTAGGGTTACAGTGGGAGGTTTTGAAAAATCCACAGTCAGATATCAACAATTATTGCAAGAACTTTTTTGACAGTAATGGTTTTCGTATGATGAAGATCATGCTAGCGGAAATACTACCTAAATCTTTACTATGCGCTATAAAGTTTAAATTAGCTGGAACCGATTTGGAGCAGTTCTTCATAAAACTAATCGATCGTGTAATAAACTATAGAGAGAAAAACAACACACGCAGAGAAGATTTTCTTCAGTTGCTTCTAGAAATGAAGAATAACAGTTCCGTGCACGAAAAACCATTAAACTTGAATCAGGTTACGGCGCAAGTTTTTGCTTTCTTTCTTGCTGTCTTTGAAGCACCTTCTTCAATGATAACTTTTGCTTTGTATGAACTGGCAAACAATTTCAAGATACAAGAAAAAGTCAAAGAAGAAATAAACTCAGTGTTGTCCAAACATGGAGGACAACTCACTTATAAGACTATTGCTGAAATGAAGTACTTGGATAAAGTACTACAAGGTAAAATAGGTTGAAGTAGCCCAAAATTTACACTAAATTTGTGTTCCAGAAACTGTAAGAAAGCATCCAGTTGGAAGAATATTACAAAGAAAGTGTAATAGTGACTATACTATTCCTAATACTTCTATTCGTTTAAAGAAAGGGGTTTCTGTTAAAATTTCCATCGTGGGTGTACACTATGACCCTGAGTACTACCCAAACCCGGAAAAATTTGATCCGGAACATTTTTCCGACCAAAATAAAAAAGAAAGACCGGATATTGCGTGGCTAGGGTTTGGGAAAGGACAGAGGATGTGTTTAGGTACGTTTAGTTTTATTTTTGAGTTTTTTTAATAAAGATATGATGTAGGACTTCGATTTGCCATAGTTTTGGGTAAACTGGCTCTGTGCGTTCTTTTGGAAAATTACAAAGTTACATTAAACACGAAGACCAAAGTTCCCATTCAGCTGGATGTCAAAAAATTTTTTTCTTACGCTGAAGGAGGAGTTTGGCTGGATTTTGAAAAAGTATAATCTTAGAGAGTGGTTGTGGTTTTTATTTTAATCATATTTTGTGTTTTAAATGTTATGTCAATAAAATTTGAGCTTAAGTACTACGAGTTTTTTTTCCTCGTGCGTGTTGTAACCTTGTCAAAAACCAAATTTTGGACTTTGATAAATAAAATGACGTAACATCGACTCACATTTCATACACTGAATACTAAAGAATTTAAATTATCGTTTATTCTGCAATGGTACCATCACAAATAGGTCACTTTTACATGACCCCTAAATTGTGCACAATCTTGGTAAAACTCGTAACTGATCCATGCCACGGTATTGCATTGAAACAAGTACTTGAAGAATATCACATTTCCACAAACTAGTATATAAATGAAAATCGCGACCCAAACACCATCACTTGAAGTACAAGTCGTCACAATAATATTAACCATGAAGGCCTTAGCAGTGGTAAGTTCTTACAACTAATTTGAACATTGTTAACTAAATTAATTAAATTCCAGTGTGTGTTCTTGTTCGTCTTCGTTACCATAAACTCCGTCGATGGTGGTTTTCTCCACGCCTCGGGTGGTTCTCCCAGTGGTACCGTAGCAGCTTCCACCATTTACTCAGCCAGGACCTACCACACCGTACCAGTAGCTCAGGGTAACGGGGTTTACCCCGTTACCAGTTACTCCGGTGCCGGGGGCTCGAACTCTGGGGGCAGTGGTGGTAGCCGAGGGGGCAGCGGTGGTAGCGGAGGCAGCGGGGTGGATTTGGCGGCGGTTATGGTAATTATGGCAACTACGCCGGATTTTCGGCTGGAGGTGGAGGATCAGGTTTCGGAAACTACGGTGGACACGGCGGCGGTTACCAGGGTTGAGTTGGGGTGATACGGTCAACTTTTTAGGTTAGTTCATCTATTATAAATTGAAGTTCACTGTGTATATTTCTGTCATCATTAGTAAATAAAGGTGTGATGAGTAGCGAAAGTCGTTTTTTTACAAAAATATAGTTTATTGGGTTTTGTACATAGTTGTGGTTTTGGGGGTTTTTACCAGACGGCGGCACTCCATGGGGAGGCGACGACGCCGCCACTCCAGGAAGTAGCGATGGGAGCGCCAGCCCATCCGGCGCTCAAGGGGGCGGCCCATGGGGTGGCGATGACTCCTCCGTAGGCCATGGCGACCACCATGGCGAAGAAGAAAGCGAGGATCTAAGAACAGTCAGAAGATGGTACGAGGATATTTTGTTAGTAAAAGTACTTACAATAGTTTTCATTTTGAAGTAATTAGGGTTGACACTTCTTGGTACGATTGGTAAGGCTGCTTGTGTTTTTCTCTGATGGTATGGACATCAGTCGTAGTTTATATAGGACACAGTATCCTTGAAAATGGGTGTTTTTGGCATTTTTGGGTGAAGTTTCTAGCGCAATTTTTTGAATTGTTTCACCAGTGTTGCGTCAAGTGGACATCAACTTGTTACAATCGCATAAATTGGCAGTTAAATTTAATAAAACAAACAATGTGATTAACATAAGACATTTGAATATGCGGAAGTATGTACCATAGCTTCCATAATGTTAAAAAATAGCAATGTGGACTAAAATTAACTAAATTGTTAAAAAAATATATGAGACCTGAATGTATTAAGTATACTCAGAACTATATAGCCTTTCTCTCTCTCTCACTCACTCTTTCCCTCTTCGATATACAGGGTGTTATTGAAAGGTACGTACAACAAAATTGACAGTTCTTCGCGAAGTCTGAGAAGTCTGAAAAACTTATTTTGTGTTATCAAAATTATAAGGGGAAAATTAACCCTCGTCCAACCTTTTTAGGCGCTACTGAAAGATAGATAGGTAAAATTAATTTATTTTAGTAAATCTTAGCAACTCTAACAATAAAACTTTTGTCAAGACTAAATGTTGCTATGGAAACGAGAGATGAGCTTTTTATCAGAGGCGTACAACGAATTTGGAGGTAAATTTTAATAATTTTTATCTCTAAAAGGAGGACACTTTTACCTGAACTTTTTTTAACTTTTAGCACCCATACTTCGAGACCAATTGCCGATTTTATTTTGTACCTACCTTTCAATAACACGCTGTATTTGTAAAAAAACCATACCAAAGAATAATGCATTTTTTTACACATTGGTATACATCCACATGACGCGGAGAAAAAATTGTAACATTATTTACAAAGAATTTTCGTCGTTTCCGAAGCACATAAAATACCGCACGCAGCAATATATTTTTTTTGTGGTAAGCTAGTTGGCTGAAGTTCTCAGTGTGAAAGTGTGATCTACTACTGTAAAAATCTTGCAACTTTACGAATGATTACACCAGATTGTTTTGATCAGGTATAAATAAACATTTAATGTAGAATGTCAATGCCTCTCATTAATAATAATAAAATAAGTAATTTTCGTTTCCTGATTAATTTATCAGCTGATGGTATTGTGCCACGTTTGGAAAAACAATACCTACATATCCAACTCGTGACGTGTGTGTAATACATGGGTTTAGTGTAAATATCCTTATACGAAAACGGTAATTTATATTTTTTATAAAAATTTATTTTTTGGATTTTTGTAGAACAAATTGTTCGACTAGAGTGTGCTGGAGAAGTATTTTGAGTGGATTGAAATCATCATATTATTATTGTTTATTGAATTTTATTATCAATACATATATTCTATTTATTTTTAGCACTAACTTGGACCTGACTACAAAATGCCCTTATTATTTTATTTTTAGTTATTATATGTAGAAGTTAATAGTCAAAATTTTTTTGCTTGTAATATGGTTTATTAGAAATACAAAAAAAAAATGTCAAAATTCAAAATGAAATTATTAAAAATTTTCGTCCGTCTTTATAAAAGCGGGTAATTTAATTTTTTGTATTGCGATATTTTGTTTTGGTTTGAACTGTGTAGTCTTAATAAAAATACGAAAATTTAAAAAAATAGCCTCTTTATTATATACATATTGTACAACTCGTTCCTCCCGTTTTTACAATCATTTAAAAAATTATAACTGGAACGCAGGCAATGATGTCGTATTGTAGGCTGAGTAATCTTCTACAAAATGCCGCCAACAAGAGGTCCAGCAGCCCATGGAGAAGCGACCAGTCCTCCACCCAAAGGAGCTACACCCACCCCCAATGGGGAAATCAAGCCGCCGTTCAGATCAGACGTAAGGATTTGGGCGTAGGAGGCAGCGATGGCCAAAACGAAGAAAACAGCAACGATCTATAAACAAACAATGGAAAAATCTATAACAAAAAAAAATAAATAAATAAAGTTTACCATGTATTTCATGATGGTAGATTATTATTGAAGTCTTGTAGGTGATTGTTGAATAGTTGTTGAAACTGTGTATGTCGTGATAAGGATGTGTAAAGCTTATATAGGACACTAGGTCCTTGGTGGTAAGTTTTTGTTTATGCAGATAAGTCTCCGTAAGTTTGTAAAATATTTCACCAGAAAGTTGTACCTTGGCGGACATCAAACTTAATACGATTAGCATAAATTTGTAAAACAAACAGTATAACTGGATTTTTTAAGCTTTTATGCGCTGTATTATAAATGGGGATATTACTGATAAAAATTTGGCCTGCTAAAGTGGAAAGATAATTATGTGATTCATTTGGATAGCCATCATTTCCCAGACGAGTGTGTTCTCAAATTGTTTAAAATTAGTACATTATTAAATTGAATATGTAAAGAATACAAACGGTGCTTTCGTAGTTTATTTAAACAACAGACGATGTTCATTATCCTGTTACAATTAACTAATACCTTGATCTCTAACAATTGACAAGTGACAGAAATGGACAGAAAGTTATTATTTTTTTGTCATCTAAAATTTTATGATGGCACACTTGACTGTGAATTTGAAATTTATGACACCAAGTTAGCTAGCCATTTTGTTAGGCGCGCTCATGTAAAAATAAAAACCATAAGCTGACATGCTAGAATTGTTGCCAATAATTCAGAACTGCCAACACAAAAATTTCCTTCAAACGTTAATATAATAGTCACCCTGTAGTAAATTATAAGTAGTTTGTTGGAATTTTACTTTTTTAAGGGGCCAGTATTTATGACTACAAAAGATCTAAATATACAGGGTGTTATTGAAAGGTACGTACAACAAAATGGACAGTTCTTCGCGAAGTCTAAGAAGTCGGAAAAACTTATTTTGTGTTATCAAAATTATAAGGAGAAAATTAACCCTTATCCAACTTTTTTAGACGCTACTGAAGGATAAATAGCTAAAATTAATTTATTTTAGTAAATCCTAGCAACTGTAACAATAAAACTTTTGTCAAGAATAAATGTTGCTATAGAAACGAAAGATGATCTTTTTATCAGAGGCGTACAACGAATTTGGACATAAATTTTAATAATTTTTATCTCTAGAAGAAGAACACTTTTACCTGAACTTTTTGTTAACTTTTAGCACCCATATTTCGAGACCAATTGCCGATTTTATTTTGTACGTACCTTTCAATAACAGGTTGTATCCTAGAAGTGGAAAATCCTATATTGTTCTTAAAAATTAACTAAATGCGGTAGCTACTTATGTATTTTATGTTGTTTCAGCAGTTGTTACTTAAGGAAACTGTTAATATTGACATTAAAGCTAAAAGAAAGTGTTTTGTGCACAAAATTTCAATTTTTGACGATTAATGAGTAAACTTTATGGTTTTAAGTACTAGTGAATATAAATTGGTTCATTGAACGTATGTGAATTTTGTACCTATGTTGTAATAGATCAAAATTTTTGGAATTGAGTCGAATCATTCGTTTGACTTACAGCTGGTTTTACCAAAAACAGGAAAAATGACAGTGACATGAACGTCCTATTCCCATTGCTTTTCATTGATCTATGAGAACCTGATTTGCTAATCTTCTACCGTTTTTTGTCAAACCAGCTGTATGTTCATGATTTTTTAATATTTTGTTTTTGGATTTAAATATTTCAGTATTGTTAAGAATTACCTAAACATCTAATGTGGAAATTAGGTGTATTCAGAGATTTTTTACCGTTGATATGAAACGTGCATTTTTAATAGTTTTTTTTTTCTAAATTAAGACAAATTCCAACATATGTTTTTTTCTTTTAAACATTGTTGTGAAATTTCTATCGTCTTCTGGACCAACTGGTCTGCTTGATAAATAAATTATTATTATGATTATTATTAAACAATTTTCAATCGTTTTTATAACGGTGGATAGTTTAATTTTCTGTTTTAACATTTTGTTTTCATTTGAACTTTGTGTATTGTCTTAATGAAAATACGAAAATATAGAAAAATAGCCTCTTTATTATGTTACATATAGTACAACTGGTTCCCTTTTTTTACAATAATTTTAATTGTTATAAATGGAACGCAGGCAGTGATGTCACACTGTAGGTTGATAATCTTCTACAATATGCCACCAACAAGAGGTCCAGCAGCCCATGGAGAAGCCACCAGTCCTCCACCCAAAGGAGCGACACCCCCCCCAATGGGGAAATTAAGCCGCCGTTCAAATCAGACGTAAGGATTTGGGCGTATGAGGCGGCGATGGCCAAAACGAAGAAAACAGCAACGATCTATAAACAAAAATATGAAAAAATGTTTAACAAAAAAAAATTAATAAAATTTACCAAATATTTCATGATGCTTGATTATTATTAAAGTCTTGCAGGAGGTTGTTGACTAGTTGTTGAAACTGTGTATGTCGAGATAAGGATGAGTAAAGCTTATATAGGACACTAAGTCCTTGGTGGTAAGTTTTTGTTTATGCAGATAAGTCTCCCGTAAGTTTGTGAAATATTTCACCAGAAAGTTGTACCTAGGCGAACATCAAACTTGATGCGATTAGCATAAATTTGTAAAACAAACAAAATATGTAACTGGATTTTTATAATTTTTTTGTGGTGAATTATAAATGGAGAAAATTTTAATAAATTTACCACGCTTAAGTTGAAGATTTGGATTTTTGTTTATTAACTTATTAATTGGAATATTATGTAAATAATACAAAAATTGAACTAATAAGTGGAAATTAATGTATGTAACGGTGTTTTAGTAGTGCCTATAATACTTGAACAACAGATGTTTGTTACAATATAAGGTCACAAATTCTTTTATTAAACAGAAATGTAAATTAATATTTTTAATTAATGCACTGATTTATGACAAGCGACAAAATTATTGGCAAATATCGAATGATATTTTTAGCAAGTTGGTAACATATCTAAAATTTTATGGTGGCACACCTTGTCAGTTCGAAATTTATGACAGTAAGTACTGTTGCTGCCAGTTGTCAACTTCTATGTCAAAATGACAACTATGAACTGACATACAAGTATCGATTCAGAATTACCAACACAAAAATGTGCTTCAGACATTAATAGTCATCCGGTAGTTGTTCTCAATGACGATGATATCTATGATTGAAGACGCTGGAATGGGACCGGGCATGATCGCCACCGCGTACCATGATGGGCGGCGGAACTATGATGATACCTTCGATGGGGATGACAGGCATGGGAGCAGGCATGATGGGCATGGGAGGAATGGGACGGATGGGTCCGTGGAAGCAAAATCCATGCTAATATCTGGTGTTGGGTAGAACAAATTCGTAAAGGTTATTTTCAAATTATAATCGGTTTGCTAAAATTTCATTTATTAATTGTAGCGTGGTCACTTTTCATGTTACCAAAACACCTAAATATGTTTTAGAAGTGGAAAATGGGCATTTGATTGTCCTTAAATCCAAATAAATTGGGTAGTTATTTTATGTTGTACGTTTGATTCCGTTAAATCGTCTACTTTTTGAGAAAATTTTATTTTTTTTAAGTGTTTTTGTGCATAAAATTTAATAATTTTGACTATTAGTGAGTGAACTTTATGTTTTTAAATATTAATGAACACAAACTGATTTATTAGGAACTTGTGAATTTTCGACCTATCTTGCAAGAAATCGAAATTTTTGACAATTAAATCGAATCATTCATCAAATTTCAGTATTGTTAAGAATGACCTAAACTTATAAAAGAAAATAGGTGTATTCGGAGATTTTTTAAGTGTAATATGGAACATGCATTTTTAATAGTATGTTTAATTTTTTTGTCAAAAACGACAAATTCAAACACATCTTTTTCTTAAACTATTTCAATTTGTTCTTATAACAGCGAAAAGTTTAATTTCGTGTTTTGACATTTTGCGCAAACTGGTTCATTAAGAACCTGTGAATTTTCAATTCATCTTGCAAGAAATCGAAATTTTTGGAAATTGAATCAAATCAATCGTTAAATTTCAGCATTGTTAAGAATAACCTAAACTTATATAAAAATTAGGTGCATTCAGAGATTTCTTACAGGTAATATGAATAATGTTGTTTAAAAAGTATATATTTTTTTTGTCAAAAAAGACAAATTCAAGCACATCTTTTTTTAACCAATCTTAATCCGTTCTTATAACAGCGAATAGTGTAATTTTGTGTTTTGACATTTTGTTTTAATTTGAAATTTATATATTGCTTTAAAAAAAATACGAAAATATAGAAAAATAGTCTCTTTATTATATACACATAATACAACTGGTTCCTATTTATTTACAATAATTTTAATTGTTGTAACTGGAACCCAGGCAGTGATGTCACACTGTAGGTGGATAATCTTCTACAATATGCCACCAACAAGAGGTCCAGCAGCCCATGGAGAAGCGACCAGTCCTCCACCCAAAGGAGCTACACCCACCCCCAATGGGGAAATCAAGTCGCCGTTCAGATCAGACGTAAGGATTTGGGCGTAGGAGGCGGCGATGGCCAAAACGAAGAAAACAGCAACGATCTATAAACAAAAATATGAAAAAATCTGTAACAAAAAAAAATAAATAAAATTTACCAAATATTTCATGATGCTTGATTATTATTAAAGTCTTGCAGGAGGTTGTTGACTAGTTGTTGAAACTTTGTATGTCGGGATAAGGATGTGTAAAGCTTATATAGGACACTATAAGTCCTTGGTGGTAAGTTTTTGTTTATGCAGATAAGTCTCCCGTAAGTTTGTGAAATATTTCACCAGAAAGTTTTACCTAGGCGGACATCAAACTTGATGCGATTAGCATAAATTTGTAAAACAAACAAAATAACTGGATTTTTATCACTTTTTTTTGTGGTGAATTATAAATGGAGAAAATATTAATAATAAATTTGCCACGCTTAAGTTGAAGATTTGGATTTTTGTTTATTAATTTATTAATTGAAATATTGTGTAAATAGTACAAAAATTGAACTAAGTTGTAATTAATGTATGTAACCGTGTTTTAGTAGTGCCTATAATACTTAAACAACAGATGTTTGTTATAATATAAGGTCACAAATTCTTTTATTAAACAGAAATGTAAATTAATATTTTTAATTAATACACTGATTTATAACGAGCGACAAAGTTATTGGTAAGCATATATCTAATAGTACTATATTGCTAGCTCTTCAGAAGTAACATAGAAACGGTGTTCACGGACAGAGAGAGACAGAAGATGTTGTTTTCTGTCTATAAGAGTATCGAGGGTCTGTGCGCATGTACACAAAATATGTAGAAGCGAAAGTACGAAATGTCAAAACGCATCAAAGTCATTTAATAGATAAGGTTGCCACATTGGGATGCCATATTGATACGTCACAAGGGGCTCTCAAATGGCGCGAAAATTGCCCGTTTTAAATACTCGAGTAACGCACTAAAAACGGAAACTTTTAATCAAGTGACCGCTTCTACTTCGCAAATTACAATCCTGTGTAAAGAACAATTTAATAAACCTCAAGAAAAATGTTTTGCTGCCAGTAGAACTTGAAAATAACAAATGCGACACTATGCGAAAATGCGAAAATCTGCATTTACTGGTTTACTTTTTCCTTTCTAGTAATAATCAAAACATTTCATTTTAGCTTAAACACAAATAAATTTAATTTAAGGCAAAATAGGGTTACACGAGTCGCAGTACTAACACCAAACGTCAGAATTAGCGGTACAGATCGTACAGATTAAAGGCATCAGCTGATCGGTCACACCGACTCAAAATTACAAGTTACTAAAAATTCCCAAGTAATACCAACCTCATTTTGACGTCACATGGGGCTGACACCTCTCCTCCCCCGTAAGCGATTTTGCCCACATACTCGTTTATGTGGTAACCTGTTCTCTATTAACTAACCTTGAAAACGCATCCAGTCACGCTATCCACTACAAATCAACCAAGTACGAGTGCATGCGCAGTACTGTTTAGTACCACAGAGAGACAGAGAGGTCTGATATATTGCTCTACCGTTATGTTTTCGGAATCTTTTGAGGCCAGTTAGCAATATAGTACTATTAGATATATGTTGGTAAGTATCGAATGATATTTTAAGCAGGATGGTAACATATCTAAAATTTTATGGTGGCACACCTTGTCAGTTCGAAATTTATGACAGTAAGTACTGTTATTGCCAGTTGTCAACTTCTATGTCAAAATGACAACTATGAACTGACATACAAGTATCGATTCAGAATTACCAACACAAAAATGTGCTTCAGACATTAATAGTCACTCGGTAGTTGTTGTCAATGATGATATCTATGATTGAAGACGCTGGAATGGGACCGGGCATGATCGCCACCGGTACCATGATGGGCGGCGGAACTATGATGATATCCTCGATAGGGATGACAGGCTGGG
The DNA here is from genome assembly GCA_022388445.1 of Zophobas atratus. Classification (NCBI taxonomy): domain Eukaryota; kingdom Metazoa; phylum Arthropoda; class Insecta; order Coleoptera; family Tenebrionidae; genus Zophobas; species Zophobas atratus. The sequence goes on from CM039444.1 coordinate 11,510,377, forward strand.
AGTAAGCATGATGGGCATGGAAGGAATGGGACGAATGGGTGCCGAGGAAGCAAAATCCATGCTAATATCTGAGGTTGGGTAGAACAAATTCGTGAAGGTTATTTTCAAATTATAATCGGTTTGCTAAAGTTTCATTTATTAATTGTAGCGTGGTCACTTTTTATGCACCTAAGTATGTTTTAGAAGTGGAAAATGGGCATTTGATTGTTCTTAAATCCAAATAAATTCGGTAGTTATTTTATGTTGTATGTTTGATTCCGTTAAATCGTCTACTTTTTGAGAAAATTTTATTTTTTTAAGTGTTTTTGTGCACAAAATTTAATAATTTTGACTATTAGTGAGTGAACTTTATGTTTTTAAATATTAATGAACACAAACTGGTTTATTAGGAACCTGTGAATTTTCGACCTATCTTGCAAGAAATTGAAATTTTTGACAATTAAATCCAATCATCCGTCAAATTTCAGTATTATTAAGAATGACTTAAACTTATAACAAACATTAGGTGTATTCAGAGATTTTTTACGAGTAATATGAAACATGCATTTTTAATAGTAAGGATATTTAATTTTTTTGTCAAAAACAACAAATTCAAGCACATCTTTTTCTTAAACTGTTTTAATTTGTTCTTATAACAGCGAAAAGTTTAATTTCGTGTTTTGACATTTTGTGTTGATTTGAAGTTTGTGTGTTACCTTAATAAAAATACGAAAATATAGAAAAATAGCCTCTTTATTATATTACATACAGTACAACTGGTTCCCTGTTTTTTATAATAATTTAAAAACTTATAACTGGAACGCAGGCAACGATGTCGTTTTGTTGGCTGAGTAATCTTCTACAAAATGCCACCAACAAGAGGTCCAGCAGCCCATGGAGAAGCGACCAGTCCTCCGCCCAAAGGAGCTACACCCACCCCCAATGGGGAAACCAAGCCCCCGTTCAGATCAGACGTAAGGATTTGGGCGTAGGAGGCACCGATGGCCAAAACGAAGAAAACAGCAACAATCTATAAACAAAAATATGAAAAAATCTGTAACACAAAAAAAATACCATTTACCAAGTATTTCATGATGTTTTATTATTATTATTAAAGTCTTGCAGGTGGTTGTTGACTAGTTGTTGAATCTGTGTATGTCGGGATAAGGATGTGCAAAGCTTATATAGGACGCTAAGTCCTTGGTGGTAAGTTTTTGTTTATGCAGATAAGTCTCCCGTAAGTTTGTGAAATATTTCACCAGAAAGTTTTACCTAGGCGGACATCAAACTCGATTGCGATTAGCATAAATTTGTAAAACAAACAAAATAACTGGATTCTTTTAACTTTTTTGGGCTGAATTATAAATGGCGAAAATATTGAAAAATTTGTTACGCTAAAGTTGAAGATTCGTTGGGATCCAGTAATACAAGATCATCTCCCAAGCGAGCGTGTTTATTAATTTAGGTATTAATTTGAATATGTAAATACTACAAAAATCGAACAAAGCAAAAATTAATGCATGCAACGGTCCTTTATTAATGTAATACTTAAACAACAAATATTTGTTTTGAGGTCACGTATTCTTTTATTAGAAAGAAATGTAGATTAGTCTTTTTAATTAATACATGGATTTATGACAAGCGACAAAGATACTGGCAAATACCAAGTGATTTTTTGGCAGGTTGGTAACATATCTAAAATTTTATGGTGGCACACCTTCTTGACGGTTTGAAATTTATGACAGTAAACACTGTTACTGCTATTTGCCAATTTCTTAACACGTTTGTTAGGCGTGCTCATGTCAAAATGACAACTATGAATTGACATACAAGCATTGCTGCCAATTCAGAATAGCCAACACAAAAATGTGATTCAGTCATTAAGAACCACCCGGTAATTGTTCTCAATCATAATGATATATATGATTAAAGGCGCTGGAATGGGACAAGGCTTAATCACCGCCAGGCCCTATGTTGGGCGGCAGAGCTCTGATAATACCATTGATGGGGATGATGGGCATGGGAGGAATGGGAGTCGTGGAAGCCAAATTCATTATAATGTCTCGTCTTGGATTCCGTTAAGTCTATTAAATTCAATATAAAATTATTAAACTATTAATATTGACATTAAAACTAAAAAAAGAGGTTTCGACCACAAAATTTAATAATTTTGACGATTAGTGAGTGAGCTTTAGGTTTTTAAATACTTATTAATGAACACAAACTAGTTTATTAGGGCCTTGTGAATTTTGAACCTATCTTGCAAGATATTAAAATTTTTGGAAATTGAATCAAATCTTTATTTCGTCAAATTTCAGTATTGTAAAGACTGACCTAAACATACTTATATAAAAATTAGGTGTATTCAGGGATTTTTTACAGGTAATATGTATAATATATTTTAAAAGTAAGTATATTTAATTTTTTTGTCAAAAAAGACAAATTCAAGGACGTCTTTTTTTAACCAATCTTAATCCGTCCTTATATCAGCGAAGTTTGTAATTTTGTGTTTTGACATTTTGTTTTAATTTGAAATTTATATATTGCCTTAATAAAAATACGAAAATATAAAAAAATAGTCTCTTTATTATATACACATAATACAACTGGTTCCTATTTTTTTACAATAATTTTAATTGTTGTAACTGGAACGCAGGCAGTGATGTCACACTGTAATGTTTTACAATATGCCACCAACAAGAGGTCCAGCAGCCCATGGAGAAGCGACCAGTCCTCCACCCAAAGGAGCTACACCCACCCCCAATGGGGAAATCACGCCGCCGTGCAAATCAGACGTAAGGATTTGGGCGTAGGAGGCGGCGATGGCCAAAACGAAGAAAACAGCAACAATCTATAAACAAAAATACGAAAAAATCTATAACAAAAAAAAATAAATAAAAATTACCAAATATTTCATGATGTTTGATTATTATTATTAAAGTTTTGCAGGTGGTTGTTGACTAGTTGTTGAAACTGTGTATGTCGGGATAAGGATGTGTAAAGCTTATATAAGACACTAAGTCCTTGGTGGTAAGTTTTTGTTTATGCAGATAAGTCTCCCGTAAGTTTGTAAAGTATTTCACCAGAAAGTTGTACCCAGGCGGACATCAAACTTGATGCGATTAGCATAAATTTGTAAAACAAACAAAATAACTGGATTCTTATAACTTTTTTGGGCTGAATTATAAATGGCAAAAATATTGAAAAATTTGCTACGCTAAAGTTGAAGATTCATTTGGATCTAATAATATACGTTCATCTCCCAAATGAGCGTGTTTATTAATTTATTAATTTGAATTTGTAAACATAAAAAAATTTAACAAAGTAGAAATTAATGTATGTAATAGTGCCTTAGTAGAGAAATATATACAATGATTTACGACAAGCGACAAAGTTATTGACAGATAGCGAGTTATTTTTTTCGCAGGTTGGTAACATATGTAAAATTTTATGACTGGCACACCGTCTTGTCAATTTGAAATTTATAACACTAAGCTCTGTTAGTGCTAGCTGCCATCTATTCATCACGTTTGTTAAGCGTGCTCATGTCAAAATGACAACTATGAACTGACATACAAGCACTGTTGCCAACGATTCAGAATTGCCAAAACAAAAATATTGTTAAATCAGTAATATTCACATATATTGTATATTATATTTTGTTTTGTTCTTCTTGTTGTACCTTACGAAAAGCAACTAAAAACATGTTTAAAATGGTAATTTCTCGTAGGGAAATATGGATTTTGTAATTAGACTCCGCCCTTCGGTCTAACAGCTAATGAAACATTTATCCTAATTAAGATCGGGGCAGGTATAGGTGGGGTTTAATCTTTGACTTTCTTTTTCACTCAACACATACATTTTTCTTTGAAAACGATTGCTTAAGAACATGTTTCAAATGGTAATTTCTTGTAAAAAAATAAAGATTTTGCAATTAAGCCCGCCCCTTGGTTTGTGGCATATAAAAAAACATTACAATTGAGATGGGGGCGGGTGGGTGGGGCTTACGTTTTGGCATTTCTTTTTCTTAATATGCGTAGTCTCTTTTCCCAACAAGAAACTGGAAACATGTTCAAAAATAAATTTTTGTAGAGAAAAATGAATTTTGCAGTTAGGGTCTGCCCCACGGTCTGACAACGACTGAAAAATTGATCACAATTTGAGATAGGGGCGGATGGATAGGACACAATTTTTGACTTTTTTTCTAAATATTTATAAATAGTTTTCTTTAAACAACACGATAATTTCTTGTAGGGAAATGAAGATTTTGCAATTACGCTCCGTCCCCCGGCTGACGACAAATAAAAAAGAATCATTACAATTAAGATGGGGCGGGTGGGCGGGGCTTATATTTTGCTTTTTTCTTCTTATTGTAATATAGTCGCCCGGTAGTTGTTTCAATGATGATGTTATCTATGGTTACAGACGCTGGAATGGGACCAGGCATGATCGCCGCCGGGCCCCATGACCCTGGCGGCGGAGCTATGATGATGCCCTTGATGGGGATGATGGACATGGGCGGAATGAGAGGAATGGATGCCACGGAATCGAATTCCATGATAATGTCTCGTGTTGGATTTCATTAAATCGTCTATTTTTTGAGAGTTTAAATTTTTTTAGTTGGGTTTCGTAGAATGTCCACAGTTATTACCGAGGTATAATGAAACAATTAATATTGACATTAAACCTAAATAAAGCGCTTTTGCGCACAAAATTTAATAATTTTGACGATTAATGAGTGTAACGGTGTTTTAGTAGTGCCTATAATACTTAAACAACAGATGTTTGTTATAATATAAGGTCACAAATTCTTTTTTCTACCGCCCACGTTTTTTGGTTTTCTAATAGAGCTATTAACGCACGCAAATGACGTCACAGCAGTTCGTTAATAGCGGAAAGGCGTTCTTTAATAGATCTGGTGTAATTTAGATCGGTAAGATTGGTAGCAATGACGAGAAATGTCAGGTGAATGTCAGTGGCAAATCTAAACTTAAAATTTCCCATGTTTCCGGACGCGTAACTTCTTCGCAAGACATTTTAACCAATTTCAAATTACAAAAACTCGAATTGGTTCGAATTACAATTGTTGTTGTGAAAATTCGAACCTCAAATATTTCGTGGTTAGTGTCAGACCGACCCATCACCAACCACGACAAAAGTCCCCAGATAAAAAAAAATGCAAATTTCAATTAAATTTTGGGAAAAAACATGTGCGGTAGAAAAAATAGTATAAATAACTCGTTCATAAGGCCATTGAGGCACTCATCCTTTATATAACTCGCGGCTTCGCCGCTCGTTCTATAAACTTGGATTCGTGCCTCAATATTTGCCTTATGAAACTCGTTCTTTAATATACTACATATTATTAAACAGAAATGTAAATTAATATTTTTAATTAATACACTGATTTATAACGAGCGACAAAGTTATTGGTAAGTATCGAATGATATTTTTAGCAGGTTGGTAACATATCTAAAATTTTATGGTAGCATACCTTGTCAGTTCGAAATTTATGACAGTAAGTACTGTTACTGCCAGTTGTCCACTTCTATGTCAAAATGACAACTATGAACTGACATACAAGTATCGATTCAGAATTATCAATACAAAAATGTGCTTCAGACATTAATAGTCACCCGGTAGTTGTTCTCAATGATGATATCTATGATTGAAGATGCTGGAATGGGACCGGGCATGATCGCGACCGGGTACCATGATGGTTGGCGGAACTATGATGATATCCTCGATGGGGATGAGAGGCATGGGAGCAGGCATGATGGGCATGGGAGGAATGGGACGAATGGGTGCCGTGGAAGCAAAATCCATGCTAATATCTGGTGTTGCGTAGAACAAATTCGTAAAGGTTATTTTCAAATTATAATCAGTTAAATCCTAATAAATTCGGTAGTTATTTTATGTTGTATGTTTGATTCCGTTAAATCGTCTACTTTTTGCGAAAATTATATTTTTTTAAGTGTTTTTGTGCACAAAATTTAATAATTTTGACTATTAGCGAGTGAATTTTATGTTTTTAAATATTAATGAACACAAACTAGTTTATTAGGAACCTGTGAATTTTCGACCTATTTTGCAAGAAATCGAAATTTTTGACAATTAAATCCAATCATTCGTCAAATTTCAGTATTGTTGCTAAACTTATAAAAAAAAATTAGGTGTATTCAGGGATTTTTTACGAGTAATATGAAACATGCATTTTTAATATTTTTGTCAAAAACGACAAATTCAAGCACATCTTTTTCTTAAACTATTTCAATTTGTTCTTATAACAGCGAAAAATTTAATTTCGTGTTTTGACATTTTGTGTTGATTTGAAGTTTGTGTATTACCTTAATAAAAATACGAAAATATACAAAAATTGCCTCTTTATTATATTACATACAGTACAACTGCTTTCCTGTTTTTTTACAATAATTTAAAAACTTATAACTGGAACGCAGGCAATGATGTCGTATTGTAGGCTAAGTAATCTTCTACAATATGCCACCAACAAGAGGTCCAGCAGCCCATGGAGAAGCGACCAGTCCGCCACCCAAAGGAGCTACACCCACCCCCAATGGGGAAATCAAGCCGCCGTTCAAATCAGACGTCAGGATTTGGGCGTAGGAGGCGGCGATGGCCAAAACGAAGAAAACAGCAACGATCTATAAACAAAAATATGAAAAATCTGTAACAAAAAAAAATAAATATATAAAATTTACCAAGTATTTCATGATGTTTAATTGTTATTATTAAAGTGTTGCAGGTGGTTGTTGACTAGTTGTTGAAACTGTGTATGTCGGGATAAGGATGTGTAAAGCTTATATAGAACACTAAGTCCTTGGTGGTAAGTTTTTGTTTATGGAAATAAGTCTCCCGTAAGTTTGTGAAATATTTCACCAGAAAGTTTTACCAGGCGGACATCAAACTTGATGCGATTAGCATAAATTTGTAAAACAAACACAGTAACTGGATTTTCATGGCTTTTTTTGTGCTGGCGAAAATATTGATAAATTTGCCGCACTAAATATGAAGATTCATTTGGATCTAATAATTTACGTTCGTCTCCCAAGCGAGCGTGTTTATTAATTTATTAATTAATTATTTTTTTCGCAGGTTGGTAACATATTTAAAATTTTATGATGGCACACCCTTAGATCATATAATAATATAATTATTATATGATCAAAGGGCACACCGTCTTGTCAATTTGAAATTTATAACACTAAGCACTGTTACTGCCAGCTGGCATCTACTCATGTCAAAATGACAACTATGAACTGACATTCAAGCATTGTTGCCAACGATTCAGAATTGCCAAAGAAAAATGTGCTTCAATCAGTAATATTCACATATATTATATATTTTGCTTAGATCATATAATATTTTGTTTTTTTCTTCTTGTTATACATTACCAAAAGCAACTGAAAACATGGTTAAAATGGTAATTTCTTGCAGAGAAATATGGATTTTGTCATTAAGCTCCGCCCCTCGGTCTAACAGCTAATGAAAGATTTATCATAATTTAGATCGGGACAGGTATAGGTGGGGTTTAATCTTTGGCATTCTTTCTCACTCAATACATAGGTATAGTTTTCGTTGAATACGATTACTGAAGAACATGTTTCAAATGGTAATTTCTTGTAGAAAAATAAAGATTTTGCATATAAGCCCGTCCCCTGGTTCGCGGCATATAAAAAAAATTATCACAATTGAGATGGGGGCGGGTGGGTGGGGCTTACATTTTGGGATTTCTTTTTCTTAATATGCGTAATCTCTTTTCCCAACAAGAAACTGGAAACATGTTTAAAATTAATTTTTGTAGACAAATACGAATTTTGCAGTTAGGGTCCGCCCCATGGTCTGACGACTGAAAAATTTATCACAATTGAGATGGGGCGGGTGGGCGGGGCATATATTGTGCTTTTTTCTTCTTGTTATATTATAGTCACCCGGTAGTTGTTTCAATGATGATGTTATCCATGATTAAAGAGTATGGAATGTGACCAGGCATGCTTGCCGCCGGGCCCCATGATGGGCGGCAATCATGTAGTATGATGATGTCCTCGATGGGGATGATGGGCATGGGAGGACTGGGTGCCGTGGCAGCGAAAACCATGATAATGTCTGGTGTTGGATTTCGTTAAATCGTCTACTTTTTGAGAGAGTTGTACATTTTTTTAGCAAGGTTTCGTAAAATGTCAGCAGTTTTTACCACGGTATAATGAAACTATTAATATTGACATTTGATACGATTTTGGTTGATTTTGTTTGTATACATGAAATTGGCCCGTTAGTTGACAGTTCTCATTGATTCGGGGTATCGATATTTTCCCCTCCCTCAATCGATTTGGGTATTTCAGACCGCGCATGCCACAGAAAGGAAAAAAAAACCAGGAGGGACTCCATTTTGATTTTTCGAGTCGTTGGGAACGGGTGCAAGTGTTTTCAGGGTATCCAGTGCGAAGGGGCCATTTTTGGAGGTAGAGCCCTTATTTTAGCCAGTTGTGGCATTACTCTTCTCCAAATTGCGTTAGAGACGATTTGAGGCCACCGCATTTGGGAACGAGGACGTGTGTCCTGTGGTTTTGAGACCCCCGAAAATTCACTTTAAGGCCGCACACCATCAGAGGTAATTACTGGATTGGGTTCTGGATTGAAATTTAGTTAATCTTCTTTTCAGGCCTTTTTCTTTTTCGTCTTCGCTTTACTTTTATCGTTGGGTTTTTTTTTCCTCCTCTTCTCTACGTGTTGCCATCTTTTTGCGCTCTTGGCGTGGAAAGGTTTTTCTGTGTGAAGTTTGGACGAAGGTCAACTAGCCGCCCCGCCCCACCCCATTTTCTAAGTGAGGACGCCGTGTTGAACTCCGGAAAGAAGGAGAGGCGTTAGTTATAGGGTATTAGGTATTATTTTATTTTCTTGTATTTTTTATTTTTTTTCTCGGTTAAGTATACTCGCGTTCGGCATTTTCGCCACCGCCAGGAACGGCACTGTTGCGGTACGGACGCGAAGTACTCATAGGGTTAGAATAGTAACTTATTTAGGTTCTTTTTTTATTTTAGATCGATAGTTTGTACTCAGTCACACAGTCACTCACCTCCCCCGTTCTAACTAAATTTAATTAATTGTAGGCTCCAATTTTATTTTATTTTTTTTTTGTACCATCACCCACGGCCTTCCCGGTTGAGCCTAGTCGCGGTCGAGAGCCACGTAACAATTAATTTGGCGCCCGGAACGTGGGGCTTGTTCTGACTGTAGTGATTGGGTGATAACTAATTTTTGAGTAGGTATAATTTTTAGGGTTGAGGTAATCTTAAGTTGCGTCCTATATATATACATATATATCTAAGCTATGGATTCTCATAGGCTCACTCGAGATGAGCTCTTGTATGAGCTGGCGGTACGAGGGGTTGACGACATTGGTCATGAAACCGTAGGGGCGATGCGAAGGAGGTTATCGGAATTAATACGAACGGAAGAGTTTGGGGACTTGGTTTTTAGCCCGACCTTTCGCTTAGTTGTGGAAACCGAGACGCTGATTTGTACGGAGAAAATAGCTCAACTTTACGGTTTTGTCCAAAGTCGGCGGTCTATTGCGAAAAACAGCACAGAGGAACGAAATGTTGAGACTAAGTTAAGACACTTGTACGGACGCGTTAGTCGAGTTAGGCTTAGGTTAACGGAGGAGGAACGTGATCAAATGGCAGATATTCTGACCAACCTATTCAATCAGTTGGGCAGCATTGAAGTTTTAGTTGATTCTAAACTGGACGCGACGGTAGAGCCAAACGACCCAAACGTGCAACCGCCGACGGTTCCACTTTTGGGAGCGCAGGTCGTAAATATCCACAAGCACCAAGTTCCTGTTTGCCAATGGGGCTTGAAATTTTCAGGAAATAAACAGGGGATGAGCGTTAATGCCTTTCTAGAGAGGGTGGAAGAGCTTAGAGTTGCGCGAGGCGTCTCAGAGGTCGAACTGCTCAACTCGATAGTTGATCTCCTGGAGGACCAGGCGTTAATTTGGTATCGTTCGGTAAAAACGTCGGTTCTGTCATGGACGGGTTTTGTTAGGGAGCTTCGAAAAGAGTTTCTCCCATTTGATTATGCGACGGAATTGTGGCAGGAAATTAGGACACGAGTGCAAGGTCCGAATGAGAGTGTGGGGAGTTATTTTGCATGTTTGAAAAATTTGTTCAATCGGTTATCTGTCCCACCCTCAGAGGAAGAGAAATTACGCGTCTTGCAACGTAACCTTGCCCCATATTTGATTCAGGGAATCGGTTTGGTTGACATCAGTAGTGTCGATCAACTTTTGGACACCTGCAAGAAATTAGAGACCGTACGAATTTTGGCGACGGCTCCTCGGCCTAATGTCCCGAAAGCATCTTGCTTAGAACCGGATTTAGCAGGGCCTACTCTCGTCAAGTCTCGAATGGTGGCTCAAACTTCATCCGTTGGTTCGATTCTTTGCTGGAATTGTAGGGGCTCTGGTCATTGTTTTTCCCAGTGTCGAGCTCCACGAAATGGTCGATTTTGTTTTAAATGCGGGAAACGAGACGTGACTACATCCACTTGTCAATGTAGGAACGCAGCTCGACTATCGGGAAACGGACAAAGAAACCACTAGAACACCGGCTAGGGGTTTCGCAGCGACAACCGGTGGATGATTCTTGGAAAACGTGGTTGGAATTTGTTAGGTTAGAGTGCAGGAAAGATGAGATTCAGGCGGTGAATTCCAAGTTTTTAGTTTCATCGGGAGATCCAAGGCCTTATTTACGAGTTTCAGTTTTAGGGATTGCGTTAGTTGGATTATTGGATTCAGGATCAAGTTCCACCATTGTCGGAGGTCCCGGTTGGGAAAAACTTCGTTCTCTCAACTTGCAATTACAAGAACATCCGGATGTCTCGTTAGCTGATGGTAGTCTTCGTCAAGTTTTAGGTTTTATCGATCTTCCCCTCCAGTTAAATTCACGCATTAGGGTTCTTAAGGTACTTGTTGTCCCTTCGATTACGACGGAGATACTTTTAGGTATAAATTTTTGGAAGGACATGGATATTGTTCCGAGAGTGGCGTCGAATTCTTATTCGCTGGGAGTTGCGGCTGTCCAAGGGTCTAGTGGCGACACGCCACAGCAGCGCGAGGATGTTTCCAAGTTGGTTGAAGGGTTCTTTACGAAGATGGGTTCGAAGTTGGGTTGTGCGAAAAATGTGGTCCACGTTATCGACGTAGGAGATCATTCCCCTATTAAACAGCGTTATTACCCTGTCTCTCCCTACATCCAACAACAAATTAATGCTGAAGTTGATAAAATGTTAGAATTAGGGGTGATAGAACCATCCAAGTCACCTTGGTCGTCACCAGTTGTAATGGTGAAGAAACCCAACAATGAATACCGCTTCTGTATTGATTTTAGAAAGGTCAACCAGGTTAGTAAAAGGGACGCGTATCCTCTACCATATGTTAGTACCATTTTAGATCGATTGCATAGCGCCAGGGTATTTTCCTCGATAGACATAAAAAGCGCATATTGGCAAATTCCACTTGCCGAAGAGTCAAAGGAAGTGACAGCGTTTACGGTTCCTGGGAAGGGACTTTTCCATTTCAGACGGATGCCATTCGGGCTACATACTGCTCCAGCTACATGGCAGCGCTTTGTTGATACGACTTTGGGTGCTGATTTGGAACCATGGGCTTTTATTTACTTAGACGATATAATCGTGGCGACACCCGATTTCGCGACGCATTCGGAGGTTCTTCGGAAAGTTTTTGAACGACTAGTTGACGCCGGTCTCACCGTGAATCGGGAGAAGTGCGAGTTCCTAAAGACGGAGTTGAGGTATTTAGGCCATATCGTGGATGCAAATGGGATCCGAACGGATCCCCACAAGATCGAGTGCATGCTCAATTATCCCAGGCCTACCAATGCAAAGGAAGTTAGGCGTTTTGTCGGCCTTGTCTCATGGTATCGTCGTTATGTTCGAAATTTCTCGTCGTTGGTTGCGCCGTTGACTCGCCTCACGCGGAAAAGGTGTGTTTTCGCTTGGACCCCGGAGGCAGAAGAAGGTTTCTTGGCATTGAAAGAGTGCTTGGTTACGGCCCCTATTTTGGCCACTCCGGATTTCAATCGGCCGTTCGTGTTGCAATGTGACGCTTCTGGTCAGGCATTGGGGTGCGTCCTTAGTCAAGACGGATCAGAGGGAGAGCAAGTAATCGCCTACGCGAGCAGAGCTCTCACGGGCGCGGAGTCAAAATATTCAGCCACGGAGTTGGAGTGTTTAGCCGTCTTGTTCGGTATCGAAAAATTTCGGCCTTATTTGGAGGGCGTTCGTTTTACAGTCGTTACAGACCATTTCTCGTTGTTGTGGCTGTACAAGCTACAAAATCCGTCGGGACGACTCGCCCGTTGGTCCTTGAGATTACAGGGATATGATTTTGAAATTGTTCACAGAAAGGGGAAGTCGAATGTAGTTCCGGATGCACTGTCCCGAGCTATCAACGCCGTTGATGTTCAGCCTGCTGATCATGATCCTTGGTATACATCGCTTTTACAGAAAATTAGGGCAGATCCGCAGAAGTACCCTCGTTTCTGTGTCAGGGACGAGAAGATTTACCGATTAGTAAAAGGTGGGTCGCCGTCCTACTGTGCGGACGATGATTGGAGATTGTTAGTACCTCCTTCATTACGTAAAGCTGTACTGGTAGAAAACCATGACTCTCCTACATCCGGACATCTAGGATATTTCAAGACGCAGAAGAGAGTCTCGGCCTTGTACTATTGGCCAAAAATGAACACTTATATCGCCCGATACGTTCGAAATTGTGAGGTGTGCGCCGCACAAAAACCGGAGCAACGTGCTCCCTATGGCCAAATGGGCCATCGCACTGTCTCGAAGCCATGGGAGTTGATTTGTACGGACATTATGGGACCGTTTCCACTTTCCCGTCGACGTAATCGATTTATTCTTATTGTAGCTGATTGCTTCACCAAATACGTGTTGTTATTTCCGTTGAAATCGGCTCTAGGTACTGTCGTTTCCGAGCATATGGAAAACGATGTCTTTCTCCGGTTTGGTGTTCCATCACTAATTATTTGCGACAACGGCAAGCAGTATGTTAGTAATGTCTTTCGGAAGATGGTAGAATCTTATGATTGCAAAATTACGTTCAACGCCAATTACCACCCTCAGGCAAACCCTAGTGAACGTATTAACCGGGTTGTGAAGACGGCTGTTCGTAGCTATTTGACAGGAGATACGCACCAGGATTGGGACCGGAATATTTCAAAGATCGCGTTTGCCATCAACACCGCCGTACACGAGGTGACCGGATATAGTCCTGCGTACCTTAACTTTGGACGTTCTTTATTTTTGTCAGGGAAGTTACACCACAAGCTGACTCCCCCGCATCCGCAAGATGAGATTGTGTGTGATTCGCGAGAGAAACTAAACGACCACCTAAAGGAACTGTTTCGACTGTACGTCGATGTTCAGAAACGACTTGAAAAAGCCTATTTAGATAGTGCGAGCCGTTACAATTTGCGAAGACGTCCATTAGTCTTGGACCCCGGGCAGATAGTCTGGAAAAGGAATCGGGTTTTGTCAAATAAGGGCGAACGTTTCGCGGCCGGACTAGCACCCAAGTTTGTCAAGTGTGTGGTTCATCGGAAGGTGACACCAGGTGTCTACGAGTTGTTGGATTATGATACCAGGGTGAATCTTGGTGCCTGGCATGTCCAAGATTTAAAGCTTGATAGGCACGAGGATCTCTAGTCCGCCGATTTTCACCATTTTTTTATTATTTTCTTCTATTATTTTATTATTTTTCCATTATTTTCTTTTCTTCTTTATTTATTAAGAAAATCAACTTTTTTTTTTTCACGTGGGCCGTTAGGGGTAAGTTTCTAAGGAAACTTCTTTTTTTGTAAAGGGGAGATGATACGATTTTGGTTGATTTTGTTTGTATACATGAAATTGGCCCGTTAGTTGACAGTTCTCATTGATTCGGGGTATCGATATTTTCCCCTCCCTCAATCGATTTGGGTATTTCAGACCGCGCATGCCACAGAAAGGAAAAAAAAACCAGGAGGGACTCCATTTTGATTTTTCGAGTCGTTGGGAACGGGTGCAAGTGTTTTCAGGGTATCCAGTGCGAAGGGGCCATTTTTGGAGGTAGAGCCCTTATTTTAGCCAGTTGTGGCATTACTCTTCTCCAAATTGCGTTAGAGACGATTTGAGGCCACCGCATTTGGGAACGAGGACGTGTGTCCTGTGGTTTTGAGACCCCCGAAAATTCACTTTAAGGCCGCACACCATCAGAGGTAATTACTGGATTGGGTTCTGGATTGAAATTTAGTTAATCTTCTTTTCAGGCCTTTTTCTTTTTCGTCTTCGCTTTACTTTTATCGTTGGGTTTTTTTTTCCTCCTCTTCTCTACGTGTTGCCATCTTTTTGCGCTCTTGGCGTGGAAAGGTTTTTCTGTGTGAAGTTTGGACGAAGGTCAACTAGCCGCCCCGCCCCACCCCATTTTCTAAGTGAGGACGCCGTGTTGAACTCCGGAAAGAAGGAGAGGCGTTAGTTATAGGGTATTAGGTATTATTTTATTTTCTTGTATTTTTTATTTTTTTTCTCGGTTAAGTATACTCGCGTTCGGCATTTTCGCCACCGCCAGGAACGGCACTGTTGCGGTACGGACGCGAAGTACTCATAGGGTTAGAATAGTAACTTATTTAGGTTCTTTTTTTATATTTAGATCGATAGTTTGTACTCAGTCACACAGTCACTCACCTCCCCCGTTCTAACTAAATTTAATTAATTGTAGGCTCCAATTTTATTTTATTTTTTTTTTGTACCATCACCCACGGCCTTCCCGGTTGAGCCTAGTCGCGGTCGAGAGCCACGTAACACATTAAAGATTAAGATTTTGCAATTAAACTCCGCCTCCCGGCTCACGACGAATAAAAAAGTATCATCACAATTAAGATGGGGCGGGCGGGGCTTATATTTTGCTTTTTCTTCTTATTATAGTATAGTCACCCGGTGGTATTTCCTTAATAAAAATACGAAAATATAGAAAAATAGCCTCTTTATTATATACACATAATACAATTGGTTCCTATTTTTTTACAATAATTTTAATTATTATAAATGGAACCCAGGCAGTGATGTCACACTGTAGGTTGATAATCTTCTACAATATGCCACCAACAAGAGGTCCAGCGGCCCATGGAGAAGCGACCAGTCCTCCACCCAAAGGAGCTACACCCACCCCCAATGGGGAAATCAAGCCGCCGTTCAGATCAGACGTAAGGATTTGGGCGTAGGAGGCGGCGATGGCCAAAACGAAGAAAACAGCAACGATCTATGAACAAAAATATGAAAAAGTCTATAACAAAGAAAAAATAAATAAAATTTACCATGTATTTCATGATGGTAGATAATTGAAGTCTTGTAGGTGATTGTTGAATAGTTGTTGAAACTGAGTATGTCGGGATAAGGATGTGCAAAGCTTATATAGGACACTAAGTCCTTGGTGGTAAGTTTTTGCTTATGCAGATAAGTCTCCCGTAAGTTTTAAAAATATTTCACCAGAATGTTGTACCTAGGCGGACGTCAAACTTTATACGATTAGCATAAATTTGTAAAACAAACACAATAACTGGATTTTTATAGCTTTTTTTACGCTGTATTATAAATGGGGAAAATACTGATAATTTGTCGCGCTAAATTTGAAAATTAAATTGGATCCAATAATATATTCATCTCCCAGGCGATCATGTCTTATTATTAAATTACCAATTTGAATATGTAAAATTTGTAAACAATACAAAAATTAAACAAAGTAGGAATTAATGTATGTAACGGTGCTTTAGTTGGTAATATTTAAACAACAGATGTTTGTTATCGGGTCACAGTTTCATTTACTTTGTAAAAATGTAGATTAGTGTTTTTAATTAACATATTGATTTATGACAAGCGACAGAAAGTTATTGGCAAATAGTTGTTCTCAATGAAATGAGACTCAATTCGCTGGGTGTCACAGTAAATTTATTGTTAAATTAGGGTACTAAGACATTATAAAATTTTGATATTAAAGCCTATTTTTAACGTTTCACTGTTTTTTTTTTCATTTCGTGCTCAGTTTTTGTAATGAAAAATATTTACTTCCCCATATACATTTTTCATTGACTTGAAAGTCGAGGGAAGTCCGGTTTAATAGCATTGAAAATTTGTTAAGTTACTTAGCACTGAAACAAATTAAATGAATCCACATAATATAAAAAAAAATACGAATGATATTTGAGTTAATTAAAACAATCGATGTTCGTTAATAAAGACATTTCTCTGGCTGAGTAATATAGTAAACCTGGTTTTTTCTATGGTTGTTAAGCAGCCACTATCGATGCAAATATCTTATGGTGCAATAAAATTTTATGGAGCTCTACTTCTAAACGAATGCTCAAAAGTGAGTTCACAAGCGATAATTGATTGTTATAGTTGCCAGAATTATCTTAACTACTTGTCTGTTGTAAATTACTGCCTTGTAGTTGATTATTGCGTTCCCTATTCAGTTTTCACAGAATTTTGCAATTTGTTTCAACTTATCGAAGAAATTGAATCCACAAAGATTCTTTTCCACAATCATCGAAATGCTGTATATGAATAAACTCTGCTAAAAGTTTTAAATTTTACTGGAAATTTTAGTTATGTAAGGATATTTTCTGATTTTGCTTATATAAATTGGTATTCCGGTTTACAGAGATAACAATCTTAGAAAAATATAAGTAAACACCTGTTTTTTCATTAATTATTGTATCACAAGTGACTAGAATAAATATCATGTCTAAACTAACAAGTTTTGTTCCACAACACTTGATTGTGCCAAATACAGGGCACTGTTTAGACGTTCTTCAACACATTATGAAAATTTAATAGGGTTTTAAACTCATTTTCAGAGCAAGTCTTTAATCTTATTGTTCAAATAAAAATAACATGTACAAAAATATAGGTTTATTAATCATAACTAGCCTCATTTTATAAACACAGCGTAGTAGCTTTTCACCAGACTGTACCAACAACGGCACCACCAGCCCATGGAGAAGCAATCAGACCTCCAGCCCAAGGGGTAGCAACGACGGGAGCAACCACCCCATTGGTCAAGGAGGTAGTTCCAGTGGTGATAATCTGACCATAGGCTGCAGCAACGGCCAAAACTAAGACAACAGCGAAAACCTGAAACAAAAATTTCAAAAAAACTCACCCAGCGAAAATTTTGACCACTTACAATGTACTTCATGGTGATGGTTTTAGTCGTTTGAAACTATGTCGGGACTAACATTCGCAAGCTTTATATAGGACACACTAACCTTGACAATGGGCTTTTTTTCGTACTGAACTGGTTTTCGTGTAATCTTTTGTACTATTTCAACAGAAAAATTTTGATTACGCGTGCGTGAAATCGTAAACAAATTGGACGAAATGATGGAAAAATCGGCTTCTTTGCCCATCTTAGCGTAAAAGTATTTAGGAGGTGATTCATTGTTGTGGAAATTTATTGACCTGAACTTTGCAAAGTTCACAAAAAGTGTGAAGCAATTGTTGCCAAAATTACGTAAGACAAAAAAAGAATTTGTAACAAAGTTGTCAAAAACCAGTCCTATAAATATGTGAGGATGGCTAGGTTCCAGCTGAACAGATTTCTTAATCTGAACCAATAGTTTTTGAAAAACATGTGTTTAACTGTATAAATGCCAGTGATGATTACACCCATTCAAAAATCATAATAATTATAGGTTTGAAGTTACTAATTAAACACCACCAGTGGCATAACTTAGGCATCGTAAACATGTCTCCAATGTTGTTACACGCTCCACACCTAAAGTAGATCCAATTAGGAATGTCGAAATTTAAATTATACCTGTTAACTAATTTATTATTGTTTATAAATTGATTTAATTCACACGTAATTCGTAAAATCCGATTGACACACTTACGCATGGTTTGAATCTCCTCTAAGTCAAAGAACTCTACGTACTCTTATCAATCAAATTATCTACGCCGAATCAATTTTTAGTTGGAGGACAACACTTTGATTATATAAGATAATCAGCTGACTGTAATTAGCATAGTCGAAGAACAACTCTCCAAGAAATTATCACACAATGAACACTCTGGTACGTACACTTATTACCATTTTTGATTATTAATTGTGATAATTATTTTCAGACTGTCGTCGTCCTTGCCATCAACGCTGTCATAATCGGCGCCCAGATGATGATGCCCATGATGGGAGGCGCTGGAATGGGAGCGGGCATGATCGGCGCCGGGCGCATGATGGGCGGCGGGGGCATGATGATGCCCTTGATGGGCATGGGAGGCGGAATGGGAGGAGGCATGATCGGCATGGGAGGCATGGGCGCAGGCATGATGGGCATGGGAGGAATGGGAGGAATGGGGGGAATGGGAGGAATGGGTGCCATGAAAGCGAAAGCCATGATGATGTCTCGTGTCGGATAGAAAATTTCCTAGACGTTATTTTTAAATTGTACCTAAACAGATTGTTGAAATTTTATTTATTGTAACGTGGTCAGTATTTATGGTTACCAAAGCACCTAAGTATGTTTTAGATATGTAAAATGGGCATTCGATTGTTCTTGAAAACAAAATAAATTCGATACTTAGTTTATATCGTGTTTGATTTCGTTAAATGATCCAATTTTTGTGAGTTTTCCAATTTTTTTTACCCACCAGTGTTTCGCAAAATGTCAGCAGTTGTTACCACGGTATAATGAGGCCATTAATATTGACATTAAAACTAAAAAAGTGTTTTTGTGCACAAAAATTATAATTTTGACGATTAATGAACACAAACTGGTTCCTTATATTGGAACCTGTGACTTTCGTATCTAGTGATATACCGGGTGTCTGGAAAACGGCGGATTAACTCTTCAATACTGGGATTTCGGGAGTGCGAAAAAAATAATAAAAAAATTCTTTATGATGTAGATTTTGAAAAAAAGTCATTTTATCAAACAAGCTGTTATTTTTCATTAATAAACAAAAAACATTTAATAATAAATAAAAAATTATAAACAAAAAAAATCCATGCCGGGGCGGCAAAGCTTTATTGCAAAATCCTTATTAAGTAATCGTGTTGTTCTAAGAAAACTATATGTATTAAGTAAAAATTAAAGCAAAAATTAAACCCCACCCACCCACCCTGATCTCAATTGTGATGAATTTTTCATTGGTTGTCAGACCTTGGCGGAGCCTAATTGCAAAATCCATATTTCCCTACAAAAATTTACTATTTTGAACATGTTTTAAGTTTTTTGTTTGTGAAAAGAAGACTACGTATATTAACAAAAAATGTTAAAAAAATTCGGAATGAATTGAAATTTATAAGAAAATGTATTTAAATAAACTTCGAACATCGTCGAAAGTGGGTCAAAATTTGCATAGGTACATAATGGAAAATTTCAATTTTGAAAAAATCGTCTAAAAATTCTCAAAAAATTGTATAGTTGAAAATAATTGAAGTGCATGCTAATATTGCTATTTAAAAAACATACTGTATAAAGTGCTTTATCCTTGCTTTTTTTTTCTTAATATATACAGATTTCTTACAACAACAACATCATACTTAAAAACATGTTTCACGTGGTAAGTTCTTATTGAGAAATAAGGATTTTGCATTTAAACTCCGCCCTCAGACTCACAACGAATACAAAAAATGTGGTGGGCGGGTCTTAAATTTTGTCGTTTTTCCTGAATATACGTAATCTTCTTTTCCCGTGAAGATATTTAAAACGTTTAAAATGGTAAATCTTTGTCTGGAAACACGGATTTTACACTTAAGCTCCGCCCCTTGGCCCGACAACGAATGAAAAATTTATTACATTTGAGGTTGGGGCGGGCGGGTGGGGCTTATTTTTTCTTGACATATATAGTTTTCTTTTAAAAACATGATACATAAAAACATGTTTCACATGGTAGATTCTTGTAGAGAAATAAGAATTTTACAAATAAGCTCCGCCCCTCAGCTAACGACGAATAAAACAAGTCGTCACAATAGAGATGAGGGTGGGTGGGCGGGGTTTGTATTTTGCGTTTTTTTCTTAATATATGGACGTAGTCACTGTAGTTTTCTTTACTAATAAATTTATAGAGAAATGTGAGTGTCTTGTTGGGAAGAGAATACTGTATATTAAGAAGAAAAAAAAGGCAAAACATAATAAAGTAGCCCAAAAGCTATAATGTTATATGATCATTATAAAAGTAGTTGACCGCAAATAAATATCTCCTTTGTGTGGTTCGCACTAAGCTTACCGGTTGGCAATAAATCGTCTTCTAAACATTTCTTGCTCACATTTAACAGGGTCGGCTTTCAAAGCGACCGATTATTTCGGAACCCTCTGTAGCTGCAGGTACTAGCCGATTAACGGAGTGGTGGATTTAGATATTTAATGAGAGCCGCCCCTGAACGAAACGACAGCAGCCGGTCGAGCTGCAGTGGACACGTTATTTACTACCGCAAAACCTTTTCTATTGTAAACAACTTAACTTCGACACAATGGGATAATTTTATGATGACCATATAACCTTATAGCTTCTGGACTACTATACTTGCTAAGATAAAACTGAATTTGGCAAATGACATACCCTCTAGAAAACAGAGGTTGGGTGGGCGGGGCGAGTACCTGCTAAGATAAGACTGATTTTGGCAAATGACATATCCTCTAAGAAAAGAGAGGGTGGGTGGGCGGGACTAGTACCTGTTAAAATAAAATTTCGTCAAATTTAAGCTTTAATAGTAATTTTTAGCAAAACTCGTTAAATTTGTTTCAACAATTCTGGGCAATTTTTTCAGCTATTAAGATTTGGAAAAAAAAATCGAAAAAATAATAATTCGTTTAATACGGTAGGAAAGAGTTTATAACGCTAATGCACATAAATATCTACGTTAAAAAAATGGTGTCTAAGTCAACAAAAAACATAAAACACGTTCCTTTCGAAACAATTATTTTAATTGATATTTAAAATCAATAGTTCACAAACCCCTGCAGCAATATTCATCGAAAGTTAAATTTATTATCGACAATAAATTTAAACAATTAAGATAAATTTACTGACACATTAACAACAGTTTATTATTATAAAAAAAAATGAGTCGTCCATATTAGTCTAATTTAAATCCTATTACACACAACTTTTTACTATTGTAGGAGACCCAGTTTTTGGTCTAGTTTTCCGAGTTGATGAAAACCGAAACGAGTTCTGCTCCCATGTAACATTTTTCGCCATAGATAGAAAAGTTTCCTGATTGATTTGTCACTTGCAACATTAATGTTGCGAAAAAATAAAATATAGCGATTTTTTGATACACTACAACACAATATATTAATAAAAACCCACGTGCGGATTAATCATAGTCTCTAAAAAATAAATCCAGTGCTATAAATATGCAAATTTTATGCCAACAGCTTCTGAAACATTTCTTCGACAAAATAATAAGTTATTGTTTCCATTGTCACCGCCTACAGTAAAAACAGTTGTGAAACGTTAGATAAATTGTCAATTAGGGCGCACAAGATGGATGATTATTAGGCACGAAATGCACTTATTCGGCCAAAAGATGCAATAAAATCGAAGGTCGCCTTAATTAATAAAACGAACCAACGGTCACCATAAACTAAACAATTTCGCAACACACTAAATCTGTACCATCAATATAATGGGTGATACTAATACCTACATATTTGACATTATAGTTGGGCTTTAACACTTGTACCATTGCGTGTCAAACCAGTTTTATTTAGGGTGGCCACCAATATCTCGTTGAGGTTGAGGCCATTGTCGAACTATAAAAACCCAAAATTCGTGTCCACAGACATCATTACCACTCGACGTTTCTAACAAACGCAACTCAAAAACCCAACATCAAAAATGAACTCCGTAAGTACCAACACCGCTGTGTCAATGTGCACATTCAAACCATTTGTTGCAGTTCGTCGCCGTCTTCGTCGCCTTCGCCGTTGCCACAGCCAACGCAGGCCTCATCGGAGCCCCCTTGGCCACCTCCTACGCCGCCCCCTTGGCCGTAGCCCACGCTCCCGTGGCCGTGGCCCACGCCGCCCCCCTGGCCACTAGCGTCGTCTCCACCCGCACCATCCACGGCGCCCCAGTCGCTGTGGCTCACGCCGCCCCCGTCGCCGTCGCCCACGCCGCTCCAGTCGCTGTGGCTCATGCCGCCCCAGTCGCTGTAGCCCATGCCGCTCCTCTTGCCGTCGCTCACGCCGGTCCCGTCGTAGCCGGCCCAGCCATCGCCCGTACCGTCTACGGAGGCGCCTACGGAGGAGCCTACGGTTACGGAGGAGCTTACGGATACGGTTTGGGATCCGGACTCATCGGAGGACATGGACTCATTGGAGGAGCTCATATTCTCTAAATCCTTTGTACAATCTGTTGGGAATAAAATTTAATTTATTCGATTAAAATGTGGTGTTGATTTTCCTAATTTTGCTAAAAAACGAATAGGCACAAAAGTAGCAAAAGTATATAATTTAAAACCGAACAAAAAAAAAATTGCTTAAACATCAAAATGTAAATTAAATTAAAAACATTCCAAAAATTGAAAAATACAAAAATCGAAAAACTGATAAAACGAAAAATTGAAAAATCGACAAATTTAACCATCAACAAATTGAAAAATTTTAAATTTTAAAAGCTAAAAATTAAAATATCAAGAAATTGAAGAGTCAAAAAATTGAAAATTGAGAAATAGAATAATAAAAAAACCTGAAAATTGAAAAATCAAGAAATCGAAAAGTCGAAAAGTCTAAAAATCGAAATGTCGAAAAATCGAAAATGTAAAAAATCAAAAACCCAAAATATTGAAAAACTGAAAAATTGAAATATCGATCACATAAAAACTGAAAATCGAAAATTCTAGATCTCGGAATATTCAAATGTCGAGAAATAGGAAAATCGAGAAAGCGGAAAATCGTAGTCGGAAAAATTTCGAAATCGAAAAGTCGAAAAATCTAAAAATCTGGAAATCGAGAATTCGAAAAATCGACAAATCGAAAACTTACAAAGGCCAAAAATTGAAAATTTGAAAAATTGAAAAATTCAAAAATCGAAAAATTGAAGAATCAAAAAATTGAAAAATCGAAAAATTTAAACATTAAAAAATTGAAAAATTTTAAATTTTGAAAGCTAAAAATTAAAATATCAAGGAATTGAAGAGTCAAAAAATTGAAAATTGAGAAATAGAATCATAAAAAACCTGAAACTTGAATAATCAAGAAATTTAAAAGTCGAATAAAAGTCTTAAAATCGAAATGTCGAAAAATCGAAAATGTAAAAAATCAAAAAATTGAAAAATCAAAAGCCCAAAATATTGAAAAACTGAAAAATTGAAATATCGATGACATAAAAGTGAAAATCGAAAATTCTAGATCTCGGAACATTCAAAAGTCGAGAAATAGAAAAATCAAAAAAGCGGAAAATTGTATTGCGAAAAATTTTGAAATCGAAAAGTCGAAAAATCTAAAAATCTGGAAATCGAGAATTCGAAAAATCGACAAATCGAAAACTTACAAACGCCAAAAATTGAAAATTTGAAAAATTGAAAAATTCAAAACTGGAAAAATTCAAAAATCGAAAAATTGAAGAATCAAAAAATTGAAAAATTGAAAAACTTAACATTAAAAAATTGAAAAATTAAAAAATGGAAAAACCGAAAAACTGAACCATCGAAAAAATGAAAAAAAAAATTAAAAACCTAAAAATTAAAATATCGAGAAACTGAAGAATCAAAAAATTGAAAATCGAGAAATAGAAACATTAAAAAAATCGAAAAATTTAAATATCAAAAACCTAAAATATCGAAAAATTGAAAAATTGAAAAACTGAAGGACTGAAAAACTGAAAAATCGAAAAATCAAGATTTCGAAACATTCGCGAGAAATCGAGAAATGGGAAAATTTAAAAACAAAAAATTGTAGACGAAAAATTTTGAAATCGAAAAATCTAAAAATCTGGAAATCGAGAATTCGAAAAATCGACAAATCGAAAACTTACAAACGCCAAAAATTGAAAATTTGAAAAATTGAAAAATTCAAAACTGGAAAAATTCAAAAATCGAAAATTGAAGAATCAAAGAATTGAAAAATTGAAAAACTTAACATTAAAAAATTGAAAAATTAAAAAATGGAAAAACCGAAAAACTGAACCATCGAAAAAATGAAAAAAATTAAATTTAAAAACCTAAAAAATTAAAATATCGAGAAACTGAAGAATCAAAAAATTGAAAATCGAGAAATAGAAACATTAAAAAAATCGAAAAATTGAAATATCAAAAACCTAAAATATCAAAAAATTGAAAAATTGAAAAACTGAAGAATTGAAAAACTGAAAAATCGATAAATCAAGATTTCGAAACATTCGCCGAGAAATCTAGAAATGGGAAAATCCAAAAATCGAAAAATTGTAGTCGAAAAATTTTTAAATCGAAAAGTAGAAAATTCGAAAAATCTGGAAATCGAGAATTCAAAATCCACAAATCGAAAACTTACAAACGCCAAAAATTGAAAATTTGAAAAATTGAAAAATTCAAAAATGGAAAAATTTAAAAATCGAAAAATTGACGAATCAAAAAATCGAAAAATTGAAAAATTTAAACATTAAAAAATTGAAAAATTAAAAAATGGAAAAACCGAAAAAGTGAACCATCGAGAAAATGAAAAAAATTAAATTTAAAAACGTAAAAATTAAAATATCGAGAAACTGAAGAATCAAAAAATTGAAAATCGAGAAATGGAAACATTAAAAAATCGAAAAATTGAAATATCAAAAACCTAAAATTCCAAAAAATTGAAAAATTGAAAAACTGAAGAATTGAAAAACTGAAAAATCGTAAAATCAAGATTTCCAAACATTCGCCGAGAAATCGAGAAATGGGAAAATCCAAAAATCGAAAAATTGTAGTCGAAAAGTTTTGAAATCGAAAAGTACAAAATTCGAAAAATCTGGAAATCGAGAATTCGAAAAATCGACAAATCGAAAACTTACAAACGCCAAACATTGAAAATTTGAAAATTGGAAAAATTCAGAAATAAAAAAATCGAAAAATTGAAGAATCAAAAAATTGAAAATCGGAATACAGTAAAACTCTGATATAACGAACGACCTACGGACAGCAATTCGTGTTCGTAATAAACGATTGTACGTACTAAAAGTATAACCAAAGAAATTTGTGTTTTATATGGTATTGAACACTAACTTTAAAAAAGATGTAATAAACTAGATTGTTCAGCACAAAAAAAGATTTAAATATGTAATTTTATTTTTTGAAAAAGTCTGCTATGCTTAACTCTCATAAGTAGTGTTTTTTACATCCTATTTGTAACAACTGTAGTCCTTTCTGAAAATCTTCTCACCTAGTGAATTGTCAGCTACTTTTGCAAGGTCTTCTGCTTTCTGCCGAAGAACTTCTCCACTTACTGGAACATTATAAGCTCTTTGCTGGCTAAACTATTTTAGAAGAGCACCATCTATGTCTTTCCTCACCGGATCACAAAGCCGCTTAAGTTTTTTCAAATTCTTACTAGAGTTTGCAGATCGGATCTTTTCTCGTTGTCCCCATATTGTTCACACAGTGGATTTGGATAGGTGAAATTCTTTGCAGAGGTCAACATTAAAGGCACCTCTTTCTGGTTTTTCGATTATGTATATCTAATTTTGTAGACAAAGTTAACGAAAGTTTTTTTCTGTTATTAAGCGTCATTATCTTAACGAAGTTAAAACACAACTGACTGCTACATTCCGGATGTTGTTGTGTTCCGTCTGGAATTGTTTCTAGGAAGTTTAATGCCGATCTTATGTTCAACAGTTCGTTATAAGCAGTATGGTTATAGATTTTCGTACGTTATAAACAGTTGTTCGTTAAAACCGGTGTTCGTTGTATGCGATTAAAAAATGCATTGTTTATATGGGCATTTAGACGGGACCAAAAAATCCGTTCGTTAAAAGCAGGAGTTCGTTTTATGTGAAGGACGTTATAACAGAGTTCTACTGTACTGAAATATTCGAAAATTGAGAAATCGAAAAAAATAGAAATCTGAAATTTGAAATATCGAGAAATGGGAAAATCAAAAACTTGGAAAACCGTTATTGGAAAATTTTGAAATCGAAAATTCGAAAAATCTAAAAATTGCCAATTCGAAAAATCAGAAATCGAAAACTTACAAACGACAAAAATTGAAGAATAAAAAAATTGAAAAATCGTAATACTGAAATATCGGAAAATTGAAAAATCGAAAGAACGGGAAAACCGAAAAATTAAACCATTGGGATATTGAAAAATTTTAATTTTAAAAAGCTAAAAATTAAGATATCAAGAAATTGAAGAGTCAAAAAATTGAAAATGAAGAAATAGAATCATCATAAAAATCGAAAAATCGGTAAATCCAAAAGTCGAATAGTCAAAAAATCGAAAGGTCGAAAAATGAAAAAATCGAAAATTTTTAAAATAAAAAAACTAAAATATCGGAAAAAATGAAAAGTCGAGAAATCGAGAAATGGAAAATCAAAAAATTTGAAAAATTATAGTCGAAAACTTATAAACGCGAAAAATTGGAAATTTGAAACATGGAAAAATTCAAAAATCGGAAAATTGAAGAATCAAAAAATAAAAAAATCGAAATAGTGAAATATCCGAAAATTGAAATATCGAAATTAAAAAAATTGAGAAATCTAAAATTTGAAAAATCGAGAAAGTAGGGAATTGAAAAATCCCTAAACTGAAATATTGAAAAGTTCAATAATCGAAAAATTGAAAACGAAGAAATTGAAAAATCGAGAAATTTAAACATCAAAAGTTGAAAAATTAACAAACGGGAAAACCGAAAAACTCAATCATCGAGATATTGAAAAATTTTAAATTTAAAAGGCTAAAAATTAAAATATTGAGAAACTCAAAAGTCAAAAATGTGAAAATCGAGAAATAGAAACATAAAAAAGATCGAAAAATTGAAAAATTCAGAAATCGAAAAGTCGAAAAATGGAAAAGTCAAAAAATCCAAAATTTATAAAATCAAAAATCAAACGATCTCGAAACAATCAGAAGTCGAGAAATCGAGAAATGGAAAAATCATTTGATTATTGGAAAAATCCTAGTCGCAAAGAAAGCTGGAAATCGCGAATTCTAAAAATCGATAAATCGAAAACTTAAACGCCAAAAACTGAAAATTTGAAAACTGGAAAAATGTAAAAATCGAAAAATGGAAAAATTCAAAAATTGAGAAATCGTAATACTGAAAATAATAAACACGGAAAATTGAGAAATCGAAAAATAAAAAAATTGAAAAATTAGAAAATCGAGAAATGGGAAAATTAAAAATTCGAAAAATCGTAATCGAAAAATTTTGAAATCGAAAAGTCGAAAAACCTGGAAATCGCGAATTCGAAAAATCGACAAATCTAAATCTTACAAACGACAAAAATTGAAAATTTGAAAACCAGAAAAATCTAATCGAAAGATTGAAGGATCAAAAAATTGAAAATCGTAACACTGAAATATCAGAAAATTGAGAAATCGAAAAATAAAAAAATTGAGGAATCTGAAATTTAGTCTTGAAAAATTGAAGAATCGAAAAATTGAAAACCAAGAAACTGAAAAATTAAAAAATCGAGAGATTGAAAAATCTGAAAAATCTCAGAACTGAAATATCCAAATATTGATTGATAGTTGAAAACTGAAAAACTGAACAATCGAAAAGTCGAAAAATTGAATATTCAAAAATTGAGAAATCTAAAATTTGCTATATCTACAATTTTGACTTTTTTTTCGAAAATCTTGATATCCAGGATAAAAATTCAACACGGATTTATAAAGAACTAGTTCAGGACTTTTCCCAGGGAGACTTCAACGGACAAATTTTATTTAACGGTTTACCACGCTTCCGATAACCTTAAAACGTTTTAAGAATTCGATTCTACAATTTCAAAATTATTTTTTTTCCAAAAATCTGGATGTCTAATGTAAAAACTCAACCCGGATTCAGAAACCACAAACGCAGGAATACCTTATTTTATAAAATTGAAATAATATTCACTATGGTAAAATTTATAGATGACGTCATTCCATTTATGGTGGGGATTAGCAGACAAATTTTAGTTAGCGTTTTACCATCTAAAATTTTCAGAAAGTAGATTTTTTCCAAATTTTTTTACTAATTTTCATCCCCTCCAAACAGTTGATGATGTCATCACAGAAAATTATTAATTAATAGTAAATATTTTATAGAAATTGCAGAAAAAATATACAGGCACAGTGATGTAATAATTACATGAAGATACTTACATTACCTATTTTTCTTCATGATCTTCACTGTTTAGTACAGAGTTTTCCTTGGGAACAGAAAATTAGGTGCTTATTTTTTTTAGCTTTTGAAATCTTTGTTCCAATGCGTTTTTCTTTCATTTTCCACAATTTTACTTGCTTTTGTTTATCTTTCAAAGATCCACCACATTCACACCTTTCCCAACTCACCCCTAGGACTTATTACAAGAATAAAAGTAAATAAAAATCTAAAATAACTTCAATAAATAAGTTTATTTAGCGATGTCTTTGGGGACATAATCAACAAACTAAGCACCACGGTTTTTACCAAGCGGCCAAGGGAGCGGCAGAGAGGGTGGAGATGGCGGGGGCACCAATGACAGAGCGAGCGCCGATCAAACCGGGGGCGCCGATCAAACCGTGGCCGCCGATCACACCGGTGGTCAAAGGAGCGGCGGCGAGGGTGGAGATGGCGGGGGCTCCAATCACAGAGCGAGCGCCGATCAAACCGGTGGCCAAGGGAGCGGCGGCGACGGTGGAGATGGCGGGGGCTCCGATAACCGAGCGGGCGCCGATCAAACCGGGGGCACCGATCAAACCGGGAGCGCCGATCAAACCAGTGGTGGCCAAGGGAGCGGCGATGGTGCGGGTGGAGACCACGCTGGTAGCCAAGGGGGCGGCAAGAGGGGCGCCGATGAGTCCGGCGTTGGCGCCAGCGACGGCGAGGGCAACGAATACAACCTGAAAAACAAAAAATTGTAATTATACAAAACGAACTATAAAATAATATTTCTTACGAAGGAGTTCATGGTGATGTGTTTGTTTTGTAAGCTGCTGTTACAAAGTGCTTTGAGAGTGTGATGCTTGACAAAAAGTCAGACGGGGTTTTTATAGTGGAGATTTGTCCTCCACCAAAATTTTAAGGTGGTTCCATTTATGAAAAAACCTGTTTCATTGTAGGATTAAGGCCCACTACGAAATGTCAGATTTGTATGGTCGATTGAAGCGGTGATGAGGCTTATGAAACAGTGAAAAAAATTGCATTTTACGGAGTTGTAGAGGTATTGACACAGTTGTAGATTTATTTAGGTTGATCTAGAAACGTGTGAGTCAGATTTGTGTGTAAAATGTTCCTAGTTTGCATCATTAAAAAAGATTTTTATGATGAGGTTATCGAAATTTGTACAGATGAAGATGATTTAGTAATGCGGTGCTAAAACGGTTTCAGAGATGTTTGAATCTTGGGTTTAGGTACAACAAGGAGCTTCGTTCATCGGAGAAATTGATTATTATTCAGCAAGTTCTTCGACCTTGCTATTGTCTTTTTCCTAATTAATATTTTATGCATAAGGCATTTAAGTTGATTTTTCGCTTCCTAATTTATTGGTTAAACATGCTGTCTATACATATATTAATAATAAATTAATCTCTTTTATTTCCTGTATAATTAAGAGTAAGTACTGCTCTACAATATGCAAATATCCTTCTATCTATCCATGAAAAAAATTATGCAAGCTCTAATCTAATTATTACAAGCGCATAATTTCTGTAATAAAGAGAAATTTTAACAAATTTTGTTTTACATTAATGATTAAATCATCATTAAAACGACAACTTAATGCGATAATTGATAAAATTAATCGTTGCATAATTGGTTCATAACAACCATTTAATGTACCTATAACAACGAATACATTTTTTGAGAAGACATCGTTAATTTTTTAATAATCTATTTTGGTGAAACAAAAACAACAAAATTTGAACACAAAAATTATTTTGGAAAAAATACAAAAATTAATTTCTTGTGAAGCGTCACACAGGATATCCTTAGACTGCTCTTACTCACTCCAATTTCTTAATCCCCATTATCACCCAACAATCAAATAAATAACATTAAAGTCATACAAACAAGTTTTTTAATGGAACCACCTTAATAGAGGACACATTGTTCTATATAAACCCACCTTGCACTTTTTCGTGCATCACAACGCCAAACGTCCACAGACCAATTCACCATGAACACTTTGGTAACCCAAACCCTCTCAATGTCTCCTAATTTTTACTGTACATAATTTGCACAGATTGTTTTCGTCGTCGCCGCCGTCGCCGCCGCCAACGCCGGCCTCATTGGAGCCCCCTTAGCTGCCCCTTTGGCCGCCCCCTTGGCCGCTCCTCTGGCTGCCCCCTTAGCCGCGCCTCTGGCCACTAGCATCATCTCCGCTCGCACCATCGCCGCTCCCGCTATCCACGCCCCATTGGCTGCCCCTTTGGCCACTAGCGTAATCGCCGCTCCCGCCATCGCCGCCCCCGCTATTGCCGCTCCTTTGGCCACCGGCTTGATCGGCGCTCGCTCGATTATTGGCGCTCCAGCCATTTCTACCCTTTCTGCCGCCCCCTTGGCTACCGCCTGGTAAAGGGCTGGAAACTTTTTCCAAGAAAATAAATCATTATTTATTGAAGTAATTTGGCGTAGTTTCAGTTTCTAGTCATTTTTTGCCTCGTTTTTGAAGAAGAATACGAAAATTATAAAAATTGCCCTAATCAAAAACGACATTATTCACTCGGCGTTCTTGAACTGTCGCGAGTGGACAAAGTCTAAAGCTGCCAAATCTAGAAAACGAATCTAAAATAAGTTAACCTTGCGAAACCAACAACTTTTTCCACAATAAACACCATCTATGAATAAAATCAGCTGAAAGAAAGTACAAAAAGGTTACATAATACAGAGAGGTAATAAAAATAAGTCAAAAGTAAAAACGACTGAGTCATTTTAAGTATGAAAACAATTAAAATATTGCAATACAGAACTTGACAACTTGGCCAATTATTGTAAGACGGCTTTAAATGAAACGGAAATCGTTTAAACTTTAAATTACCTTGACAGAAATTGATTCAAAGATATTAATTCTGGTAGGTGTACCACGCTTTGAACACTTTCACGACAAAATCATAATCTATTGTTTGCTTTGTCATTCCAATCAGTCCATTTTTCGCCACATTAATCCCTGAAAATTCGAACTGTAAATTTTTTTAATTAATCGCAATCGTACTAGTTTTGACTGATATGGCTAAAAATGTTTAAAAATCCGATTTTGTACAGATTATGAAACCTCGAGCGATTTTATAGCCTCGACTCATTTCAACACGCCTCATCAATCTGGAAGTACACAAATCCGACAATTTAACTTTAATGTTATGTTAATTAATGCAAAGTTATGGAATCGATTACATCTGGAGCATTATTAAATGCATAATCGCCTATTCTGCATTAAAACGAAGCTTTAGTAAACATCACTTTTGACTCTAACAGGACTAACAGCCTTAAGTGTAAATTTATGAGTCATAATTTTCCTTCATTGACAGTCTTCATCGCTCGCAACATCCTTCACACGCTCATTTAGTACCATTTTAAAAAAAATCTGGGCGATCCATTTTTCACCGATGAAAGTAAACTTTACGTGCCCGACTTCTTTGTCAGGTGAATGATGATGTAACAATTTGTATGGTTTCATTCATTTCGAAATTTCAAAATCTAATACGGTTTTTGGGAAATTGCACCCTGGGTGCAGATGTATGAGGAAATTTTATATTTTTGTTCACGTTTGTGAGATTTCTAGCGAGATAGTTAATTGTCGGTGTCTTTTTGTTCGGAGTGACCTAATTTAGAGTCTAGTGACTATGACTCTCCGAGCAACAAGCAATAACCATTATTTTTAAAAAATTGCATCCTATGCTGTGTTAGTAGAACCAGTTTTTCTTGGAAAAATTGGATTTATTTGGATCACGAAGGACGTTAGACCAGTATAAATACAGTATGGGGTGTGTGCAATTGCATTAAGTTAAGTACACTTGGTTCAGTGAGTCACTAAAGCCATCTAATCATCACAAAATGTACTCCTTGGTAAGTGAAAATTTTTCGGTAGACGAAACTTTTTTAGTTAGTGGAATTCAAATTCACTTTTTTTGGTGGAAATTGAGCTACAAAATTTGTTATTTAAATTATTAGTCTTATAATAAAAAGGGATTTGATGATTTGAATAAAAGTTGTTTAGGGGAAAGTGACGATATTAACACGTAATAATTAATATAATTAAGCACTTTGTCAATATTATTAAATTGACAATTTATTCTTTCGTGTTTTTTGCATT
Source organism: Zophobas atratus (assembly GCA_022388445.1). NCBI lineage: Eukaryota > Metazoa > Arthropoda > Insecta > Coleoptera > Tenebrionidae > Zophobas > Zophobas atratus. The sequence goes on from CM039444.1 coordinate 11,542,843, forward strand.
GAGCATTGTAATAAGAACTGAAGAAATTAAAAGTTTGATTCATAAATAAAAATAATTCGTTGCTTGTCTATTTGAATTAAATATTCGGTATAGGCAACCAACAATATACTATTTGACGTTTAATAGCTTATGGGAAGGTCTGCACTCTTGTACTTACCGGTGAAAGTACGTTCGATAAAATATGCTATAGACATCTGTTATGTGTTGCTAAATTACCGGTTTAATTTAGTTTTAACAAAAATTAATTATACCATACAATTTATTTATTCGTTATTTCCAGAAAGTTCATGACGTCACCTAAAATATGCCCCAAGTGTGTTACATTGTATTTAAATTTATTACGAATTTGTCTTTTTTTTAATATAGGTACTTCAAATTATATAATATTGTACTTTGCCATTTTTGCTTGAGATGGAGCTACAGAGCACAATTTGCAATATTTACTAATCAACAAAAAACCGAAAAAAAAAAATTTTGAAACTTTTACTTTACTGTATTTTTTTAAATCGCATCTTGGTATTCACTTTTATTTTACTAAATTTTCCATAGAAATTGTTTTTCTTTTGATGTATTTTTTTTAATTCTATGTATTTCTTTAATTGGTGAATTGTGGGTTGCCGCAGCAAATTTTTCATCTAGGGAAAGTCCAATTCATTACAGTTACTCATATGAAATATGATATTTGCTCAACAAAACATTTTTTGTTCCAAACTTAAGAATAACCGTTATAAAAAAATAAAAAAACTGAAAACCCTCGACACCAAATTCCAAACTTTACAATCAATAGCACTTTTTCATGCAAAGTGAACGTACACCACGCGGACTCCCATTGTCGGCAGTACCTCCAGTCCAAGGCGAATAAAGAAACAATAATTATATCAACAATTTAAATAACACACACACCGGAAACTTACAAAAATCATAACGCAAAATCATTTGCCTAAAACCCTCTCTGACCTCCACTTTCAGTCGAATAACTTCTCATTCTTTTAACAACAATAAATCACAATTGTCGATTAGGTTATCGTCGCCGCCCTCACCGTCGCCACCGCCAACGCCGGCCTCATCGGCGCCCCGCTAGCCGCCCCCGTGGCCACCAGCTTCATCGGCACCAAGTCTATTGCGGTGGCCGCCCCTGCCATCGCCGCCGCCCCCTTGGGTCTGGCCACCCCCGTCATCAGCAGGTCGCTCTTCGCCGCTCCCGCCATCGCCGCCCCTGCCTACGCTAGCCCTCTGGGTCTCAGCTTGGGCGGTCCCTTGATTGGAAAATCCATTTTGGCCCCCGCTGTGTCCACGGTTGCTGTAGGGCCAGCTCTGGCTGCGGGTCCCTACCTCAAGGGATGGTGAAGGGCGTAGTTGTTGCTCTAGGGTGTAAATATGTATTGTTGTTTCGCCACTAATAAATGAACGCATTTTAAACTAGTAATTGTTTTTTCTTCAGTAAATGGTTAAGGGTGTTATAACTATATAACCTGACTTTTCGAAACCGAATAACTCCATTGTTTAATTGGGTTGATTATGGTTGCGATACACCGGAATTGAGTGTGGTAATGACCATGGTGGTTTTTGTAGTTACTCAATATGAGTATCAAGTTCGTACGGGTAAAGTAAACAAACTTTTCTAATGGACGGGTGCGGCTCAGTTTTTTTGTTTTGGAATTGGCGCCCGAGGCTTGGAGGAATGACACTGAGCAAGTTTTTGGTTTTACTTTCGTTGATGTTCTGTCCGCAGACGAATAATTTTGCATAAATAACTTTCTTCGAGTTGCTTAATTTCGTGTAAAAATTGCGTTTCTAGTGTCTTGTTTTTTGTTTTTGGGTTATTTGTAGTGTGACAAGGTGGATGGCCATAAATGTTTCCGACTGCAAATTGTTGAAAAATATTTACAACAGCAATTTGGTGATTTGATGGGGAAATTAATTACAAGAGACAAGTCATAAATTTTTATTATGGCGGTCTGAAATTTTGATTTAACATTTCCGATTATCTGAAAGTGAATTAGATTTTTTTTAGTGCACTATATTCTGAAATTTTTGCGCAAACAACATTCAATCTTGAAGCTAGTTTTGAAATTTTATGTTGCAGTGGTTTGAATTGCATGTTATACAATTCCAATTTCAATCACATTTCATATGCGAGAGCCATAAAAACTACAATTTACATTAAAATTCTCCATAACTGTGCACGTTCTGCACAATTACAAATCAGTTAAATTGACTGTAACCTTCGGTACTATAAAATTCGAACTTAACACTGTACGATACTGACAAATATGGTTAAGTTAATCAGGAGATACTATCTTGAAAAGCTGTCACTGAAGTTCGATTCAGATAATATATTCTTCTCGTTTAATTTAATTTAGTTAACATCTGCGTGTCACATGGTGTTGCAGAAAATTTATTTGTAACTGTAACACTTCTGGGCGAAAGTAGATGCAACATTTGGTAGACATTTAAAATGAAAATAGCAACAAATTGTTCATTAACAAAGTTAAAAAATGGCAAAACGTTCAAAAATCTCTCTCCATAAAGAGTACTCATTTTGTACTTTTTTTTGATGACCTCTAGAATACGACAAAGTAGATCTCCCGTTTCCGTATGTCCGGATTTTTATTAGACAGATAATCTCCGAAACTACCGGACCGATTGCTGTCTAATTTCTTCCATTTGTAGTTTATCAATCCGTGTTGATTTTTTACCTTGGACATCCACATTTTTGAAAAAAAAAATCAAAATTGTATAACAACATTTTGAAATTTAACTTCGAAATCTTAAGGTTATCAGAAGCTTGATAAACTTACGCTTAAACTAAATGTTAATTGAATGTTAAAAAGTAACGTAGTCCTGAACTTGTGGTTTATGAATCCGTGTTGAACTTTTGTCCTAGACATCGCGATTTTTGGGAAATAAATCAAAATCGCATATATATAATAATTTTTCAATTTCCGATTCTTCATTTTTTCGATTTCTCGATTTTTCAACTTTCGATTTTTCGGTTTTTTAATATTTCAGTTTTGGGATTTTTCAGTTTTTTATTCTTCAATTTTTCGACTTTTCAGTTTCTCGATTTTCAATTTTTCGATTCGTCAGTTTCTCGATTCCTCAAATTTTCGATTTTTCAATTTTTGGCGTTTCTAAATTTGTGATTTTCGGATTTCTCAATTTCTCGGCTAATCAATTTTTTGATTTTTTGATTTCCCGACTTCCCGATTTCTCAATTTTTCGATTTTTCAATTTTTCAATCCTTCAAATTTTCAATTTTTCAGTTCGTTTTTTAAATTTTCAATTTTTCGCCTTCGATTTTTCGATTTCTCGATTTTTCAATTTTTCGATTTCTCAGTTTATTGAAGCTTCAGTTTTGGGATTTTTCAATCTTTCGATTCTTCGACTTTTCGATTTCTCGATTTTTTACTTTTTAGATTTTTCCATTTTTCGATTTTTAAATATTATATCTTTCAATTTTTCAATTTTTCAATTTTTTGTTGTTTATTGACTACTCTTCGATTTTTCAAATTTTCGATATTTCAGTTTTGGAATTTTGCAATATTTCGATTCTTTAGCCTCTCGATACTTCAAATTTTTGATTTCCCAATTTTTTCGTCTTTCGATTTTTCAACTTTTCGATGTTTCATTTTTACGAGTTTTTAATTTTTTGATTCTTCAATTTTCCGATTTTCCGATTATTCGATGTTTCGATATTTCGGTTTTTGAATTTTCTGATTTTTATAATTTTTGATTTTTCGATTTTTCAGTTTTTCGATTTTTTAATTTTGTCATTTCGCTATTTATCCAGATTTTGATATTTCAATTCTCCGGTTGTGCGATTTTTCAATTTTGGATTTATCGCTTTTTGTAATTTTAAATTTTTTAAGTTTTAACTTCTCGAATTTTCGATTTTTCGATTTCTCGATCTTTTAATGATTTGATTTCCCAATTTTTCGTCCTTTCAGTTTTGGAATTTTTCAATTTTTCGATTTTTCTGATTTTCCATGCTTCAATTTTCTGATTTTGCAATTTTTCATTTTAAATTTTAAATTTTTCAATGTTTGGTTTTTTAAATTCTACAATGTTTAATTTTACGATTTTTTTATTCGATTTTTCAGTTTTAGATGTTTCGGTTTTTCAATTTTCTAACTTACAATTTTTGATTTTTCGATTCTTCAATTTTTCGGTTTTTAAATTTTACAATTTTTCAGTTTTTCGATTTTTAAATTTTACCGTTTATCGATTTATCGAGATTTCAATATATCGATTTTTCGACTGTACAATTTCTCGATTTTTCAATTGTTTGATTTATCGTTTTTTTTTTTATTTAAATTTTTAAATTTTGATTCTTCAATTTGCTGATTTTTCAATTTTTCGTTTTAAATTTCGAATTTTCCGATTTCTCGGGTTTTCAATGTTTTTGTAATTTTTGGATGTTTAAATTTTTGATTTTTTATTTTCTCGGTTTTCCGATTTTCAATTTTTCGATTTTTCAATTTTGGCTTTTCCAAATTTGCGATTTTTAGATTTCTCAATTTCTCGATTAATCGAATTTTGGTTTTTCGATGTCCTGACTTCTTGATCTCTCAATTTTTCATTCCTACAATTTTTTAGGTTTTTGATTTTTCAGTTGTTCGATTGTTTCAATTTTCAATTTTTCGCTTCGATTTTTTGACTTTTCGATTTCTCCATTTTTCAGTTTTTCTGTTTCGCAATTTACCAAAGTTTCAGTTTTAGGATTTTTTCAATTTTTCGATTTTTCGATTTCTCAATTTCAGATTTTTCATATTTTTTAATTTTTCATTTTTTGTTTCGATTTCTTGACTTTTCAAATTTTCGCTTATTCAATTACTCTTCGATTTTTCAAATTTCTGATATTCCAGTTTTTGAATTTTTCAATATTTCTATTCTTTAGTTTCTCGATACTTCAAATTTCCAGTTTCCCGATTTTTTCGTCGAATTCTCATATTTTTCCGAATTTTTAAATTTTTTGATTCTTCAATTTTAGATTTTTCAGTTTTTCAATTTTTTGATTTTTAGAATTTTCAATTTTTCGATTGTTCAATTTCTCGATTTCTTTTAATTTTAAATTTTTCAATTTTTAACTTCTCGAATTTTTCGATTTTCTCGATTTCTCGATCTTTTGCTGTTTCGATTTTCCAATATTTCGTCATTTCAGTTTTTGGAATTTTTCAATTTTTCGATTTTTCTGATTTTCCATTCTTCAATTTTCTGATTTTGCAATTTTTTATTTTAAATTTTGAATTTTCCGATTTCTCGGTTTTTCGATTTTTTGACTTTTTAATTTTGTAATTTTTTGATTTTTAAATTTTAGATTTTTAAACTATACTCAGATTGATTTTTTAATTCTTCGATATTTCTATTTTTCAATTTTTAAAATTTTTGATTTTTCAATGTTTGGTTTTTTAAATTTTACAGTTTTCGTTTTTACGATTTTTTGATTCGATTTCTTGACTTCTCGGCTTTTCGATTTTTTTTAATTTTTCGACTTTTTGATTTTTAGATTTCTCGATTTTTCAAGTTTTCGATTTTTTAATTTTTCAGCATTTCAATTTTGAGTGTTTTTCAATTCCCGTATTTTTCAATTTTTTTGATATTTTAATATTCGATTTTTTGAACTTTCAATTGCTCAGTCTTTGGCTTTTTCGACTTTTCGGATTTCGATATTTCTGTTCGGAAGTTTTTCGATTTACAAAGTTTTTCAATTTTAGATATTTCGGTTTTTCAATTTTCTGACTTTCACAATTTTTGATTTTTCGATTTTTCAATTGTTCGGTTTTTAAATTTTAGGATTTTTCAGTTTTTCGCTTTTTAAATTGTACCATTTCTCGATTTATTGAAATTTCTAAATATATTCGGTTTTTCGACTGTACAATTTCTCGATTTTTCAATTTTTGGATTTTTCGTTTTTTTTTATTTTTAAATTTTGAGTCTTCAATTTGCTGATTTTTCAATTTTTCGTTTTAAATTTCGAATTTTTCGATTTTTTCGGGTTTCCGATTTTTCGACTTTTCGATTTTGTAATTTTTTGATGTTTAAATTTTCGACTTTTCAGTTTTTTCGATTTTTCAATTTTGGCATTTCTAAATTTGCGAATTTTAGATTTCTCAATTTCTCAGTTAATCGAATTTTGGTTTTTCGATTTCCCGACTTTTCAATTTTTTTCAATTTTTCAATTTTTTAATTTTTCAATCCTACAATTTTTAGGTATTTGATTTTTCAGTTGTTCGATTGTTTAAATTTTCAATTTTTCGCCTTTGATTTTTTGACTTTTCGATTTCTCCATTTTTCAATTTTTCTGTGTCTCAGTTTATCAAAGTTTCAATTTTAGAATTTTTTCAATTTTTCGATTTCTCAATTTTAGATTTTTCATATTTTCAAATTTTTCATTTTTTGTTTCTATTTCTTGACTTCAAATTTTCGATTATTCAGTTATTCTTCGATTTTTCAAATTTCTGATATTTCAGCTTTGGAATTTTTCAATATTTCGATTCTTTAGTTTCTCGATACTTCAAATTTCCAGTTTCCCGATTTTTTAGTCGATTTCTTTATTTTCCGAAGTTTTAGTTTTACAATTCCTTAATTTTTTTATTCTTCAATTTCTCGATTTTTCGATTTTTAAATTTATCGATTTTTTTTATTTTAAATTTTTCAATTTTTAACTTCTCGAATTTTCGATTTCTCAATTTCTCGATCTGTGAAGTTTCGTTTCTCAATGATTCAGTTTTTCATTTTTTCGATATTTCGATCTCCAAATTTTTCGTCATTTCAACTTCGGAATTTTTTCAATTTTTCGATTTTTCACTATTTCGGTTCTTCATGTTTCTGATTTTTCAATTTTTCGTTTTAAATTTTGGGTTTTTTCGATTTCTTGGTTTTTCGAACTTTCGACTTTTCGCCATTTCTCGATGTTCAAACTTTCGATTTTCCGATTTTTTCATTTTTGAATATTTCAATTTTCCGATGTTTAGTTTTACGAGTTTGTAATTTTTTGATGCTTCAATTTTTCGGTTTTAAAATTTTACGTTTTTTTTAATTGTTAATTTCTCGGTTTATCGAATTTCGATATATCGATTTTTCGACTGTTCAGTTTCTCGATTTTTCGATTTTTTGGATTTATCGTTTTTTTTTATTTTAAATTTTTCAATTTTTAAATTTTTCGAAATTTCGATTTCCGAACTTTGAAGTTTCGTTTCTCAATGTTTCAGTTTTTCAATTTTTCGATGTTTCGATTTCCCTATTTTTCTTCATTTCAGTTTTGGAATTTTTCAATTTTTCGATTTTTTACTTTCTCGGTTCTTCGCTTCTCGCTTTTCGATTTTGCAATTTTTCGATGTTTAAATTTTTGATTTTTCAGTTTTAGGATTTTTAAATTTTATAATAGATTTTCCGATATCTCGATTTTTTAATTCTTCGATATTTTTATTTTTCAATTTTTAAAATTTTTGATTTTTCAGTTTATTGATTTTTCAATGTTCGATTTTTTTAATTTTACATTTTTTGGTCTTACGATTTTTTGATTCGATTTCTTGACAACTCGGTTTTTCGATCTTTAGAATTTTTCGACTTTTCGATTTTTAGATTTCTCGATTTTTCAAGTTTTCGAGATGTCAATTTTTTCAACATTTCAATTTTGGGTGTTTTTCAATTTCTGTATTTTCCAACTTTGACCTGACCTGACCTGACCCGAAAGACAGTATCTGTATGTATTCATCTCCTTCTCAAATTCGATGACGTCATACTAAACAAACATCGAAGAAATCTGAAAAATTCTTGTTAAAATGAGCTTTTAATTTTTATAAAACTTACCTTTTTTGAAAATTTGGAGGCACACTATTAATTTGATCAGTGCTGCCTTGTACATATCAGAATTAATATATTTATCCCCACCAAAAAATACATACTAAAAAAAATTAGATTGTAAAATGATTTTGGATAGCATTCGTTCAAAATATAGGCTCGTAATTGGGAGAATTGAGGCCTACGTAAAAAAATTACACAGTAGCACAAATTTTATTGCATACAAAAATAATATTTTCAGAATACAGGTAGGTGATTTTTAATGAGACGTTTGTCTGTTTGGGTGCCCAGCTTTAAGTAGGTGTACTTTCTCCGACGCTAAATCAAAATCCCATTGTAACCAAATTTATTATACGCCAGTTAGATGGCAATATTTCCAATCATTAATTTTTAGTACGAAAAGTATTTTTTACATTATATGGATTAGAGCACGAGGCGAAGACGAGCATTTACAACATACGAGTTGACAAATAAAAAAAAAAGTAAACTACATCGTTCGAACAAAAGTCACTCCTTACCTTCCGCATGTTTTTTCTTTCTCAAGAATAACTAATTACAGTTACAAAATACATATACTTAATATTAGTAAGATGTTTAGCATATATCGTTAATTAAGTACCTATTTATTTAAAATTATGTGTCGTAAGTGATACTTTACAATTTTAACAATGCAGATTAGCTATATAACGTATTAAAAAAACTATTATATTTCGTTTCATCACACAATTAACAAAAAACAGATATAATCTAGAATTAGATAATGCATGAAAGCAAGAAAAAAAAACGTACGTATAGTAGGTACTAAAAGTACCGTAATCTTCGAAATTATGAGTCCGAAAAACCGTTTTCAATAAATTGAATTACAATCACGTCGCGTTGTAAATCCGCCTTCATAATTCCTTTCTTCTCATTCATGAGAAGATGCGACGTGGAGGTGTCAGTACCACGTGCCATCCTACTCAGCGATGAATGAACGCTTATCAATCGATTCATACCAATTCAAATCCAACAACAGCATAAATGTCATTCGTATTGTACTAGACCGAGATAATTATTACCCAACGGTACCAATTACAATGTCGTACCATTACATAATTTAATATCACAACAAAGCAACTTATTCTTTGAAAATCCGATACGTTGCACGTTTCCGATAAATGCATATCCAAAATGGGTGTGTGCAACGTTCGAAATAACACAGAAATAATCCAATAAGTGCACGATTTCAGAGCAAGAGTTCAGCGCGAATCGCAAAAAATGAATTAAAAACTGAGGAAGGGCGCGCCGTTGCCATAGGTGGTACCATGAGCCAACGATTTTTCTAACGAAACCACGATTTTACGCACCGAAGGCCAAATTTTACTATATAAAGCAGGGTAAGAGGATAGTACCGCATACTCTTCAGCTCTTCACAATTAGCACCATGAACACTTTGGTAAGTACCCAACCAAATTTCAGCGCTTTCAGCGCTTTCCGTAACGGTTCGTTGCATTCCTTATGCGATTTTCATACATAATTACTATCATTACTCAACCAGTGGTACTGCTGTAAAAATGGTACTAAGGTTGTGATCTAAATACGGACTAGAATGTAACCTTGATTTTCAGTTTGTAGCTGTTTTCGCCGCTTTGGCTGTCGCTGTTAGCGCCGGAGTCGTCGGACATGGTACCGGAGTCGTGGTCGCTGGACCTTCTGGAGTGGTCACGCCGCACGGAGCCATCGGACCTGCCGGACATGGGTTAGGTTTGGGACTTGGATTGGGCTATGGAGGATATGGACATGGTGCTGTGGTTGCTGCTCCCGTAGTTGCCGCACCAGCTCTGGGTGTTGGGTACGGATATGGAGGTTTGGGTCTTGGACACGGAGTCGTCGGATATGGACATGGGGTCGGGCTTGGACATGGAATCGGGCTTGGACATGGGGTCGCCGTCCGTGGACCTGCCACCGTACCAGCTGTCATCGCTGGTCCCTCTGGAAAAATCGTAGCCGATGGCTTGTACGGAGTACCACACTACGGTCATTATGGACATTGGTAAATGTACAAATTAGGAGGTTTTTAGATCAATTCTTGGAGTTGATGTTTGTGCTTAAATTATGACGGCTTGAGTATTTTGTAAATGCTTATTTATGTGTATTAATTTAATACGTGATATATAATAAATAAAAATGACTGAAACTGAAGTTTTTTTTACTACGGGTCTTTTCCAGAAGATTATTAATCTTTTAAAATGACGTCATCGACTTTTTGTAGGAGATGAATAAACAGTTTTTAGTGACCTTCTAATTTAAGCAACTATTACATATGGAGGTGACGTCATCAATTTCTTGAAAGGAAAAGTACCGTTACTTAATATAACTGTTTTAAAAAAGCGTTTGTCATCAGTTTTAAGAATTCGTTTTCTAAATTTAAAGAAGGATTTGCTTTATGGGTGAACTTTTGCATTAAGCCCATTCTCTCTTTGTCTTAATTATTCAGACACATTATCTGCGGCCTTATAAAAATATTACTCATACTTCCTTTCCCGCCTCGTGTGAAAATATTTTCTTGACATATAAATCGCACTTAATTATTTGCTCTAAATCACTCATATCCATGCGAAATGGTCGCCGATATAATGACAGCAATTATTTTGATTATGAATGAAAAACAATGGTCTCTAATTGTAAGTATGGGTAACAACTTATGAAATAAATCCGCGATATAGATTACGCCTCCACATTATAATAAATACTTGCAGGGAACACCGAATGACCTTAACCATAAACGATACAGTAATTGCGAATTTTATATTTTAAAGGTAACAAACGTACTTTCGCTAATGTATCTCTGGACTGAGAATAATTGCAGCTACCGGAGTCTTGGCGTGTTGCCGCGTTCTGACGTAGAAAAAAAAATCCAGAAATTATTGTTGCCGGAGATATAGGGTGGTATAACTAGATACAGAATCATTATTTTGCAAGATTTCTGCAATTTCGTGAGCGGACAACTGACGTGTCCTTTTGCGTTATTTATTATTTTATAAGCGCTAGTGCACGGAGTTTTTTTTCAAAATCCGGATCAAAGTTAAAGGGCGTGACATATAAAAGTGTTATTGTGGATAAGGTAGTGCACGCTTCGGTAGATATGGCCAGTTATGCATGAAAACGCCCTCTTTCATTCACCTACAGCTGGTTACATAATTTAATAATAATAAAGATCTATGGGAGAATAAGTGCACTATTTCTTGAGAATGTCAGAAAAGCAATATAACTGTAAAAACGTTTTTGTTGCACCCACATGAAAATTTATTTCTTGTAATGAAAGGTTCAGAAATGGAATGGAAGGACGCTGATTCCAAATTGATCCGTGGCTACTGTTAAAGGCAAACCGCAATTTTGTATTATTTTCTTAGTAATGCTCTTCGAAAAATTGGTGACGTCATGTTAAACTGTCGTTAATTGGATCTCGCATTAAAAATGACTCAACAGTTCCCCCAAGTAATATTCTCTTAAACCAGGTTTCTTGAAAATTTTGGCATGCACTAATACTGGATGATAAGATCACCTAATATTGACTAAAATTCCAAAATTCCGAAGTTCTTGCTTTTATAATAATTTTCCAATTTTATTGCAAACTTTCCTATTCCAAGCCACTTAATGTTACATCAGATTTATTTTAACCACTGTTTATAAATCTTGCATATGCAAACGAGTTTTATCTCAGAATTAATTTAAAACTTCATTCTTAAAAAACATTATTCCCTCCCAGCGCATATCATATCAACTTTTTTCACCACATGCTGCCGCGTTTTAACGGTATAATACCTAGAACACAATTCCCACATATGAAAAGCAAAAACGTATAATTTAAACATTTTTCACCCGATCAGATCCTTAATGTCGCAAGGTCGTTTCCTTCTATATAAGCTGGGGTAAAAGACCATTTGTACCAGTCAAGTTCTCGAGCTTTACTTCACAGCACCATGAACACCTTGGTAACACCAAAAACCTAAAATGTCAAATACCCCTAATCCAAAAATAAAATTTCAGTTTGTCGTCACCCTCGCCTCCCTGGCGGCCCTCACCGCCGCTTCCGGCATCCACGGCATCGGCGGCGCTGTGGTCACCGGCCCCGCTGGCGTAGTGACTAATGCCGGCCCCATCGGGCCCACGGGCCCCGCTGGTGTTGGGTTAATTCACGGAGGAGTACTCGGTGGCGCCGGTTTAGTCCACGGAGACGCCATCGCCGCTAACGCTCTGGCCGCCAACGCCATCGCCGCCAACGCAGTCGCCGCCAACAACATCGCAGCCAACGCTGCCGCCGCTAACGCCATCGCCGCCGCCAACGCGCGTGCCGTTGCGGCTAACGCCATCGCTGCCGCTAACGCTCGCGCCGTTGCTGCCGCTAACGCCGTTGCTGCCGCTAACGCTCGTGCTGTTGCGGCTAACGCCGTCGCCGCCGCTAACGCTCGTGCTGTTGCAGCTAACACCATCGCCGCCGCTAACGCTCGTGCTATTGCAGCTAACGCTGTGGCCGCTCGTGTCGCTGCAGCTAACGCCATTGCAGCCGCCCCGCTCTGGCTGGCGCTTACATTGGTGGTCCCGCCATTGCCGCCCCCGCTCTCGCTGTAGGACATGGACTCGGTGCCGTTACCGCCGGAGGTGGCACCATTGGAGTTAGCGCCGGAGGGGCTACTGTACGCGGACCCCCCACTGCCCCAGTGGTGGTGTCTGGACCCGCTGGGAAAGTTGCCGCTGATGGGCTCTGGGGACCTACGGCCATTGTGGGACTTACTGGTGGTCATGGTAAAGGGTGGTAAAGCCTGGAACTTGACGGATTGAGGGTTTTGGCTTCTTGGTGACAACATCTGCCTCGATTTATGTAGGACTGTATATTTTTGTACTTATTTATTATATTTTTTAATTATGAATAAATGATACGTGATTTTCATATTATATTCTTGTTTTTTTGTCTTTTGACTACCTATATATGGTAGTTTGTTGTGGCAATAGTTCTTTCTGTTGTTCTATATTGTTCACTGCATAATAATCAAGCTTGCTACGATACATTTTTTTTTCAAATTTCGTCCATTAAAATTTTATTCAATATTTATTTTTTTGAACATAAAATTAAATCATTGCGAAAATTTACATCATATCTGCATTTTTAAGTACATGCATGGCGTCATATTTTTTTGCAGAGGACGAATAAATAAATTCGAGTTTTTGTTCTGCAATCTTCAAACTATGTTAGACTTGTGTAGATCTTTAGAGTCCCTTATGGCAATTCCGAAATTACAAGCACGTACACAAGCAATATCGCACTTACAATGGATACTTCATAATTGCATAATTGTGGATTATTAAATAATAGTGAAAGGAGCTTGTGACTTTTCGCATTTCAGTTCAAGGCAGTTCTACTTAATATGACGTCATCAATTCTTTGGAAGGAGTGAGAGGAACATTTGTGGTCAACGTGTAACGCTATTGACATTAATCTTAAATTACATTTAAGACCTTAGATTAAAATGTATAATAGTTTCGAAGGTTATTTTTTGAACAAAGTTCCGTAAGGGAGATGGGATGGGAAATCAGCATTTTCGTTGCTGATACTAGGATGTATGAAATGTCAAATAAGTAAAATTAGGCAGAATTGAAGGAGATTCTTTTAGAGTAATTTGCTTAGAATTAACTCACAATCTTTGTTGTGCTTGAAAATGTCAATTTAACAATTTTTTTGTAATAAAATCGTAATACTTAAATTACATTCTATGATAATGAGAAAAATCGATTTTTTTCTATTAATTTATTCTAAATTATACGGAGAGACTAATTATTATTATTTAACATTTTTGCAGGGTTATTTATACAGAAATTGCCATTTCTGTGAAAGACAATCAATTACAAAAATGCCGTTTTTTGAAAAATTTATAATTTCGATAAGCTAAGATAAGTTTTAATTAAGAATTCATTTAAAACTTCACTCATAAAAAATATTCTTTCTCACCGTCTCAGCGCATATTATATCAATTTTTTTCACCACAGGCTACCGTTGTGTTAACGGTACATTTCCCACATATTATAAGTAAAAACCTATAATTTAAACCATTTTTCACCCGATCGATTCCTTAACGATGCAAGGTCGTTTTCAACTATATAAGCTGGGGTAAAAGACCGTTTAAGCCAGTCAAGTTCTCCAGCTTTACATCACAGCAACATGAACACCTTGGTAATATCAAAAACCTCAAATCATCTCAACTACTTCTAATACAAAAATAAAATTTCAGTTTGTCGTCGCCTTCGCCTCCTTGGCCGCCCTCACCGCCGCCTCCGGCATCCACGGCATCGGCGCCCTGGTCTCCGGCCCCATCGGTCTCGCCGGCCTCGGTGGTGCCGGACTAGTCCACGGAGGAGCCATCGCCGCTAACGCTTTGGCCGCTAACTCCATCGCCGCAAACGCTATCGCCGCCAACAACATCGCCGCTAACGCCGCCGCAGCGAACGCCATCGCCGCCGCCAACGCTCGTGCCGTTGCGGCTAACGCTATCGCCGCCAACAGCGTAGCCGCCAACGTTGCCGCCGCCAACGCTGCCGCCGCTAATGCCGCTGCCACCAGAGCCGTCGCCGCCACGAATATCGCCGCCAACGTCGCTGCTACCAACGCCATCGCTGACGCCAACGCTCGTACTTCTGCAGCTAACGCCGCCGCCAACGCTGTTTCTGGTCAAGCTAACGCCGCCGCCGCCGCTCGTGCTGTTGCAGCTAACACTCTGGCTGCACAGGTCGGTGCAGCTAACGCCTTCGCAGCCCGCGCCTACGCCGCTCCTGTGGCTGTTGCCGCCCCCGTTATTGCCGCTCCCGCTCTGGCTGGTGGTTACCTTGGCGGTTCGGCCTACGCCGCTCGCGCTATTGCCGCCGGTCTTGGACATGGACTCGGTGGCATCACTGTCGGTGGTTACGGCAAAGGCTGGTAAAGGATCGAACTTTGGACTTCTTGGTGACAACATCTGCCTCTATTATGTAGGATAGCTTGTATATTTTTGTATTTATTTATTATATTTTTAAATTATTGTGAATAAATTATACGTAATTTTCATATTACATACTTGTTTTTTTTAAACTACATATGTTGGTTTGTTGTGGCAATCGTTCTTTCTCTTGGAAATATATTGTCCACAGCAAAATTATAAAGCTTGCTACGATATACATATACATGCACATAATTTTTTCTGTGATCTTAGTTTATTTTTCATTTTTCTGTACACAAACTTCGTCCATCAAAATTTTATTTTAATACTTATTTTGTGCCTTATTTTAATCATAAAATTAAATCAGTGCGAAGATTTATATTATATCTGCATTTTTAAGTACATATATGGCGTCATATTTTTTTGCAGGGGACGACTAAATAAATCCGAGTTTTTGTTCTGCAACCTTCAAACCACTTTCATAGAGTTTTAAAGTCCCTTATGGCAATTCCGAGATTACAGGCACGTACACAAACAATATCGCACTTAGAGTGAATATTTTATAAAATTTCTATAAGAATTTTTGATAATTTCATAAAATTCAAAAATTAATTGCACAATTTTGGATTATTAAATCATTGTGAAAGGAGCATCTGACTTTCCACATTTCAAGGCAATTCTATCTAATAGGACGTCATCATTCGTTTGGAAGGAGTGAGTGGAAAATTTGTACTCAACCTGTAACGCTATTACGTTTAAGACCTTAGATTAAAATATAATACTTTCGAAGGTTATTTTTTAAACAAAATTCTCATAAGGAGATAGAAGATGGGATGGGAAAACCAGCATTTTGGTTGCTGATACTACGATGTATGAAACGTCAAATTAATAAAATTAGGAGAATTGAAGAAGATTCTTTTGCAGTAATTTGCTTAGATTTAACTTACAGTCTTTGTTGTGCTTGAAAATGTCAGTTTTACAGATTTTTTGTATTAAAATCGTAATACTTAAATAACATTTTTATAAAAAGCAGCACAAAAAACGTTGTATATATCTCACGCCGAAACGGCTTTGCAATCCTCGCGCTTTTGTGGCGCTCGAGCTTCGCTCTCGCGCTACAAATACGCTCGGATGCAAAGTCTCATTTTCGGCGCTTGATATATAAATAACTATCTATGATATGAGATGAGCAAAATCGATCTTTTTTGTTTCACAATTTTTGTAATAACGCGTTCGTTTTTTTTCCGATAATTTATTCTAGATTTTACGGACACACAAATTATTATTTAACAAATTTCTGTAACGTTATTTGGACAGAAATTGCCATGTCTGTGAAACACAATCAATTAAAGAAATGCCATTTTTTAGAAAATTCATAATTTTGATAAGCAACAAGTTTTAAATCAGAATTCATTTTAAACTTCACTTACTTATAAAAAATATTCTTTCTCAGCGTCTCAGCGCATGTTATATCAATTTTTTTCACCACAGGCTACCGTTGCATTAGCGGTACATTTCCGACATATCATAACTAAACTAAAAACCTATAATTTAAACCATTTTTCACCCGATCGATTCCTTAACGATGCAAGGTCGTTTCCAACTATATAAGCTGGGGTAAAAGACCGTTTAAACCAGTCAAGTTCTCCAGCTTTACTTCACAGCAACATGAACACCTTGGTAATACCAGAAATCTCAAATCATCTCAACTACACCTAACACAAAAGTTAAATTTCAGTTTGTCGTCGCCTTCGCCTCCTTGGCCGCCTTCACCGCCGCCTCCAGCATCCACGGCATCGGCGCCCTGGTCTCCGGCCCCATTGGCTACACCGGCCTCGTTGGTACCGGACTAGGTCACGGCGGAGCCATCGCCGCTAATGCTTTGGCCGCCAACGCCATTGCCGCTAACGCTGTCGCCGCCCACAACATCGCCGCCAACAGCGTCGCCGCCAACATTGCCGCCGCTAACGCTGCCGCTGCTAATGCCGCTGCCACCAAAGCCGTTGCCGCCACCAATATCGCCGCCAACGTCGCTGCGACCAACGCCATCGCCGACGCCAACGCTCGTACTTCTGCAGCTAACGCCGCCGCCAACGCTGTTTCTGTTCAAGCTAACGCCGCCGCCAGCGCTCGTGCTATTGCAGCTAACACTCTGGCTGCCCAAATCGGTGCAGCTAACGCCCTCGCAGCCCACGCCTACGCCGCTCCTGTGGCTGTTGCCGCCCCCGTTATTGCCGCTCCCGCTTTGGCTGGTGGTTACCTTGGCGGTTCGGCCTACGCCGCTCACGCTATTGCCGCCGGTCTTGGACATGGACTCGGTGGCATCACCGTCGGTGGTTATGGTAAAGGCTGGTAAAGGATGGAACTTTGGACTTCTCGGTGACAATATCTGCCTCGATTATGTAGGATAGCTTGTATATTTTTGTAATTATTTATTATATTTTTAAATTATTGTGAATAAATTATACGTGATTTTCATATTACATACTTGTTTTTTTCTTTTGACTATATATGGTGGTTTGTAGTGGCAATCGTTCTTTGTGTTGTATCTATATTGTCTACTCCAAAGTATTAAGCTTACCATGAAAGTTATAACACATTGTTACGAAATAAACCGTTATGCCGCCCCGGTACGACGTCTATGGGTTTTCTAATATATACGTATGGCGATGATGGGTGACTCATCTCGATTGTGGGGTCCTGAAAAATCTCGAAGCGGCGTTCGCGAGCTATCCAGAGGAATGTATGGGTTTAAATATAGCCCGCCTTCGGGACGTTTGAGTCAGTTCAGTCAACCAGTCCACGATATATATATTTTTTATGATATGAGTTAATTTTTTCATTTTTCTGTACACAAACTTCGTCCATCAAGATTTTATTTAATACTTATTTTGTGTCTTATTTTAATCATTAAATATAAATTAAAGCGAAGATAAATATTATATCTGCTTTTTTAAGTAGGTACGTAGATGGCGTCATATTTTTTTGCAGGGGACTACTAAATAAATCCGAGTTTTTGTTCTGCAACTTTAAAACCACCTTCATGGAGTTTTAAAGTACCTTATGACAATTCCGAGATTACAGGCACGTACAATATCGCACTTAGAGTGAATACTTTATAAAATTTCTATAAGAATTTTTGAAAATTTCATAAAGTTCAAAAATTAATTGCACAATTGTGGATTATTAAATCATAGTGAAAGGAGCATCTGACTTTTCACATTTCAAGGCAATTCTACCTAATATGACGTCATCAGTCGTTTGGAAGGAGTGAGTAGAAAATTTGTGGTTAACGTGTAACGATATTGACATTAATCTTAAATTACATTTAAGACCTTAGATTAAAATGTAGGAGTATAATACTTTCGAAGGTTATTTTTTAAACAAAATTCTCATAAGGAGAAAAGGAGATAGAAGATTGGATGGGAAATCAGCATCTTCGTTGCTGATACTACGATGTATGTAATGTCTAATTAGTAAAATTAGGAGAATTGAAGGAGATTATTTTGGAGTAATTTGCTTAGATTTAACTTACAGTTTTTATTGTGCTTGAAAATGTCAATTTTACAGATTTTTTTGTATTAAAATCGTAATACTTAAATTACATTCTATGATAGGAGATGAGAAAAATCGTTTTTTTTTGTTTCACAATTTTTGTAAAAATGTTCGTTTTTTTTCGTTAATTTATTCTAGATTTTACGGACATACAAATTATTATTTAACAAATTTCTGTAACGTTATTTGGACAGAAATTGCCATGTCTGTGAAACACAGTCAATTAAAGAAATGCCATTTTATAGAAAATTCATAATTTTGATAAGCAACAAGTTTTAAATCAGAATTCATTTAAAACTTCAGTTAAGTAGGTATAAAAAATATTCTTTCTCAGCGTCTCAGCTCATATCATATCATTTTTTTTCACCACAGGCTACCGTTGCGTTAGCGGTACATTTCCGACATATCGTAACTAAACTAAAAACCTGTAATTTAAACCATTTTTCACCCGATCGATTCCTTAACGTTGCAAGGTCGTTTCCATCTATATAAGCTGGGGTAAAAGACCGCTTAAACCAGTCAAGTTCTCCAGCTTTACTTCACAGCAACATGAACACCTTGGTAATACCAAAAATCTTAAATCATCTCAACTACTCCTAACACAAAAATAAAATTTCAGTTTGTCGTAGCCTTCGCCTCTTTGGCCGCCCTCACCGCCGCCTCCAGCATCCACGGCATCGGCGCCCTGGTCTCCGGCCCCATCGGCTACACCGGCCTCGTTGGTACCGGACTAGGTCACGGCGGAGCCATCGCCGCTAATGCTTTGGCCGCCAACGCCATTGCCGCTAACGCTGTCGCCGCCCACAACATCGCCGCCAACAGCGTCGCCGCCAACATTGCCGCCGCCAACGCTGCCGCTGCTAATGCCGCTGCCACCAAAGCCGTTGCTGCCACCAATATCGCCGCCAACGTCGCTGCTACCAACGCCATCGCTGACGCCAACGCTCGTACTTCTGCAGCTAACGCCGCCGCCAACGCTGTTTCTGTTCAAGCTAACGCCGCCGCCAGCGCTCGTGCTGTTGCAGCTAACGCTCTGGCTGCCCAAATCGGTGCAGCTCATGCCCTCGCAGCCCACGCCTACGCAACTCCTGTGGCTGTTGCCGCCCCCGTTATTGCCGCTCCCGCTCTGGCTGGTGGTTACCTTGGCGGTTCGGCCTACGGCGCTCACGCTATTGCCGCCGGTCTTGGACATGGACTCGGTGGCATCACCGTTGGTGGTTATGGTAAAGGGTGGTAAAGGATGGAACTTTGGACTTCTCGGTGACAACATCTGCCTCGATTATGTAGGATAGCTTGTATATTTTTGTAATTATTTATTATATTTTTAAATTATTGTGAATAAATTATACGTGATTTTCATATTACATACTTGTTTTTTTCTTTTGACTATATATGGTGGTTTGTAGTGGTAATCGTTCTTTGTGTTGTATGTATATTGTTTACTGCAAAATATTAAGCTTACCATGAAAGTTACAACACATTGTTACGAAATAAGCCCATACGCCGCCCAGGTACGACGTCTATGGGTTTTCTAGTACGTGTGGCGATGATGGGTGACTCATCTCGATGGCAGGGTCCACAAAAATCTCGAAGCGGCGTTCGCGAACTATCCAGAGGAATGTATGGATTTAAATATAGCCCGCCTTGGGCTGAATGTTGAGACAGAGTTCAGTCAAGTTGCTTCAGAATGGTTTTGCACATAATCGCTGTGTAATTAGTCGTGTAAATTTGAGTTACTGAGAAATAAATCGTTTAGTTTTATTCACGGCGATCTGAGTATATTTTGAATTTTTCTGTACACACTTACTTCTTCCTTCTTCTTTTTTCAGTATTTATTTTGTGTCTAATTTTTCTTATAAAATACAAACAAGTCTTAGAGTTCTATACAGCATTAGTTTCAAATTTGAGTGAATAAATATTATAAATTTTTAAATAATTTACGTAAATACATTAATTTTTAACATTTCAAAGCAGATCTATGACGTCATTAATAGTTTGGAAGAAGTGAGTGAAAAAACCTGTATGTTTTAATAAGACGAAGTCATTTTTAATTTAGTTCAGCATGAAATATTAAAAAAAAAGAGTTAATTAAGAAACTACAGATTTTGAGATGACGTCATCGAAATCTTGAAAGAGATAAATATTCTGATTATCGATTTACTATCTTGTGGTACAATTTTAATTATTTATTTATTTTAATCTATAATCGTAAGTTAAAAATAAAAAACAACCGGTTCAGAAAGACACTCTTTGCACACTTTAAATATGATTTACTTGGCAAAATTTTGAAATGACGTCATCAAATGTTTAATGAAGAACTAAAATTATTAATTATTTTGAAAACTCCTTTTTTAAGTGTAGATACTTGTTATTATGTCACTTTTTCCTTTACTTAATTGGTGAAAAAATATATATTTCTCTAAATAATAAATTAATAAATAATTATTAATTAACAAACCAAAGTAGCACAGTTTTAAAAGCAATTATTAAGCCAAAAATCTTATCAGACTTATTTACTACAATCGGAACGACTCTTTATTGTAAATTTAATTAAATTGTGAATTTACACAAAGCACAAAAGTAAAAGTGTATTTTTTTTAATCCACGATACGCATCCTTTGTCCTGCCGAAATCCCGATCCTCCATCTCGCATCAATCTCACCAAAACCCATAACTAAACAAAGTAAAAGTACCAACGCGATACTAATCACCCATTTGCATAAACAGCACAATAATCACCACGTAAACAACAAACTAAAATTTTACAAATTATTACACTTTACCAGCGATTTAACAATCAACCCATTCCCCTTAATGTCGCGAAGGTCGTACCTTACTATATAAACTAGGGTAAAAGACCGCTAAATGCAGTCAAGTTCTCGAGCTTTTCTTCACCACATCCACCATGAACGCCTTGGTAAATCGACCTCTCGCAATCAACCTTAACTAACCCTTCTCTTGCAGTACGTCGTCTCTCTCGCCGCCTTCGCCGCCCTCGCCGCCGCCGCCCCCTCCGGCATCCACGGCGGAATCGACGGAGCCGCCGTCGTGACCGGCCCCTCCGGCGTCGTCACTAACCACGGCGCCATCGGCCCCGTCGGCGTCGGCCACGGTCTGGGCTTGGGCTTGGGCTTGGGATATGGTCTGGGCCATGGAGCCGTCGTCGCCGCCCCCGCCGTAGGACTTGGACTCGGATTGGGACACGGACTTGGATTGGGAGTGGGATTGGGACATGGCGCCGGTGTTGT
Source organism: Zophobas atratus (assembly GCA_022388445.1). Taxonomy (NCBI): domain Eukaryota; kingdom Metazoa; phylum Arthropoda; class Insecta; order Coleoptera; family Tenebrionidae; genus Zophobas; species Zophobas atratus. The sequence goes on from CM039444.1 coordinate 11,564,399, forward strand.
CACCAACGGAGGAGGTACCATTGGAGTTAGCGCTCATGGAGCTGCCGTCCGTGGACCCCCAACCGCCCCCGTCGTCGTCTCTGGACCCGCTGGAAAAGTTGTCGCTGATGGGCTCTGGGGACCCACCGCCAATGTGGGACTCACCGGGGGACATGGCGGTTGGGCCGGTCATGGGGCCTGGGGTCATGGTTGGTAAATTTAATGGATCTGGACGGATCTAGGGCGGCGCTGCTTGCGGTGTCGTTTCCATGTACAACAACTGCCTCCTCTGCGTTTAGAATCTGTATATTTTTGTAGATTATTTATTTAGAGGTTTAACGTCAATAAATGACACGTGATTTTTACTTGAGTTTTTTTATTTTATTTTACTTTGCTGAAGTTCTAAAATAATAATGATAATATTACGGTGAAAATGTCTGTGGTATTACGAAAAAAATCATTAGAAAGTTCCTTTTCGGAAAAAATCTTGAACAAGCAAGATTAGCCTTGGGTTAAAAATGAATTAATAACGAGGAAATGCGCTAATGTTAATAAACATGGTAATTAAATCTTAATTAGCGCCGATTGACTCACTCAGGAGTTTTATTTTTTAGCAAATATATTTCAATTAAATATAATGTTTATAAGTATCAAAAAAAGTTCAATATTATTAATGTATATATATATATATATATATATATATATATTCTTGGGACATCCTGTATAAGCAATTCAGAACATATTTTCAAAATTTTGTTATACATTTAAAAAGCAAAAATTTTTCCCGATTCCCCGGTTTGAAAATTTCCACCTTTTTTTCAACCACTTTCCAAACTTACTTATAGACATTTTCTTGTAGATTTAGATGTCCAGTGGTTACTTGCTTTCTCATTTCTTCGATAATCATTTTTCTATAGACGATACGTGAGCAATTCCGTAGAAAATTTAAAAACATAGCTTCAAACTTGTACTTTTAAGAAAAATAAATAACTACTTCCAAATTAATCTAGCTCAGGTTTATGTTCATCTTAAGTTTAATTATAAATATATTCACACGTTTTTTTAAATTTTCTTTTCGTTATACTATGTATTAAAGTTATTTGTACAAAAAAATCTAAAAACGGCAATGAAAATCATGGTTTTAGTTTTTAAATTATAGTCATGCAAAATCCACGCATGACGTCATAGCGACATATCGACCAATTAGAGATGTGGAACTACGAACTCGACTAAGAAATTCTTACGCTCACGACTTACGTATTTTAAAAATAAAAGCTAAGAGGAATCAAAAGCACTTACATCTGTCGACGACACTAAACATTTTAAAAACACATTTAATTGGAAATTTTAATATTTTATAAAAATGTAGACTAAGTATATGTCATTTGAACAATAATATTTAAAAAGTAATAAAATTGTTGAATTTAAATCTGTAAGCAAATCTGAAAATCTTAAAAAGCATATTTATTTGTATTAGAGGTGTGTTTTATCACTTTCACGAGGAAATTTTAACTTGAAGTAGAAATAAAATTTCCAGACCAATAGTTCCTAAACTGTAGAAAAAGTCACTGAGAGATTAAATTTAGAATGCAGAGATAAATTGGCACCTGCCTGGAAAATATTTAGTAAATCTGAAATGCTTTCTACAAATTTCACCTTGGTTATCTCTAGCGACATTGTCAAATCGAGAATTTTGAAGTTTTGTATCTTCAAAATTATTGCGAAGATGCTAATAAAAGTTTTATTGAGTAAATCTCACTTGAAACGTATAGCTTAACCTGGAAACGCATTTTTTAAATTCAAAAACGGTATCAATAACGCAAGCAGTAAATACATGGTGCGAAAATTAATTATTATCAAAAATTGCAACCATTTGCATTCAACCCATTCTCCTTAATGTCGCGAAGGTCGTACCTTACTATATAACTAGGGTAAAAGATCGCTAAATTCAGTCAAGTTCTCGAGCTTTTCCTCACCACATCCACCATGAACGCCTTGGTAAACCAACATCCCGCAGCCAACCTCAGCTAACCCTTCTCTTGCAGTACGTCGTCTCCCTGGCCGCCTTCGCCGCCCTCGCCGCCGCCGCCCCCTCCGGCATCCACGGTGGAATCGACGGAGCCGCCGTCGTGACCGGCCCCTCCGGCGTCGTCACTAACCATGGCGCCATCGGCCCCGTCGGCGTCGGCCACGGTCTAGGCTTGGGCTTGGGATTGGGTCTTGGACATGGAGCCGTCGTCGCCGCCCCCGCCGTAGTAGCCGCTCCCGCCGTAGGACTTGGACTCGGATTGGGACACGGACTTGGATTGGGACACGGACTGGGACATGGCGCCGGTGTTGTCACCAATGGAGGAGGCACCATTGGAGTTAGCGCTCATGGGGCTGCCGTCCGTGGACCCCCAACCGCCCCCGTCGTCGTCTCCGGACCCGCCGGAAAAGTTGTCGCTGATGGGCTCTGGGACCCACCGCCAATGTGGGACTCACCGGGGACATGGCGGTTGGGCCGGTCATGGGGCCTGGGGTCATGGTTGGTAAATTTAATGGGTCTGGACGGATCTAGGGCGGCGCTGTTTGAAGTGTCGTTTCCATGTACAACAACTGCCTCCTCTGCGTTGAGAATCTGTATATTTTTCTAGATTATTTATTTAGAGGTTTAACGTCAATAAATGACACGTGATTTTTACTTGAGTTTTTTTTTTTATTTAAAATTTGGGACACCTGGTGTATATGTTTCATTTTCATGAAATTTTAAAGTCATAAGAATAATAATACTGGTTAAAATGGTTGTGATATTAGGAAAAAAATTAATGAGAAATTTGCTTTTCGGAAAAAATATTGAACATACAAGATTAGGCTTGGGTCAAAAAGAATTACTAACAAGGAAATGCGCTAATGTTAATAAACATGGTAATTAAATCTTAATTAGCGCCGACTGACACACTCATGAGTTTTATTTTTTATCCAGCTCTTTCGAATAATTAAAAGATTTGATTTTACGAATTTTACTGTTTTTTATGGCAACCATTATAAGCTAAAATAAAAATGTATATCTAATGTTTGAATAAAGGTGAAGAAATCTGCTAACCGTTTGTTACAAGTGAGTTTTTCTATTACAAAATTTTGTGTTGATGTCATCCACATTTTTGCAAGGACGCATAATATCAGTTTGGATATATGCATTATAATACTAATAGTAAAAGTATTGTAGTATTGTTATTCTTGAATAGTGATTTATAATCAGTACAATAACGAAACAATTTAATCACGTCTGCGGTATGTAATAAATAACAAAGGTGCGACTGAAGACTGAACTGAAAATTATTTATGGTATTCGCATTTTAAGACAAATAGCGATAACACTTATCAACCTGTAGTTGTGAGAGTGAAACAGAAACTAAACTAAAAGATGTTTTCTACAAATTGCAATAACCGGAACACAATGCCGACGGTCCAGACTTTTTATTGGTCTGATTTCCGCTTATTGAATGAAACACTACATTTTATTTTGATTTTTGATATAGTATTTCACATTTTGTTAATTATAACTTATCTAGATCTAGGGGAGGCTCAGCATCCCCTAGCCTCCCCCTAGCTACGGCCTTGTCTCGGGGTTATGAAATATCGAGAAATTATGAGAGTGCTAAATTACCCGATGGGCTCCATTACTGTACGTAAATGTTCTGAATATCATTATTATAATTCTTATTAAATAAAGACGTCTGTGTTTTCACATTATCGGGGAAATGGGGTGACTCGTTCTTAATTTGATCAATAAAAATTATAAGTGGAATGATTAATCACAAGTAAAAACTCATCATATTTTGCACATTTTGGGTAGAATGTATTCCGCAAAATTTTGAGATGTCATCAATTTTTTGGGAGGAATAAACAGAGTTATTTTGATCAAAAATTTACCATGCTTACAATGACTTTAAAACGTCTGCAAGATTTCAAAGCATTCAGTTTTTACATTTTGGATAGGATTTATTCGGTAAAATTTTGAGTTGACGTCATCAATTTTTTGGAGGGGATAAATAAATAAATTTTCTTAGAGGGTATGTAATTCACCAAAATCAGTCTCATCTTAGCAAGTACTAGCCTTGTCCACACCCGCTGCTCTCATTCAATTGTCAACTGAGATTCAACTTTCATTGGGACTAGATCAAATGAACGACTGAAATGAAGGCGGGGTGGGTGGGCGGGATTAATTGTATGTCCTTTAGTAGAGTGCGAATAGGAACTAATAGAACGTAGGCTGTTAAAAATGCGCTAATCGTAATTTTTTTGATATACTATTTGCCATAAGATTTATTTCTTATTTCAGAAGAGAAAAATAAGAGAGAGGGTGGGTGGGCGGGGCTAAGTTTAACTTTTTAGTACAGAGCCTTTATTAAGCAATTATTTTCTTAGAGGATGTGTCATTTACCAAAATCAGTCTTATGTTAGCAAGTACTAGCCCCGCCCACCCCCCTCTTCTCATTCTAACGACTAAATTTATTTCGTTTAGTATAAGATCCACATTTAGAGTAGATAATTGAACACTAAAATGTAGGTGGGGTTTAATTACAGGTTCTTCTGTAGAGTGGGAGTGGGAACTAATAGAACATAGTTTGTTGAAAAAAGGAACTTATCCGTTTAAAAAAATAAATCACTATTTTGACATTAATCCATCCATGCATCTACTACTAAAGTTGTTTGTAAAAAATAAAAAATCTAAAAATGACAGGGAAAATTATAGTTTGTAGTTTTTAATTTAAAGCCACGCATAATCTGCCCATGACGTCATGGTCCCCATATTGACCGATTTAAGATGTGACACCGCGAACTCGACCACGACATTCTTATACAAACTATTGGAGAATTTTAAAAATGAAAGTTAACGGAAATTAAATTCACTTACATGTATCGACGTCACTAAACATTTTTAAAACATATTAAATTGGAAATTTTAACATTTTATAAAAATGTACACTAAGTATATGTCGTTTGGATAATAATATTTAAGAAGTAATAAAAACGTATGCAAATCTTAAACAATTTATTTATTCATACTAGGAGACTGTTTTGTCACTTCCACGACAAAGTCATAACTTGCAGTAGGAATAAAATTTCCAGACCAACAATTTCTAAACTATAGAAAAATTCACTGAGAGATTAATTTTGGAATGAAAAGATAAATTGGCACCTGCCTGAAAAATACTAAATCTGAAATGCACTCTACAAATTTCACCTTGGTGATCTCGATCGACATTGTCAAATCAGGAACTTTGAAATTTTGTATCGTCAAAATTATTGCAAAGATGCTAATAAAAGTTTTATTGAGTACTATTCCAGATTAACCTGGAAACGTAAAAACAGAAAAGCATTTTTTTTTAATGCAAAGACGCGAGTAGTAAATATTTGGTGCGAGAGTTAATTATGATCAAAATATCGTGCAGTGATTTACATTCAACCCATTCCCCATAATGTCGCGAAGGTCGTACCTTACTATATAACTAGGGTACAAGACCACCAAATTCAGTCAAGTTCTCGAGCTTTTCCTCACCACATCCACCATGAACGCCTTGGTAAATCAGCCTCTCGAAACCAACCTCAACTAACCCTTGTCTTACAGTACGTCGTCTCTCTCGCCGCCTTCGCCACCCTTGCCGCCGCCGCCCCCTCCGGCATCCACGGTGGAATCCACGGAGCGGCCGTCGTGACCGGCCCCTCCGGCGTAGTCACCAGCCACGGCGCCATCGGCCCCGCCGGCCACGGTCTGGGTTTGGGCTTGGGATATGGTTTGGGCCATGGAGCTGTCGTCGCCGCCCCCGCTGTAGTAGCCGCCCCCGCCGTAGGACTTGGACTCGGGTTGGGACATGGACTTGGATTGGGACACGGACTTGGATTGGGACATGGCGCCGGTGTTGTGACCAACGGAGGAGGTACCATTGGAGTTAGCGCTCATGGGGCTGCCGTCCATGGACCCCCCACCGCCCCCGTCGTCGTCTCCGGACCCGCTGGAAAAGTTGTCGCTGATGGGCTCTGGGGACCCACCGCCAATGTGGGACTCACCGGGGGACATGGCGGTTGGGCCGCTCATGGGGCTTGGGGTCATGGTTGGTAAATTTAATGGATCTGGATGGATCTAGGGCGGCGCCGTTTGAGGTGTCGTTTCCATGTACAACAACTGCCTCCTCTGTGTTGAGAATCTGTATATTTTTGTAGATTATTTATTTAGAGGTGTAACGTCAATAAATGACATGTGGTTTTTACTTGAGTTTTTTATTTTATTTAAAATGTGGAACACCTGGTGTATATGTTCCACTTTCATGAAGTTTTAAAATCATAAGGATAATAATACTGGCGAAAATATCTGTGATATTAGGGAAAAATTAATGGGGTAGCTCCTTTTTGGACAAAAATATTGAACATACAAGATTAGCCTTGATTCAAAAATGAATTAATAACGAGTAAATGCGCTAATGTTAGTAAACATGGTAATTAAATCTTAGTGAGCGCCGTTCAATATTATTAATATCTATACATATCACAATCATAATAATAACTTTCTTGGGACATCCCGTATAAGCAATTTAGAACATATTTTCAAAATTTTGTTGAAAATTTAAAACGCAAACAGTTTTCAACACTCCCCCTTAATGAAAATTTTGACCCTTTTTCGACCACCTTCTAAACTTACTGAAAGACATTTTCTTCTAGAATTAGATTTCCAGTAGTTATTTTTCGCCTCATTTCTTCGATAACTCCTACCGTTCCCATAGACGACACGTGAGAAATTCGGTAGAAAATTTATAATACATTGCTTCAAACTTATAATTTTAAGAAAAATAAATAATTATTTTCACATTAATCCATTTTGGATTTTTGTTCATCTTAAGTTTAATTATAATTATATTCGTACGTTTTATAGTTTTTTTTTCCTTCTACTATTAAAGTTGTTTGTACAAAATAAAAAAAATCTAAAAATGACAGTGAAAATCGTAGTTTGTAGTTTTTAACTTAAATCCACGCATAATCTGTCCATGACGTCAGGGCGACATATCAACTTGCGAATTTTAAAAATTAAAACTAAGAGGAATTAAAAACACTTACATCTATCGACGTCACTAAACATTTTTAAAACATATTAAATTGGAAATTTTAATATTTTATAAAAATGTACACTAAGTATATGTCGTTTGGATAATAATACTTAAGAAGTAATAAAACGGTTGAATTTAAGTCTGTATGGAAATCTGGAAACCATAAAAAATTTATTTATTCTTATTAGAAGCCTGTTTATCACTTTCACGAAAAAAAATTTAACTTGCAGTAGGAATAAAATTTCCAGATCAACGGTTCCTGAACAATAAAAAAGCCACTGAGAGATTAAATTTGGAATGAAGAAACAAATTGGCACGTGCCTGGCAAATCGTAAATCTGAAATGCATTCTACAATTTCACCTTGATTATCTCAATCGACATTGTCAAACCAGGATCTTTGAAATTTTATATCCTCAAAATTATTGCAAAGATGCTAATAAAAGTTTTATTGAGTAAATCTCACTTGAAACGTATATCTTAACCTGGAAACGTAAAATCAGAAAAGCATTTTTTAAATTCAAGAATAGTATTATTAACACAAGTAGTAAATATTTGGTGCGATAGTTAATTACGATCAAAATATCGTGCAATCATTTACATTCAACCCATTCCCCATAATGTCGCGAAGGTCGTACCTTACTATATAACTAGGGTACAAGCCCACTAAATTCAGTCAAGTTCTCGAGCTTTTCCTCACCACATCCACCATGAACGCCTTGGTAAATCAACCTCTCGAAACCAGCCTCAACTAACCCTTCTTTTGCAGTACGTCGTCTCTCTCGCCGTCTTCGCCGCCCTCGCCGCCGCCGCCCCCTCCGGCATCCATGGTGGAATCCACGGAGCCGCCGTCGTGACCGGCCCCTCCGGCGTCGTCACCAGCCACGGTGCCATTGGCCCCGCCGGCCACGGTCTGGGATTGGGCTTGGGATATGGTTTGGGCCATGGAGCCGTCGTCGCCGCCCCCGCTGTAGTAGCCGCCCCCGCCGTAGTAGCCGCTCCCGCCTTAGGACTTGGACTCGGGTTGGGACATGGACTTGGATTGGGACACGGACTTGGATTGGGACATGGTGCCGGTGTTGTGACCAACGGAGGAGGTACCATTGGAGTTAGCGCTCATGGGGCTGCCGTCCGTGGACCCCCAACCGCCCCCGTCGTCGTCTCCGGACCCGCCGGAAAAGTTGTCGCTGATGGACTCTGGGGACCCACCGCCAATGTGGGACTCACCGGGGGACATGGCGGTTGGGCCGGTCATGGAGCCTGGGGTCATGGTTGGTAAATTTAATGGGTCTGGATGGATCTAGGGCGGTGCCGTTTGAGGTGTCGTTTCCATGTACAACAACTGCCTCTGCGTTGAGAATCTGTATATTTTTATAGATTATTTATTTAGAAGTATAACGTCAATAAATGACACGTGATTTTTACTTGAGTTTCTTTATTTTATTTAAAATTTGGGACACCTGGTGTATTTATTTTACTTAAAAAATAAATGAGAATGTTGAACTATACAAGATTTGCCTTGGTCAAAAATGAACTGAATAACGTAGAAATGCGCTAATGTTAATAAACAGGGTAATTAAATCTTAATTATTGCCGATTGAGTCATGAGAGAGTTTTATTTTTTAGCTAACAGAGGTTTTCCTAGTAAATGTAATGTTTATATTAAAAAAGTTCGATATATTAGTATATATCACAATCATAATTTTTTTGACACAGCCTCTGCCAGAATATATTTTCAAAATTGTACTTTACAATACTCCCTAATAATGAAAATTTCGACCTTTTTTCTACCGTCCTTGAAGCTTGCATTGGCAACTTCTATGATTATTAAGAAAATATAATTTCAAGTCGACTATTTTTAAAAATTTGCGCAGGGACCATAAACACGCTATATTTTTTGAATCAGCAAGCCGACATCTATAATCCAGAATTTTTTGTGGATTTTTGGGCAACTTTTTCGACAGCCAAATTTTTTAATATGAAATATTCGACCAATTTCGACACTTAATTAAAGATATTTTCTTTTGGATTTCCATCTCCAGAAGTTACTTTGCTGTTCTACTTTTGTAAAATTCTGACCTGACCTGTTTTCGAGTAATTTTAGGACCCTGTTTTTTTTTTTATTTAAAACGATTTTGAGGTCCTCTAATGTCTTTTCTTACACAATTTAATTAAATTTCTTAGAGGATACGTCATTAGCCAAAATCAGTCTTATCTTAATAGCTACTTCGATAACTTCTACTGCTTTTCCTTAACCTTCCACTGAAATATGGCAATTTTTAGGATTTAAAAAAAACTGAATTTCAACCCGAATATTTCTCTTAATATTCACGAGAAAGTCCATTTTTATGAGCAATTTTTATTTGTCCATTTTCGAACTTATTTAGTTTTAAAATCAGCAACACTGGTTTTGCAATAATTTATATTTGGCTTATAATACCGGGAATGCTGCGTGTTCCACTTAAGCAATAAGATCCACTGAACCGTAAAACTAGGTACAAAAAATACCCACGTCTGTCAAGCACAGGTGGGTACAATAGAGGGTAAGTCAGGTTATCCAACTAAAAATCTAGACAGAGTAAATAATAAAGAAAATATTTTTCCAGACTGTGGCATAAATCTTTGATATATCTATTCATTAATGTACATTTTTACGCCATAATTGCAAGGACTGCAAGGAAGGTGTGCCACTATCCCGGAATTATCTCCCATGGCGCAGATGACTAGTCTAATTTATTTTTATATCATATTTTTAATTATAACTTTCCTTCAACTATCAACTACCGTATCAGATTCCGAAATCACATTGAACACTCGAGTAAAAGCACTTTGTCTTGTGCCTACCGTGATGCAACTGCCAACAATGTTTCATAAGGAACACCTATCCGACCCAGGGATATTAAATATTCGACAACTGACTAAATTCAAGCCACTTTTCTCCAAAAACCAAACCCACCACTCAAACAACCCAATTTTTGAACACACTCACCCCTGCAACTTCCAAACCCACAGAAAAGTATCTTTTCCAGCAAAACCACACACCTATTTATATAAAAATAATTTTCCGAATAAATTATCTTCGGCTACGAAGGCCATCCTCTGCACTATAAAAGCAGGGGTAGAACCCCACATAGTCACAGTAGTCACAACAACGTACAACGCTACCATGAACACCCTGGTAGGCCCCGTCCAAAAAATTACAACCATTTTCAAAATGTTTTTTTGCAGTTTGTCGCCGCCTTCGCCTGCTTGGCCACCCTGTGCGCCGCCTCTCCGTCCGGCATCCTCGCGGGTCCCGCCGCCGTCTTGACCGCCCCCTCGGCCACAGCCGTCGTCTCGGGCCCCGCTCTGGGCGGCCTGGGAGTAGTCGGACCCGGTTTATTAGGAGCCGGACTAGCCGGAGCTGGCCTAGCCGGAGTCGGCTTAGCCGGAGCCGGACTAGTCGCCCCCGCTCTTGCCGCCCCCTTGGCTCTGGCCGCTCCGTTGGGAGTGGGCGCTATCACTGCCGGAGGCGGCGCCATCTCCGCCACCGCCGCTGGTGCCGCCGTCCGCGGACCCCCGACCGCCCCCGTTGTGGTGGCCGGCCCCTCGGGCAAAATCGCCGCCGACGGGCTTTGGGGGCCCACCGCTAACATCGGCTTGGGTGCCTTGGGCGGCAAGGTGTGGTAATTTAGGACCCATTTAGGATTTGCTATGTTGACTGCCTTTGACGCTATGGTACCTTGATAGATTATTTGTTGTGATTATGAAAAATGTGCTGAATAAATGACTGATGATTACGTTTAAGTAACGTGGGTTTTTATTATTTCTATTACTGATTGTTCTGTAAAATCTACTAAAATTTTCTGTTGTCTGATGAAGTCAATTGATTAATTATTATTATTGATCCAAAAGTATTCAAAACACGTTGTCACACCGACGCGTAGACTGTCAATTAGAACATTCATACGGAAATCCGAAACGTAAAAGAATGTTTGGAAAATGTTCGTTTTGAATGTCAACTGTCACAAATTTAACGGTGTCTTATAGATGCATGTTAAAAAAATTCCAAATATCTACAATGAGCATCATTAAAAACGAAAAATGCTGTAGAATTGTATGTCAAACTAAAATCGAGTTATTTAACCCGAGATTTATTGCAATAATTATATGCTGATAACTATAATCGAACCCGAATTCTCAATTTCACAGTTTAATTTTAATTGTAATTAAATTTTGCAAATCGAAACATTATACCTCAATTTTGACTTAAATGCGATCAAGCTGAATACTAGGTTTAATCTTAAAAGCCATGAAGTTTTACGAATTCAAACATAGAACAATTGCCTGCATACTTTACTATTTATTTGTCTAGTTTTATTGTCGAAAATTGAAAAACCTCCAGGATATGGAGTAAATTAAATAAAAATGATTTTAGAATTTTCTACCATTTTCTGTGAGAATTTATATGCCTTTTTTCAAAATATATAGACATTTTGCACACTGGTCTTGTGGCCAGTATTGTATACGTAGTTTTTTATAATCACCGGTGTAGTGAGGGCCAATAAATTTGTAGTATATTAAAAAATCCTTTTGACGATCAAAATTTATTGCTTGTAATAGTACATTTGAGGATAATTAGATAGTTATTACTCCCCTATAAGTCATGACGGAATTTTGTTGGCAACTGGAAGAAAAAAAAAACAGTCTACAGGAGAACTTTTTTTTTTGTAATTATTTCCCTACTGGTGTGAAATTAGTTTTTAGATTTAGATACTATCAAGTTTATTGTGTGGATGTTCTCTAATGGTGTTTAGGGTTTCGGGAATTTCCATAAATTTATGGTGCAATTTGATTCCTGTGTAGGTAGTAGTTTTAAAATCGTTCACTTGAAATTGAACACTCTGTATATGAGCTTTACTGTCGAAGTTTCTCGCAATCTAAAAAATGTCTCAGACACCGTTAAAAATTCTATACCTCCACATAAACAATAATGCTTATTTATTGCACTTAAGTTCTCGACCAGTCCAATAAAAAACCTCCACCTGTCATATAAGGCCACATCCCGTTAGTCGGTGACAATGCACGTAAGCCACCTCCTGCTGCACCTTTCATTTCAATATCTAATTACACCGTTTTTACCTCCGCCGCTCTTGCACTTGACAAAGCAAAATTATAATTTCTAATCATGAAACCAAAGAAACTAACTGGTCTATTTTTTAAAACGCACAATTCCTGAATACATTACCGAAGGTCATTAATGCCTATATATGCCAGAGACAACACCGACCATCATACTGTTCAGTTCACAAACCTTACAAACCATGAACGGATTGGTAAGCCATCCAACACCCAAAAACAAGGAAACTAACCATCCTTCCAGATCATCGCGGTGTGCGCCGTTCTGGCCGTGGCCACCGCCGCCCCCTCGCACCTCGGCGGCGTGATAGCAGGCCCCGCCGGAATCGTCACCAGCCATGTGGGCGTAGGAAGCGTAGCATTGGGGGCCGGCCTGGGGCTAGGCCACGGAGGAGCGGTGCTAGCCGCCCCCACCGCCACCGCCGTCGTGTCCGGACCAGCTCTAGCACCCGCCGTAGTAGCCGGGCCCGCCGTCGTAGCCGGATCCGCTCTGGGGGCGGTAGTGGCCGGACCAGCGTTAGCCGTGGGACACGGACTGGGTGCCGTCACCGCTGGAGGTGGCGTCATCGGGGTTAGCGCGCACGGAGCCGCCGTCCGCGGACCCCCGACCGCACCGGTCGTTGTTTCTGGACCCTCGGGCAGCATCGCCGCCGACGGGCTCTGGGGACCCACCGCCAACGTCGGTTTAGGGGCTCATGGGCATGGACATTGGTAGAAAGGGACTGAATAGACTGAGAAGGTCGCCACGACATGGCGGTTTGGCTGCCGTCTGGGGCGCGTGCCGGGGTGTCGTAGGGATTTTCGGGGAACAAGTTGCCAAAAATCACCGCGAGAAATAGGACCACGAGCTTCCTTGTACATTATGTAAATGCTATTTATAAGTACCATACTGTAAAAATGTGTTCAATAAATAAATGATGGATGATTTTGTAGATAAGTGTGTTTTTTTCCAAGGTGTGGCACACGAGTGTGTGGGGAATTTTTTGTCCAGTACTATTTTTCTTAGTCATAAAATCACAAATGTTACTATTCATGGTGAAAGTACTCTAGAAATATTTGTGTTGTTTTGTCACGGAAGGGTTATTTGAGTTATTGATCAAACATGGGGAGAGTAAAAGACCAAAGGTCATATAAAATAAAAAAGGGTTTTTTGGAAAAAAGGTCTACAATTAAACTTATTCGTTTTCGTTTATTTTGTCATAATTTCTTCCTGTTCGTTAAAGGTAGCAAATCACTCCAGAGGCGTGTGTCTCCACAAAGAAAATTCCAGATTTGTCGATAATTTCGTAATTGTAAATAACTTCACATTTATGTAAAGAAAAGGCGTGGTGACAACGGGATAAAAATGTCGCAAGGTTGCATAGCGGTATAAAACAGAAGTTAAAGATAAATGACATTAAGTTAGATCTTAGTTACAGTTCACGGATTCCGGAATGAAGTTTATGGTAACACCAATTATTTTTAACCCGTTTCAAATAACACTTTTCATGCTTGATTGCACAACCGAACTAAGCTCATATCACCTTGATCATGCAATTTTCACTGCTTTAACATCACTCTTTAAAATTTAACGTAGTTGAGTACTAATTCCTTTGTAGCTTTCACTACTAGCCTTTGGCTACGTAGGGTTAGCCCACCCAGCGCCCTCCCTACCGCTGCACCCCGGAGGAATCGGCGGCTTCTTCAAGGGCCCCAACTCCGAAACCATCATCAAAGGGCCCGACGGCAGCGTCATAACCGCAACTGCCGAAGGTGGAGAAGTCCAAACTAAACTGGAACCCATCGTAGTAGCACAACCGGTAGTCATTCCAGAGGTGGTACCCATAGCAGCCGCACCTGTCATCGAAGCCGTGGCAGTTCCGGCTCCCGTAGTAGAAAGCAAACAAAGTTCTGAGCTCATTGGACCTTCAGGGAGAATTGCCACTCAAGGCTCCCAGTCGGTGATTGCTGGCCCAGCTTCAACCACAGTCACAGGTAGGTGAACTCTCACCCACTTAGTGAATAAAAAGCTCGTTGTAGGGCCAGCGGTTCTAGCAGAAACGGTAGTAAAAGGGCCGCCGATTGTAGGAGTTCCAGTTATAAATGGTGCTGTCGGAATAAGTGCTGTACCAACTGCAGTAACAGCAGCAGCTATTCCAAATATAGCTTCAATTGCAGTAACCGCGTCTCCCGTAACTGCAGTCCCTATATCTTCTATAGTAACATCAAGGGCACCAATTATCTTTTCGAGCCCTAATGTAGCTACAGTCACTGCAACTCCTCCTGTGGTTACAGTAACTGCGGCTCCTCAAGCGGTAGCAACTGCATCATTAGCTTCAGCTTCTGCAGATGCGGCTGCAGCTCTGAATGAAGCAGCTGCTGTAGCAATTTCAACAGCTGGAGGTGCCTTAACCCCTCAGGTGATACAAGACCAGCTAGCTATTGATAACATACAGTTAAATTTGAACCCAGCATTGATACCCGCTGTTAATATTATTCCTCCGGAGATTCCTGTAACACCGAGACTTCCCGTTGGAAGATTAGGACCGACTCCAGGTCCTCTACTAGGTGTAGGACCCACTCCAGGCACCCTGCTTACAACTCCAGGTCTAGGAGCAGTCGGAACTGGAACGAATATTCAAAGAGAAGAACAAGACGCTTTAACTGTTACTCCCACCATTCCACAAGTAACTCCTCAAGCAACGCTGACACCACAACAAATCGCAGCTTTACAAAGTCAGCAGGCGTTACTAAACAGTCAAATCCGGCAGACGCAAACTTCCGTCCCGTCAAACATACAAAGAGAAGAAGCTTCCGCAGGGGTTACTCCAAATGGCTTGCAAATCACTCCTCAGGTGACTTTAACACAAGAGCAAATATCGGCGTTACAAAATCAGCAGATTTTACTCAACAACCAGATTCAGCAAGCTCAGCAAGCCGCTGGAACACTTATACCCAGTCCAACACCAGCAAGTCAGCCCTTGTTTACACCTAACACCGATAACACCAACGTTGTTACCCTAGCAAACCTTGCTCAGCAAAATCTTCTCAGTGCTGAGTTGGCGAAATCTGGAATTGACGCGTCTGCGGTACAACTAACTAACGTACCTTTGTCTGCTGTGTCCTCGTTAGGTGTTGGTGGTTTAAAAGGCGCAATTAACGATGGTTTAACTGCGGAAGCCTGGGGCAGGTTTAGCAGAGACGCAGAAGCAGGAAAAAAAGCCGGAGAGAAACCGAAAAATAACTAGTCATTAAGAATATGTTTTGGTTGCGGTTTTATTTTTAATTTTGACTTAATTTAGTCGTTTTGTGTATGTACCTATACTCTGTAATAACGGATAATTGAAAATAAACTATAGGGTAACTTACCTACCAAGTGATGCAGTGTTTAAAACGTAAGTGGAAACTGAAATACTCATGTTAAAAAAGTTTGTCATTCGTGAAATACTTAGAACAGTTGTAATAAATCAAAATTTAAATTGGATATGTTTGTTTGTAAATTGTTTCGCAATTTCGAATATCTACTTGTTACAGAAAATTGGATTACTTTTGTTAAAGCAATCAGCAGATTGTTTTGTTGAGCAGTTTGTTGTTTGGTTTTTTAATGGAATTCCAGAAGTGTAATGCTGTGAACACTAAAAAATTTAAATCAAATTCGGTTTTGGAGTGTTTCATAAAAAAAATCTGTTTAATGTTTCAAGGAGTATTTAATTTCTTAGACAAATTTAAAAATTAGGTATCACAATTTTTTTTAAGTTAACCACTCTAGGTATAAAAACAAAGGTAAATCATTAAATCATTGAGAGGGAAGCATGTCACGTTGCATTAAACTTTGATATGACGTCATAAATTTTTACGGAAGGATGACCAATTTAATGTATATTTTAATTTTCAACGTAAAGTCAACACGACATTTATAAAGATGCAATATGCAAAATTGCGAATACAATCACTGATAAAAAGCAAGAAGACATAAGGTCCCAGATTTGGGCTCTGCAGAATACAACAGACTATTTTATAAAAAGAGGATCTTAGTTAAATTGTTCGTGGTAAACGTAGCAATTTCATTATACAGTAGCTTAACCACCACATTAATTTTATTTAATTATGTCACTCTGCTTATAATAAATGTTTATTTAAAACATAACCTACAATGCCACTGCAATTATACCATCATAAATTAATCCAAATGAACACGTTTTTCTAGGAAAGTACAAAGGAAATTACCAGAATGTTCACGTTAATACTACATACCTAGTCTACAATGCAGTAAGGAATTAAGATCAGCTAATTAAATTAATTAAAGTCAATTAAACCAATAAAGCTTTGATTTTTTTAATTATGAAAATATAATTGTAAACAATTTCATTTTAGTAGATGATCACGTTTTCCTGCATCGCCTCACACAAGAAAAAAACACTTTATTGAACAGAACCTTGAAGTATCTCCACCCAACAATTTTATTTTAATTTGAAAATTTTAAAAGTAAGAGTATAATAATTACACCATTCTTCTTCTACTCGTTGCCAACAAGGTCGTTCAGCCACTTTTTAAATATAATCTCATATTAATTTGGATCTAATAATTATCGACAATAATTAGATTAAATATTTACAAAATTATTTATACATCATTGTCTTCCGCATAAAACACACTTAGTAGAGTTTTTGTGTCTTAGAAACTTCTAACAGACAAACAAACGAGAACGGGACACCTCAATTTTCCCAAATACAGAAATAATCAAAACACGTTCTTTATATCCATTTTTATTTGCATGTTCATACCAGTCGCAGCGACCGACACCTCATAACAAACTCTTCATAAATATATACAAGAACACAGACGTCTGCCTCCTTAATCCTAAATCAGAGCAGTCGAAAAATCGCCCAAAATTACAACAATAATTTGCCGCCAAGCCCCAGCCCCAGGCCCAGAGCCGGTCCTGCGACTACGGTCCTCCCCAGTAAACCGGTGGTGGCGACCGTCCCCGACGGCCCGGCGATGACGGCGGCGGGAGCGGCGAGAGCCAGAGCGGGAGCGGCAACAGCGATGGGAGCGGCGATGGCGGCAATGGGGGCCGCAGCGGCGACCACTCCGGGGGCAACTGCGGCGGTGATGACTCCTCCGGGTCTAGCAGCCGCAGCAACAGCCCCGGCTTGGGCGGCGGCTGAGATCGCGCTTCCGTCGGGTCCGGCGACGGTGGCTTGGGCGGCGGGCCCTTTCAGGACGGTGCCGGGGGCGGCGGGACCGACTACGGTGGCCCCCAGGCCGCCCAGGCCGATGATGGAGGCGCTGGCGGCCGAGAGGGTGGCGAGGAGAGAGACGAAGAGCTAAAATGATTATAATGGATTATTTGAATACAATTTACATAGAATGAATGAAAACAAGAATGTTGATGATGCTCTAGGGCTTGCGGTTTAATACTTACCAGGGAGTTCATCGTTGACGAGCTTTTTGAGCTTTGATGGATTATTGATTCAACCCAGTATTTATATTAGAGGATAGCCTTCGTTTGAAAAATATTTTATGACGTTTTCCGTATTTGTAAAGGCGTTACCAGAGTAGATGTGAGACGTTTGTCAACGTTTATTGCATCATTTAGTTAGTTGATGACATATTTCAAGAAAATGTGTGTGGTATGTGAAGCTGTAGAAATGATGGTTGTTGTTTTGCTATTAGTGGTGGATAAGGTTTCAGTTTTCAGGATAAATTTTGAAGTAAGCTGATAAAAAGTTTATGTTTGAATGAATGAATATACATGAGAATGGAGTGGTTGTGTCGTGGTCATGGAGATATCACGTGACCTAATTTGTTTAAATAAAACATAAAAAATATAATTATAGCACTCCGATTATGTTATTTTAAATTAATTATGCTCTGTCACCACGTAAATATATATAAAATTATTTTTGCATTAAATTATATATATTTAGATAACATAATAATAGTAATAATAAAATGGATATCACAAAAGTAATGAAAGTGAACAAAAAATTATTAACAACTTAGTTTCAGAAACAAAAAAACACTTTAGATCAGTTTTCAGCAGTTAAATTATAAACTTTTTTTTTTCGAAAAATTTCTTTTATTAGTATTGCTTTCTAGCGATGATTAGCAAATGCAATAAATTATACTTTAATTATTTGAAACAATTTTTGTAGTTCTGGATTAACATTTTGTCGTGAACTTCATTGGATATGCTTGACTGCATCGTTTCATCCACCTATACACAACACATTGCATAAGAAATAAATTTTGCGTAATTTAATTCATAATTCATTTATGTTTCATTTTCAAAATTTTGAGAACTTGTTTTTCTCTATATTAAAAAAAATGGTTTTTGACACTAGTTCGATTCTGTTTCTTATCTAACCTTAGCAGTTACTAATTTAATTGATTTCAAATATCTTTGTTTATCCCTTCCAAAAATTTTATGACTTCATCTTAACTTAATAAATTTGTCAACAATATCCAACACAGTGTATTTCGTTGTTTAGAAGGAAGTGTCTCAATTAAAAAATATATAGATTTTTCATGAAATCTTTTTATTGAACTAGATTCTTTTATTGACAAAGAAAATAGTCATAAAGAATTTGAGGTAGAAATTACACCTTAAATTTACAATATGTCACCGTATTCTAATTATGTGTAAGAAATCGTAAACAATGGGATCATTTAGTACACTCTAAAATGTCATAAATCTTACACAATTGATGACCGTCAATATAACATCATTCATAGCTTACTATATTACTGAGACTGATTAAGATAAATGAAAATTTAACACATATGAAATCACATTTTAAATGTACCCAATAAGTATACCTTACGTAAAATAGAACAACTACATACTCACATTACTTGACATTTCCCAGCCTATAAATTTTTTTCATAAAACTGCATATCCTTTATATTCTGCACCCAGCACATGTCTTGAAAACCAGCCATGCAATACCTACTAAATATGCGTAAGAACTAGTCGAAGGTTAACCCATTTTTCAAAAATCATATATAAACCGTAGGGCTCCACCGCTAATCATTCAGTTCCAATCAGCTGAGAACAACATCACCATGAACTCCTTGGTAAGCTCCCAAAACTCTCAATACTCCCCACACTACAAATAATTCTTCAGATCGCCGTCTTCCTTCTCGCCGCCGTCGCCGCCACCAACGCCTCCATTATTGGCTTGGGAGGTACCCTCGTAGGACCCAGCAACCCCGGCGCCGTCATCAGAGGGCCCGCGATTCATAGTGCTGCCGTCGGCCCTGACGGCAGCCATATCTCAGCAGCCGCTCAAGCCGGAGCTCTGGCCGCCGCCCCCATTCCCGGAGGCGTCGTTTCCGCCGCCGTACCCCCGGGGGGCCATCGGCGTCGGACTCGCCCACCCTGGTGGCATCGTCGCTGGGCCCGTTTTGGGGCTGGGAGGTCATGGGTTGTTGGGGGGAGGGCTCTTGGGGCATTGGTAATTTAGCAGTCTTGTCTCTGTGTTCTCATAATAAATAGCATTTTTTGGTAGAAGGTGGTTTTATTCTAACACATTTTGATTACTTAGACCAATTTTGTTAGATGAATTTTAGTACCCTGAGGGTACCGCCTACTTGTAGCACATTTTAATTAGTTTTCTGGTGATAGTGCGACGATTTTCGTTCTAATTAAGCTTTGCGTAAGTTTATGTTTTCTTATAGTACCGGAACGAGTATAATTTGAATATCAAAGATTTTTATAATTATGTTTATATTAGCTAAGTGCGAAAAGTAAGAACTCATTACTCTGGGAAATTTGCAGTAGTACCGGAACAAAGTTTGATATGTTGCATTGACAGCAGCAATGATAAGAATGCATAATCATAATGCATGTTGTTTGAAGCGTGCAAATAAACCATTACTCCGCCCTATTTTACATTCTTCTAACGTTCAAGGTTCCCGATAATAACTGTAAACATTACACGAATAGCTCTATTAAAAGTGACAGGAGATTTAATACAGATAACCAAAAAAAGATTGAAATAATTTGACTATTCACAATTTGGTACTTTCATCTCGGCTTCACAATTATTACAAGTACACTACTATTATTTCCGTAAAGAAGGGCTAGATGGGTGTGCGAGGTCACTTTGATTCTATAAATGCAACTCGGTACCACGTTCATCATGTATTTGATCGTACCATAATTGCTTCACAAACATGAAAATACAGGTAAGTTATTCAGACACTAAAATATTCATCTTTCTACTAAAATACCTCTAAACACTTTCAAAGCTTTAATTTAGCAAATAGTACTCACTGATGGTTTGATTCTCTTAGGTAGCCGCCTTTCTTGCCGTGGTGCTTCTCGCTGCCACCGAAGCGAGCCACTTGGCTGCTGCTTTGGTGGGACCGGGTACGCACGGTACCATTCTGCAGGGTCCTAGTTCCAAAACGTCCCTCGTGGGTCCTGATGGAAGCCACATTGCCGGAGTTGCCGCCGGTGGTACCGTGGTGGCACCTGCTCTTCATGGTGGTGTTGTGAGTGCGGCTGTGGCTCCTGGTTACGTGGCAGCTGGAGTACCGGCGGTTGTGGGAGTCCACGCAGGGGCTTTCTTGGCTCCAGGATCGGGGCACGAAGGGCAATATGTTCACGACTACACGGAGCATTTATATGACGATGGGTCATACAAGGGAGATTATTATGAAGGGCATTAATAATAGTAATTGTAGTAGAAAGCATAAGTAAGCATTTACTGTAGATATGATTTTTTACTAAATATATTACTCAAGTACTAAAGAAGTGTTTATGGAATTGTGTCTGTAGACCAAGTG
This sequence comes from Zophobas atratus, assembly GCA_022388445.1. Classification (NCBI taxonomy): domain Eukaryota; kingdom Metazoa; phylum Arthropoda; class Insecta; order Coleoptera; family Tenebrionidae; genus Zophobas; species Zophobas atratus. The sequence continues at coordinate 11,585,357 of CM039444.1, forward strand.
ATTTTTAGAGTACCGTCTGCAGCTCTGTAGTAAATAGGGTAACTGTAAACGTATGGATACAGTGGATAATTGTACCATCCTGCGACGTAAGTACCGGGAAATCCAATTACCTGTTAACATGTGTAGCGTTATGTTAACATTTTTTATTAAGTAAAACTACTTACAAAATTTGGTGTGGGTTTGGTATTTGCGGTGGTGACAAATGAATTGATGCATAGAAAGCACAAAAGAAATGAAACCTGTAATTAATTAAAACCGTTGCAAAAATTGTTTACAGTTTGCAGAAATAAAATTTAACTTACATGAAATTTCATTTTGCTGCTTTATTAAATGTTCCAAGTTGTTACAAGCTTGTCACAAGTTATATTGGTTTGGATGGTTTAGCATACCGTGTTATAATTTATAATTCAATTATTCTGCGAGGAAAGTACATTTGCGTCAGTTTTTTTTCTTATTACGTTGGGTCCAAACGACTATAATTAAAAATTCCCGGTAATAGCAAATAACATTAAACGTATATAATTATCTTATGCTAATAATGTTTATACGACTCGGTATTGACAAGCTTATGTTATATAGAATTTCTCGAAGTCGATATTGTTCCTTAAAAGTAGTACTGGTAGGAAATTTTGCTTACAACTTCGTGTTAAATTATTCTAATAGAGAAATAAACCAAACTAAAAAATATATGCTATGGTTCCCATCACCTCCAATCTTAATCAAAAAGTGGTACCTACATGTGGAACACCCGATGTATTATATCTTATCAGAAACAGAATTTATTTCCTGTTACCGTACTAGGTTCTGTTCATTACCAAGTTTCTTTTGTACCATATATGGCAATTTCCGCTGCATTTGCGGTAAAGGAGTGATAGAACCACCGCCCATTATCCAATGCACGACCTTAGCCGCAAGCGTGTTCTTGGATTTAACAGATCTGATCTAAGCGGCGCGCTAATAATTTATGACCCGAGGAAACTGTCTTCGTTTTGATCAGTTATACCCACATCATTTGTTTTAATATTGTTGTCGAATCTAAAGGCACAAATACACACATGTGTATTTCGGAAGTCTTTGAGTCTTTTGAGCTCAGCTTGGAAAAGTTGTAGTTGTGTAAGTGGCACTTAAACTTATGTTGTTTTTACAAAATTCTATACTACTTTGATTTAACCTGTCTGGAGCTAAGCGTTCTTAATCACAGCAGAAAATATATCGTATGTTATAGGTTTATAGATCATTTCGTTCCTAAGAATTGGTTAAAGTGTTGCAAAATTTATTACTATAACCCAATCCATCCCATTTTAATTAAACAAAAAGCAATTATATGCTTCACTGAGTTAAATTATCAACAATTAATTTGAACGATAAGACGTATAAGAAATTAGCGCCTTTAGCACTGTGCCTAATTACGATATTGGTAAAAGCCCTTAGTGATCGATGCACTTTAGTTGCACCAATTCCCTCATTAATCAAAGCCCAAAACTTTTAAAAACGTCCGAAAAATAAGCTTGTTTAGCATACTAATTCAATCATCATTTGATTTCACGGGAAATTAATTTTCCCAAAATTTAATTCGATTGTTAAATTTTTCGAATTTAATGCATAAAAGAGTAATGAACATTTCTAAAAAAAAGGATGTTTGATTAAAAAGCGATAAGCTGCAAATAATGTTCCTACACAAATTCACGTGTAAAGTAGAAAAGTATATAACTGCCTACCGAGCGAATTAGTTAGTTTCGGGTAACCTTTGCATGCACAAAAATGAAATTTAAAGTAAGCCACTTTTCACACTGTGCCGTTTACTAAAATTAGTTTTTCAGAACTTATATCTACTCGTTACTAGTTTACTATTATACCCAGGGGCTACTGCAAACTATTATCCAGCGAGTGCTTTACCTCAAGTATGTGCTAGTTTTTTCCAAGGATCTAATGGTTTCGGTGGTGCAGCTTCGGAATCCTCTAGTTCTGCAGGTGGTAGTGTAAGCATTTCCGGAAATGCTGGAGGCGAAAGTTATAGCCACGGTAGGTGTAAAACTTAACGATTGTCAAATCTACACGTTCATTCTACAGGTGCAAGTATTCAAGGAATACAGGGACCACCAGAATCTTCCCAAGAAGGTAAGAGCAGGTGGATAAGTTCTAATTTTGATGTTGTACACCTTTTTGTAGAATTTGTTTCAGGTGGTTTCATGTCAAGTTCTAACCCTGCTAGGATTTCGGGAAAACTTGTTAAAAGTAACACATTCGTTTGTCGTAGGCAATGGTTTCGCATCATCGTTTTCTTCGGGAGGACAATTCTCAGGAGGATTAAGTACACAGGGATCTACAGGATTCCAGTCAGCAAGTGGTGGTTCTGATGGAATTCAATTATCATCAAATGGACCCTCAGCTGGAAGCATTCAGGGTTGCTGGGGACCTAGCTGTGGAGGTGCTGTACAAAGTAGTGATTCCACAGGAGCAGTTTCATCGCAAGGTAAAAGACTAACTCAGAAAATATGTACAAGCTCAGGTTGAGTTTCTTACAGGCAGTAGTTTTGGACAAAGCGCTAGCTTTAGCAGTGCAAATGGAGGATCCGTAGGCACCGTGGGAAATAACCCTGGAGTTTATTCCCCACAAGGAGCACCACCCAGTGCTGGTGGTTTTGGTTTTGGAGCGCAAGGACCTGCCGGTGCACAATTTTCTGCAAACTTTAATTCAGGAAACTCAGTAGGAAGTGGTGCTGAAATTCCAGGTAACTTGGTTAATTCATTAATTGATAATCGAAAAAACGTAACAAGTGTTGCAGGCGGCGGTTTTGGACAAAACGTACAAAGTGGATCCGGAGAATTTTCTGGATCAGGACAATTCTCAAACGGACAAAGTTCTAACTTTGGTGGTGGATATGGCAGTGGTGTAGACAATGTTGGTGAAAGCGAAGCATCAATTTCGGGCGGTGGAAGCTCACAGTTTTCTGCAGATTTTAATGCAGCACAAAGCTCCAACCTTGGTAGTGGATTTGAAAAGAGCGCAAGTGGACCGGGACTCTACGTTCCAGAAGGAGCAGCATCCTCTAGTGTAAGTGGTGGAGGTTCTAGTTTTGGAAATTTTGAAGGGTCTATCGGTTCACAAGTTTCTGGAAGAGAAAGTGCTGTTGTATCAAGTCCTCAACCTACTGAAGTTCCAGGTAACCAGTTTATTTCATTGTTATATACACAATATGTTTTTGTTGAAAATGGAGCGAATGCAGCATGTGTTGCAGGCAGTGGATCACCACAATTTTCTGGATCAGGGGAATTTTCAGCGTCGGGACAATTCTCAAGCGGACAAAGCTCTAACTTTGGTAGTGGATTTGGAGGGAGCGCTTCAAGTGGACCCGGATTGTATTTTCCAGAAGGAGGATCATCCTCTAGTATAAGTGGTGGAGGCTCGGGTTATGGAAGTTTCCAAGGGTCTATCGGTTCACAATTTTCCGGAGGATTTAATTCAGGATCAGAAAGTGCTGTTGTATCAAGTCCTCAACCTACTGAAGTTTCAGGTAACCTCTTTATTTTATTGGTAAATATACAAATTGAAATTGGAGCAAACTTAACGTGTATTGCAGGCAGTGGTTTTGGACAAAGCACACAAAGTGGATCAGGAGAATTTTCCGCGTCAGGACAATTCTCAAGCGGACAAAGCTCCAACTTTGGTAGTGGATTTGGAGGGAGCCCTTCAAGTGGACCTGGATTGTATGTTCCAGAAGGAGGATCATCCTCTAGTATAAGTGGTGGAGGCTCGGGTTATGGAAATTTCCAAGGATCTATCGGTTCACAATTTTCCGAAGGATTTAATTCAGGATCGGGAAGTGCTGTTATCTCAAGTCCTCAACCTACTGAGATTTCAGGTAAACTATTTGTTTTATTAGTTGATATACAAATTGAAAATGGAGCGTAACGTGTGTTGCAGGAAGTGGTTTTGGACAAAACTTACAAAGTGGATCAGGAGAATTTTCCGCGTCAGGACAATTCTCAAGCGGACAAAGCTCCAACTATGGTAGCGGATTTGGAGGCCCTACATCAAATGGACCCGGAATCTATGTTCCAGAAGGAGGATCCTCTAGTATAAATGCTGGAGGCTCGGGTTACGGAAGTTTCCAAGGATCTATGGGTTCACAATTTTCTGGAGGATTTAATTCAGGATCAGGAAGTGGTGTTGTAGCAAATCCTCAACCCACTGAAGTTCCAGGTATCCTGATTATTTCAATAGTAAATGTATAAAATGGAGCAAACATAACATATGTTGCAGCGAGTACTTTTGGACAAAGCACACAAAGTGGATCAGGAGAATTTTCATCATCAGGACAATTCTCAGGCAGAGAAAGCTCTAACTTTGGTGGCGGCTATGGAGGTGGCGTATCCACCGGGGGTGAAAGTGGAGCATCACTTTCGGAAGGTGGAAACGCACAGTTTTCTGCACAATTTAATGCAGGACAAAACTCCAACTTTGGTAGCGGATTTGGAGGCGCTGCATCAAATGGACCCGGAATGTATGTTCCAGAAGGAGGATCATCCTCTAGTATAAGTGGTGGAGGCTCGGGTTACGGAAGTTTCCAAGAGTCTATGGGTTCACAATTTTCTGGAGGATTTAATTCAGGATCAGGAAGCGGTGTTGTATCAAGTCCTCAACCAACTGAAGTTTCAGGTAACCTATTTATTTTATTGGTAAATATACAAATTGAAATTGGAGCAAACGTAACGTGTGTTGCAGGAAGTGGTTTTGGACAAAATTTACAAAGTGGATCAGGAGAATTTTCCGCGTCAGGACAATTCTCAAGCGGACGAAGCTCCAACTATGGTAGCGGATTTGGAGGCCCTACATCAAATGGACCCGGAATCTATGTTCCAGAAAGAGGATCATCCTCTAGTATAAATGCTGGAGGCTCGGGTTACGGAAGTTTCCAAGGATCACAATTTTCCGAGGGATTTAATTCAGGATCAGGAAGTGCGGTTGTATCAAGTCCTCAACCAACTGAAGTTTCAGGTAACCCATTTATTTTATTGGTAAATATACAAATGAAAAATGGAGCAAATGTAACGTGTGTTGCAGGCAGTGGCTTTGGACAAAACGTACAAAGCGGATCAGGAGAATTTTCCGCGTTAGGACAATTCTCAAGCGGACAAAGCTCTAACTTTGGTGGTGGATTTGGAGGCGCTGCATCAAGTGGACCCGGAATCTATGTTCCAGAAGGAGGATCCTCTAGTGTAAATGCTGGAAGCTCGGGTTATGAAAGTTTTCAAGGGTCAATGGGTTCACAATTTTCTGGAGGATTTAATTCAGGATCAGGAAGTGGTGTTGTATCAAGTCCTCAGCCTACTGAAGTTCCAGGTATCCTAATTATTTCAATAGTAGAAAATGGAGCAGACATAACATATGTTGCAGCGAGTACTGTTGGACAAAGCACACAAAGTCGATCAGGACAAGTTTCGGGATCAGGAGAATTTTCAGCGTCAGGACAATTCTCAAGCGGACAAAGCTCCAACTTTGGTAGTGGATTTGGACAAAGCGCATCAAGCGGACCGGGGCTGTACGTTCCACAAGGAGGACAATCCTCTACTATAAGTTCTGGAGGTTCTGGTTATGGTAGTTTCCAAGGTTCTATGGGTTCACAGGTTTCTGAAGGATTTAATTCAGGAGCAGGAAGTGCAGTTGTATCAAGTCCTCAACCTACTGAAGTTTCAGGTAACCTATTTATTTCATTAGTATACAAATTGAAAATGGAACAAATGTAATATGTGTTCCAGGCAGTGGATCAGCACAATTTTCTAGATCAGGAGAATTTTCTGGGTCAGGACAATTCTCAAGCGGACAAAGCTCCAACTTTGGTAGTGGATTTGGAGGGAGCGTATCAAGCGTTCCAGAAGGAGGAGCTTCCTCTAGTATAAGTAGTGGAGGTTCTGATTATGGAAGTTTCCAAGGATCTGCGGGTTCACCAGTTTCTGGAGGATTTAATTCAGGCTCAGGAAGTGCTGTTGTATCAAGTCCCCAACCGGCTGAATATTCAGGTAATTTAGTTATCTTCTTAGTAAATGTATAAAATTCAATAATTGAAAATGGAGCAGGCAGTACTTTCGGACAAAACTCACAAAGTGGATCAGGAGAATTTCCTGCCTCAGGACAATTCTCAAGCGGACAAAGCTCTAACTTTGGTAGTGGATTTGGAGGAAGGACATCAAGTGGACCTGGAAGCTATGTTCCAGACGGAGGATCATCCTCAAGTGTAAGTTCTGGAGGTTCTGGTTATGGAAGTTTCCTAGGATCTTCAGGTTCACAAGTTTCGGGAAGATTTAGTTCAGGATCAGGAAGTGATGTTGTATCAAGTCCTCAACCTGCTGAAACTTCAGGTAACCTGTTTCATTCGTTGAAAATGGAACAAACGTAACGTGTGTTGCAGGCAGTAGTTTTGGACAAGACGCACAAAGTGGATCAGGAGAATTTTCTGCGTCAGGACAATTCTCAAGCGGACAAAGTTCTAACTTTGGTAGTGGATTTGGAGGAAGCGTATCGAGCGTTCCAGAAGGAGGAGCATCCTCTAGTATAAGTAGTGGAGGTTCTGGTTATGGAAGTTTCCAAGGATCTGGAGGATTTAGTTCAGGATCAGGAAGTGCTGTTGTATCAAGTCCTCAACCTACTCAAGTGTCAGGTAGCCTGTTTATTACATTAGTAAATGTATAAGAACAAACGTAACGTGTGTTGTAGGCAGCGGGTTCGGACAAGGTGGATTTTCCGCGTCTGGACAATTCTCAGGCGGAGCAAGCTCCAACTTTGGTAGCGGATATGGAGGTAGCGTAGACAATGTTGGCGAAAGTGGAGCATCAGCTTCGGGAGACGGAAACTCGCAATTTTCTTCAGGCTTTAATGCAGGACACAGCTCCAACTTTGGTCATGGATTTGGTGGAGCTGATTCATCATCATTTGGAAACAGTCAAGCTTGGGCAGGTGGTGTACAACATGGTGGCTCTTCCGGTAAAAACATAAATACAGCCAATACCGCAATGAATCAAATGCATTATCTATTGCAGGTTTTGGCTCATTTGGACAATTTGGAGGCCCTGCCGGTGGTTTGGGAGGTCTATTAAATTCCAATGGAAAAGGTAACTTCGCGTCAATAGCATACGACACTTAGGTTCATATTTATTTATCAGGTATCCAAATTTACAAAGCTGACCACTCGAAAGATCACGCGAAAACGGTCCACGCGGTCAGTCCACAAGGTAACGTTTAAACTCATCAAACGCGAGCAAATGTTAATCTGACGATTTTACAGGAGTCACCTTGCACAAGAAAGAGCGCTCTAAAATATCGAGTACCGTGCAACATATTTCTATAGCCCCAGGAGCACAACGCTCATTGTAAAAAAAGTGTACAACTAAGAAATGTAATAAATTTTATAAAGTGAAGACAAAATAAAGATATTTATTGAAACTAACAACAACTGATTATTTATTTTCCTGGTCGCCACGAAATATTGTTAAGTCCGTGGAACGTTTTCTTTAAATTGTTACTATCCGCCCATTCACTATTAAAATAATTGTCGTCGTCATCCGCGTCTAACTTCTTCAGTTCTTCTTGCCTCCTATACGCATGAAGCATAAATTCTTTTCTTTGTTCTTCTGACATAATCGGCTCTCTTGCTGGTGGTCCCTGTCCCCGCTTAGTCAACTTGACAATCACCTAAACAAAAAAAAAACTCACGAACATGATAAATAAGTAAACACGTTTCTACCAACCTTGCAATTTTCGATTTTACCAACATAATCCCCTAAGACTTTCCCATCTCGATACATCTCTTTCCCGCAAAACCACAACTGAGCCGTCGCTGGATCAACCACCTCCAAAGAAGCCTGCGTTCCTGACAAATCCTCAATATTTTCGAACTCCATACGAATCACATCGTGCGGGGGCAACTTCATCGGGTACACGATCATGGTTGCCCCTTTTAACAAACTTACAGCCTGCTGCACCATCTTCATAGTCAAACACTTGTGCTGAAGCACCAGGTTCTTCGAAATCATCTCCTTAGCGTCCTTAACTGCCTTGTGTAACACTTCTTGCATTTCTTTGCGAGGTTGCTTCCCGTTTCTGCGCCCTATGGGGTCTTCCACCATCGTGTAACCCCCACTGGGAATGCACTTTTCGCCCCAGGTGTCCACTAGCTTCATTTCTTGGACTTGTTCCGGCGTCAATCCTAAAATTTCAGGAGGGTACAACGTACCGTGTTTGGCCAGTTCTTCCATTTCGCCACAAATCCGGTTGATTTTGAGGCGGCCATTATAGATGGCGGTTATTTTAGAGGCGACTTCTTCGACGGAGGTTTTGAGGGTGGTTTCGAACAGAAACTGGTTTTGGTCGTTGTGTTTGACGTGAAGAATGACCATTTTGGACAGTGAAGTTTGAAACTGGATCTGACGGTCTCTAATAAATAGCAAGTAAACAAGGGTTGGTGCTATGGGAATATCGATTACCTGAGATGGCTCCAGAGGTGTTTGATCAATAATGAGGTGTTAACAATTGTTGTAAATTATTTTAAGAAAAGTAGAAAGCATTGATCGGTTTTAACAGGTCGTAAAGACAAAAGTCAACATTTGTTTAATTGTTAATTAAAACCTGAATCCAATAAAAGTAATGGTTCGCTCTCTCATGCCTAAAGCACCACCAGCTAAGAAAACAAACTTTTTTCCATTAGTAGATAATAAATTTTACAAATAAAAATTTATAAAAAAATATTGCAGAAAAAATTGAATTAACTGAACCGTAAAGGCTTTTTAAGTTTAAATGGAAGCTGAACGAGAATTAATAGTATCGAAAACACTAACGTAACCATGATCATGACATTACACCGAATGTCGACACGGCCTTTGCTTTCTAGGTCAATAATAAAAGTCATAAAATCTTAACATTCTTTACTGTTGATTGAACTGGATTATGTCTGCACGAAATTGATGAAGGTGGAATCAAAAAATGTTAACACGATAGTGAGAGTTATCTTCGTAGGTGAACGGCAATTTTTACGAAAGTGAAAATTCACGGTCGAAAAACTACCTAATATGTTTGATAGAACATAACACGATAGTTAAAAGTTGTCACGCTTTTGGAAAAAATGCGACCTCTTCTTGAGACATTGCGTGAGCTAAAACAACCAACAGGATAAATTAAAAGCAAACAGTTAAATATAGCAAATTTCTCACTAGTAATATCTGCAACAGACAGATAAACGGAAAACATAAATTAGACACTCATCAAACAATCTTATTAAACAACCACTTAAGCTATCGCCGGGGAAGTAAAAGTAAAAATTATTACCTTGCTGCTAATTCTTGGCTAATGTTTTTCATCATAGGTGATAAATAAATGTTTCTATTTTTTCGACGTTGACAAATTCCTTAATTAAACAAAAACTTAATTAATTGTGTTACTGTTAAAATTGTTTGTAATATTCAGAGCATGCAAACACTAGAGAATCCATAGTCAAATTAATGATTGCAATTAGTCCACACTTTAATTAGTTATCGCAACAAGTTTTGAAAGCATTTTTAACACATTGCTGCTCACCGTATCGCTAACAAATTAAATCTGAAAGTACAATAAAATTAATATCACCTTTTCAAATAATTAACAAAATCGTCCAACTTTTCCTCCCCGGCCAAATCCAAAAATAATGCATTTTAGATGACGTGATGCAACTTTAATAACAACCTAAGCGGCATTAGAGAGACCGTGCCAATTAAATATAACAAATACCCACTTTTCGCGTACTCATTAAAAGGAAATTATTTCATTTTTTCCGCAAAACAATGCACAAATGCATCGTAATTAGGTGAAGCACGTCAAAAAGAGCGTCTCCGCAGCATGCTATGGTCACAATTATGAAAAATATTAAGGATACAGTAACCTTCAGCGAAAGTACTCTCCACCGGTTTAGTGAAATTGTACGTCTCTCTCTCTCCTTCTTGCAAACTGGGACGTGTTTTCAACAAAAATATACTCTGGGTTCTTTTAAACTATAAATAAGAGAGGGGTTTCAGGATCTGGTGCATTTGTTCCACGGAGGTGAGTGTGAATTGTTTGTTGACGTCTTAGCGGTTTTTGGACGTCTTCAAGTTCAGCAGCATGAAGTCCTTGGTAAGTGCGAGTGCGAGGAAATGTGGGTTTTTGAATTTATTTACTATCGTTTTATTATTTTATTGTACACAATTATTTTTTTTAATTCATGGAACTACTTAATGTTGTAATACTTTGTGTTGTTAATTAATTTTTTAATTTTTGTTAGAGTCATAATAAATATTTTTCCAAAAAAACCTCAACTTATAGAAATGTTTAATATTTAATAGGTTTTTGAAATGACGTCATCGATCTTTTGGTGGGGGTAGATATATATTTTTTATGTACAATTAAACAACGAATCGATAAAACAAAGAGTCCAAACAAACTTTAATACTATTGTGACGTCATTAACTTTGTGGAGAGGATGCCCAAATTAATTTTAGAACAACTCGTACAGGTTGAGTCAAAAATATGAACAGTTTACAAAAGGTTTTTAATTTTGAATTCAAATGAACATTACTTAATGAAGATTTATTAAATAATACTTAATTTTTCATGTTCCAAAAGCACAAGTAATAGTTATTTCTTTTTTTTATTTTTTGGGTTAAAATAAAGCTAATATACTTTATCACAGATTAATCATGTTTTTTCCGAAAAGTTCATTGTCTAAAATTTTATATTTTGAAAATACTTGCACATTTTTATGCAATTTTTAATTCAAAAGATTTTAAATTTCTGGTTGTATAGCTGAAAAACACAAGCCATTTTGACCAAAAAAAAAAATAAAAAATCAAATTTAGTATTACCCAGATAAGTAAATAAGACACCAGATATTTTTCAGAATCTTGGCCTTTGGAAATAATCTCAACATAGAAAAATGTATTTCCCGTGATTTCTATTAATACTCGCTGCAGTAAAATTTTATGTTTATGCAAATCAAGCAATATACGATCCTCTCCATTATGAAGCTTGTCACTGGCAAAATTACCTTGATAATAAATTTCTGTCATGTAGTTACAAAAACCAATTTTATGGAATTTCTTTGAAGTCGCTTTCCATTTTTCAAAATAGCATTAGAAACCGTGTGCAGCCCATTTTCGCAACAACTATTTTACCGTAAAAAATAAGCCACTTATTACAAATATTCCATACGGAAGAATTTCGCACATTTCATTGTCTGCTATATTTACAATCGAAAGTGCGGAAAATCCAACAATGAGCCTCTACCACTCACACAGTAGACCAAATACTACCTTTAAACGTATTATTAAATAATAATAGCACTCACTTTCAAACATGCGACAGGACAAGTAACGTCAGAGAAAGTAAATCTGGTTTTTATCAGCTTTGTTAACATGCTGAGATACGAATCAATCGCTGTGAACCGAACCGAAACATTACATATTAAAGTACTTTCATTACCATTTAATTAACACTTTGGCAGTCTTCCACATACTAGTGAAACCTGGACTTCCTTTTGACTCCAGTGTTTGTAAATTCAAACAAGAAATCCGTTTTTTTTTTTAATAAAAGTCCGAAGTAGTTCAAGCATGGTAATTACTAAAAGAAGAAACGAAATTTGACGATTTGGTGCAAATTTTGGTGCACGCAACCTCACTTTCTAGAAAAAGTGTCGCCACAGTTTCAATCGAATGACTATAAATTCTACCTTTTGTATTATTTATGCGTATACAAACGCTGATTGAGTTGTAATTATGAGTATTATTATGCGAAGAGGTTTTGTGAAAATGATGACCATTAACATCGATCAGTCATCCATGGATTATAATTAATAATTATGTTCGTCGTAAGTGTTTCGATGAATTTCTATTTGAAGTGTTTCTCAAGTGTGCCCATTTTCTTTTACCTTAAAATGACCATCAAATTATGATATGATGATTTCGTTACTACAGCTGATGTATAAGTCACCGCTTTCCAACGGCTGGTGAGTTGACCGCTAAAAGACTTTGGCCATTGGCAATTAGTATGTATATTTCGAGAGAAAATATTTATATGAATAAATAAAGTAGTTTAAAGATCCGACTGAAATCTGAAAACTTAAATTCAAATGATTGTTATTGTGTATTGTTTTGAAAAAATTATAGAAATGAATTACTATAAAATTTTAAACAATGTATACAACCCACATACCAGATTACAGTACCATGCTAATATTAAATACCATAAAACGTGTCAAACGTTTCACGACCAGAACAAATTTGCCTTAATAAAAGATTCAGAAAAACGTGAGAAACTTCTCCGCTCTACTTAAGTCAGTTCATTTTTTTGTATGGTGAGTGTCACTGCGTATATTATTAAAAACATATTTCAACATTTCGTCGATTATCTCAAAACGAATTTACAAATTTTCTTTGAGAGAATGACGTGATTACAAGCTTCCGTAAATCGGGTTCTAGATTTACGCTGATTAGCCAACATGAAAATTTTTCATTTCCGTTGGAACGAATGTCATAGCTAGATTAAGCATTGTTCATTTGTTAAAAAATTTAAGACCGTATGCAATTTATTATAACGGTTTCAATTAATGAAATTTTACAGGCGAACAGTTTTCTAAAAAATGTTGATACGCTGAAACAAATTTCTTTAATTAAAAAATGAATTAAGAAGAAATGTGTAATTGATTAATCTATTAATTAGTTCAAAACTACTACCTGTGTGAAATATAGGCAATTTCAAAATAGATCCGCAACCATTTTAACACTCTTGTACGAAAGCAGTAGAAAATTTCCATTGTGGTGAACGGCATGCCATTGACTTACCAATCCTTCTTCCAACACAAATTTGCTATTTTCGGCAGCTGCAACATAAACACATAATTGCGGTGAAAGTAATTCAGACCACTTCATTATTATTGAACCTTCTCCAAACACACCCAGCTTGAATTATTTTAACATTTTTAACAAGTCATCCACCTATTAACATTAACTTTTCAATAAATTAATTAATACATGCCCTAAAAAGAGAAATGTAGTATTAAAATTTTACAAATCGCCCATAATTTAAACACCTTAATGGAGCCACCCATTTCAGCCCACACCTGTTTAGATTACACGCTTTCAAATTGATGACCCACGGCGTACCAAAACGATTTCATGCAACATTTTCATCACAATAATAACACATTATTAAGGAAAATTTACCGCTTTCAGGTTATCTTTCCGGTGATCCTGTGCCTTATCCAAGTCTATGCTGCCGATAAACAAGACGTGAAATCAAAGACGACGTCATCTCCGGTTAATACCATCCAGCAAAACCCAAAGTATGACACGGTTTATCAAACGGTGAAACTGCAGCAGCCGGTGCAACAAATGCACCAACAAATTCAGCTCCAGCCGGTACAAATCCAGCCTTTGCATCAGATTCCGTTACAGCAGAGAGCTCACTACATACCGATTCAGATTCTCCCTAAACAGTACTACGTGCCTCAGCCACAACAGGCCATGATCATCATAGCACAACCAGCCCTTTTGCCTCAGAGCCTAGTGTACGGAAACCCTACGCAACAACTTTTGAACTACTTCCACAATAACCCGCAAGCGAGGTACCAGTTGCTGCACGGGAACTACCAGCAACAAGCCCAACAAACCCAAGCCCAACATACTCAACTCCAGGCGGTACAACCCACTGCCACTTACATGCACCCAGTACTGGCGTCCCCTGTTAGTAACTACTTTTTGTCTCAGTCGCCTCAAGTGACTACTCAGATTGCGACCCAGCCTCAACTCGTAGCTCACACGAGTCCCATGCCGGCCCCAGCGGTGCAGTACCCGACTCAACCAGCTCAAGCTCAATTCCAGGTCCAACAAATACAACAACACCACCACCAACAACAACAACAACAGCAACAACAACAACAACCGCAGCCACAAACATCTCAGTTGAGTAGTATAGCGCATTTGGCTCAGTTGGCCGCTCAGCAGTACGTCTCGACGCAGATGAAGACAGCGCCTGCGATTGTCACAGGTTTTGAGCATTTCACCCCCGAGCAGCAAGCTCAGATTAAGGCTCAGTTGAGTACGCATTTAGGTAGCAATTTCCATGCAGTTGCGGCTGGTACTAATCCTCAGTACTCTTCGAAGTATGTAGCGGAACAAGATAACAATAATTTTGTTCCAAGTCCACAAGTTAAGAATGAACCCGTTACTACAATTAGTTCGCAAACGGCGGAATTATTGAAGTCGCGTTATCTTAATAAAGCGAAAAATTAAGGAAGTGTTAGTACTTTAAGTACTCTGTTATGTATAAAGGAGCAGTGGCGTAACTAGTCTTTAGATGTAGGTCGTAACTTATTATTTTCTGGATATGCCACTGGATGTTTTGGGAGTACACTGGGGCTGAAGACTGATGGAAGGTACTAAATACCTGTAGCAACATGTTTAGCCCGTTGTTTGTAGTTTCGCTGTATCATAGTGCATGATTACTTTCTAAGATTGTTACTTGTTAAATAAAATCATATTAAAACAAATGCAGTACTTATAGTACCACAAGTGTGGATTTCGTTGTATAGTAATAATAAGATGTGTACTATGTGTCAGTCATTTTGTATTAAAATAAAGTGTTTAAATTTGCCTACGTCGTTCATCCGTTCACTCATGGTACGAGTCAGTACTACCGCTAAGATTTAATAAATTGTTATTTTTCACCGGCGATGGTCAAGCTAAACCCCGGTGAAATCCAAAGAGAACGGCCTAATTGCCCCACAGTAAAAATATAGTAAAACATACTGAGAAATGTAGAGCTAAGAAGAAAGTTGATCATCAATAAAAAAAAAAAAAGAAATTCCCACTTACCACGCTCACTATCTAAACCACTTAATTGCAACATAGGTGGATTCTTATAGCAAAAAATAGGTGCAAAGTACTTTTAATTTCAACGAGCGTCCTACGACTAAAAGCAGAACTAAATTTCATTTAACGAACAAACACCAAGCAATTAGAGACAATAAATTTGCATTTACATTACACTATGCCAGTCACAGTACGATAATGAATCGCAATCATAAAATGCAATTACTATGAAATCTGGACTTTCTAGCAGCTTTTGTTAACAGATTGTAAAGTTTCCACGAAGTGCACTGTACCCTTTAATTGGTTCTAGGCGGTACAACAAGTTTCTTTTCACCGATGAAATGTGGAAAATTTTACTGTTAAAGTCAGAAATTTCGACTTATTATGTGTGATGATATTACATTCATCGTGAATAATGGATCGATATATCAGTTTGCGGTCACTACGCACCGCAGACAGTTTTAAATTAAAAGCCACTTTCACGGTGATAAATTATGGTATTTATTTTTCGAGGAAAACTTCCTGTTAGTGATGCAGCTGCAATGAAACTTTTCCTATGAATAGGCATAAATAATCTGGTCTTCCTTAATGAGAACTGGCAAGAAGTTGATAGCTTTCTTGGCCTTTTTACGGTTCTAGCGTATATTCTCACTAATTAAATTAAAACAGGAATAAAATCAAATGTAGGTGAAGACATTATTTATGCATTTGATATTGGTGTTGATATTTATTTTGTTGGATTATATAAAAATCTTGTTTTGCATAATTTAAAAACTAAATGTGGTGACGAATGTGTTGCCTAGTTTCAACGAGTCCGTTGCCAAGTTGGCGTTGATAGTAACTTTGATGTTCAACTTTTATGTTCAACTTTTGGCATATTTAAAGAGGTTGTAGAAGAAAACTGGAGGATTTAAATTGATTACTACAAAAAATTACCATTTTAGACATGTTTTCAGTTTCTTTATGTCGAAATAAGTCTACACATTTTAAGAAAAAAAGGCAAAATGTAGCCCCGCCCACCCACCCTATCTCAATTGTGATGATTTCTTTTTATTCGTGGTGAGCCAAGAGGGGCGGAGCTTAACTGCAAAATCCTTATTTCTCTACGAGAAATTAAAAACATGTTTTTGAAAATCGGCTTATTCAAAGAACACTATATATGTTAAGAAAAAATTAAAGCCAAAGATTAAGCCCCACCCATACCAGTCCTGATCTAAATAGTAATGAAGTTTTCATTCGTTGACAGAACTAGGGGCGGAGCCTAATTGCAAAATTCATTTTGAGATTATAAGAAATTACAAAAACGTACCATTTTAAACGTGTTTTAATTTTCTAAGAAAAAAATTATCGGAATTATGAAGGGGTGGGTGCGCGGGGTTTATATTTTGCTTTTTTTTTGTAATATACGTAGTATTCTTTGAACAACACGATACTCAAAAACATGTTTTTAATTTTTTGTAAAGAAATAAGTATTTTGTAGTCAATGCTGGTTCACGGCGAATAAAAAAATCATCACAATTGAGATAGGGCGGGTGGGCGGGCATACATTTCGTCATTTTGTTTTAATATGTGTAGACTTATTTTCACAACATGAAATTTAAAACATTTCTAAAATGGAAAATTTGTATAACGAAATATTGATTTTGTAAATTAGACTCCGCCCCATAATTTCAAAATCCATACTTCCTTGCAAAAATGTACCATTTTAACCATATTTTAAATTTCTTGTTGTGAAAAGAGGGCTATGTATGTTAAGAAAAAAAGGACAAAATGTAAGCCCTGCCCACCCACCCTATCTCAATTGTGATGATTCTTTTTTACTTTGTCGTGAGCCAAGAGGGCGGAGCTTAACTGCAAAATCCTTATTTTTCTACGAGAAATTAAGAACATGTTTTTGAGTATCTTCTTATTGAAAAAATGCTACATTTGTGAAGAAAAAATTAAAGCCAAAGATTAAGCCCCACCCATGCCTGCCCTGATCTAAATAGTAATGAAGTTTTCATTCGTTGGCAGATCTAGGGGCGGAGCCTAATTGCAAAATCCATTGTAAAATTATAAGAAATTACAAAAATGTACCATTTTAAACATGTTTTAATTTTCTAAGAAAAAAAATCCTCAGAATTAAGAAAGGGTGGGTGGGCGGGGTTTACATTTTGCCTTTTTTTTGTAATACACGTAGTATTCTTTGAACAACACGATACTCAAAAACATGTTTTTAATTTCTTGTAAAGAAATAAATATTTTGTAGTTAACTTAAGCCCTCTTGGTTCACGGCGAATAAAAAGATCATCACAATTGAGATAGGGCGGGTGGGCGGGCATACATTTTGCCTGTTTGTTTTAATATCAGTAGACTTATTTTCACAATATGAAATTTAAAACATTTCTAAAATGGAAAATTTGTATAAGGAAATATTGATTTTGTAATTAGACTCCGCCCCATAATTTCAAAATCCATACTTCCTTGCAAAAATGTACCATTTTAACCATATTTTAAATTTCTTGTTGTGAAAAGAGGGCTATTTGTGTTAGGAAAAAAAGGACAAAATATAAGCCCCGCCCACCCACCCTATCTCAATTGTGATGATTCTTTTTTACTTGTCGTGAGCCAAGAGGGCGGAGCTTAACTGCAAAATCCTTATTTCTCTATGAGAAATTAAAAACATGTTTTTGAGTATCGTCTTATTCAAAGAATATTACATATGTTAAGAAAAAATTAAAGCCAAAGATTAAGCCCCACCCATTCCTGCCCTGATCTAAATAGTAATGAAGTTTTCATTCGTTGGCAGGCCTAGGGGCGGAGCCTAATTGCAAAATCCATTGTAAAATTATAAGAAATTACAAAAATGTACCATTTTAACCATATTTTAAATTTCTTGTTGTGAAAAGATGACTAGGTATGTTAAGAAAAAAAAGACAAAATATAAGCCCCGCCCACCCACCCTGTCTCAATTGTGATGATCCTTTTTTACTTGTCGTGAGCCAAGAGGGGGAGCTTAACTGCAAAATCCTTATTTCTCTATGCGAAATTAAAAACATGTTTTTGAGTATCGTCTTATCCAAAGAACATTACATATGTTAAGAAAAAATTAAAGCCAAAGATTAAGCCCCACCCATGCCTGCCCTGATCTAAATAGTAATGTAGCTTTCATTCGTTGGCAGACCTAGGGGCGGAGCCTAATTGCAAAATTCATTTTGAGATTATAAGAAATTACAAAAATGTACCATTTTAAACGTGTTGTAATTCTCTAAGAAAAAAAATCATCAGAATTAAGAAAGGGTGGGTGGGCGGGGTTTATATTTTGGCTTTTTTTTGTAATATACATAGTATTCTTTGAACAACACGATACTCAAAAACATGTTCTTAATTTCTTGTAAAAAAATAAGTATTTTATAGTTAACTTAAGCCCTTTTGGTTCACGGAGAATAAAAAAATCATCACAATTGAGATAGGACGGGTGGGCGGGCATACATTTTGCCTTTTTGTTTTAATATGTGTAGACTTATTTTCACAACATGAAATTTAAAACATTTCTAAAATGAAAAATTTGTATAAGGAAATATTTATTTTGTAATTAGACTCCGCCCCATAATTTCAAAGTCCATCCTTAGTTGCAAAAATTTTATATTTGACCCATATTTTAAATTTCTTGTTGTGAAAAAATGGCTATGTATGTTAAGAAAATAAGGGCAAAATATAAGTCCAGCCCACCCGCCCTATCTCAATTCTGATGATTTTTTTTATTCGTCGTAAGCCGAGGGGCGGAGCTTAATTGTAAAATCCTTATTTTCTACACATATTAAGAAAAAAAGGCAAAATGAAATTGTTAAAAAGGAATATAATGTTCGAAGAAAATTTATAGCCTGAGTTTAGTGGTGGTTTATTTGCACTAAATCTTCAATTGGAAAACTAGTTTTTTGAAAATTTTGAAACTATTTAAAACGGTGAGATTATATGGAAAATTTGGGAAACGGAAATCTAACTACACTGAAAAACTAAAAATTAAATTTAAAAAATGGTGAAACAAATTCTTCTTTTTAGTTCATTTTCCTAAAAAGAGAGAATTTTTTTTCGTAAATTCCTAAACCGTAGTTGTCCTGGCATAAACCTTTAACTGTTTTGTTTCCATTAAAATTTTTAAAGTCGTTTTATCTTCACTAAAAAACTGAAAATTAATAAACTTATTTTTTTTAATATAAGTACATATCCGGAAATTGTGTTGGACATTAAAAATGTTACAAAAGGTTTATGAAAATTAATTTGGTGTTACGTAAACGCTAAAATATGGAAAAATTATAAAAGATTCAATGTAGGTTTACTACTCATCCATTAAAAAAACTGCATGTGACATAATGTTACTTTCGTCACAAAAAAGTCAACACTACCAGAACAAGTACAATTAAGCAAATTAATTTACTGTCCATCACATTATTAGTTTATAAATGTTTAAATTTATTCCATAAGCAGTTTCTACGCTGCATAATACTAGCCACATTAAAATTTACAACAAAATGAATGTGTCTTCTCCTCCATTAGTAACTTTAGCTCCTTTCTAATACTCGTTACGATAATACGAATTGAAGTCCCATCGAATCTTTTTTAACTAATAACAAATTTGCCGTTACATACTTTAATGAAGTGATGGGTGGTCCATCCACGCTAACCAGCCGAATTTAATATCAGCTTTCTTCGTACTGATACCGTCAGTATCTTATATCACTGGTTGCTCTTTAGGAGTGAATTGAACACCGGCCCAAATCACGATTCCGACTGGACAAAGAAAGTTTACACCCAAAACTTGGCCCATAATGCTAAACACGAGCTTTCATGTTAAGCTTGTTTTTTCCCACAGTTGCAGATCTATTTTAATTAATAAATAACCAGACTCGAACAGGTGAGAACTGATCACACCACATCCTCTCCGATGTTACCATTAACGCAATCATTTGCAACGGAACAAACAAAAACGAAAGATAAAACAACACCGAAGATTGCAGTTGATGGCGGAAATAACTTTCTCTAGATTTTCTTACATATCGCACCATTTCCAGCAAATAGAGCATGGCGATGCACAGGAGAAATTGCTTCTCGATCGATGAAAACCAGATTAGCATGGGCTCGAAAACGACCTACGCCCAGGGGGACGAAGTCAAAACAACACATACAAGTATTTAGAACATTATTTATTATAATATCTAAACTTAAATATCTTAATTAAACACCAATTTTCATTCAGATCACACTTTTTTAGTCGTAATTACTTAAAACGGCGATTAGCGAATAGCTTGTTTTTAGAACCTAAGAAATTGAGATTGAGCTGAAAAGTCATACTACAACGAAAATTTTTACCGATAGAAATGTTCTAACTGTGACATCTACGACTTTCCCGGCGGTGATGAGCACATCTTCTTATTTTTTCAGTGTTTTGAAGAAACGGCAGAAGTTTGAAACAAAACGAAATAGTTTCAGCTAAAAAAGCCACCATGCTGTTCGCTTCCATATTGTCGGACCTTTTATCCATTACAGTGTTAACAAATGTTAATATCGTGGCCATCACTAAGAAAACGAAATACAAGATGTAGGCTCGTATTTTCAGGACTAGAGGACTGTCCCCAAATGAGTATAGTCATATGATATTTAGCACTTTTAAATTCAAACTGAAGCTTTTCTCGATTATATTCGCCATGACAATACTGTTTCAGGACAAAACGCGAGAAATGGACGCTCGTTTGCCCTTATATAATATTTTTTCAGGGAAACTTTATCTCACTTATGGAGGAGTTAAATCGTTATAAATTTTTTATCAAAGCTTTGTGAAAATGCGGTGAACAACAATATAATTACAAGCTGCTTCTTCTATCGTTTCGTCAATTTCATGTCTTATTCATTTCAAACGACTTCTTAGTTACATGATTCTTTGAATGTACTTAATTATAGACTCTGTTTAATTAATTATGCAGAAAAATAATTTATAAACGTCCACAACATAGGGCGTTGCAAGAAAAAAGATCAAGCTTGTATCCAACTAGTAATAATTTATAAGTACATTATATTGATGTTATATTGCAAATCAATTAAAGCTGTCTGTACGAGAAGTTCTTACACAAGCCTCAACTACGAGTTTCGTTACAATTACCAAATACGCCAGTACTCTTACTGTAGCAGGAAATGCCGAGACCTTGTAATAGAAACCGCAGGAATCCGTGTAGCTGTCAAAGCTCTGCTTTTTGTCACTGGGTCGGGCCTTTGATGAATAATGTCCCAGACGAAAGTGAAATGCTCTCCGTGGGCATTACCCATTTTTAAGAAGCGGTTGCGCGGATGATGCGATAAGCTGACCTTTCTCTCCTGCTGCAGGGGAAGAGACGTCGTCGCACAATATTAAAAGTAAATCTCGGAACATTTTAAGCGTAAGTGAATTACTTTGACTTTCTCGACGCTTTTCAATATCGTCACCTTATTACTCATTCGATTTGGTCTAGAAAAACGCGCACTTTCGCCGGAATATGGGACGTTTTTTGTGTGCGATGGTCTTGTTGGTGTTACGTAAGGCGATTTTTTTGTTAATCGCGTGTTACAGTTTATTGTGGCGCGTTTCCTTGCTTGCAGAAACTTTCGTTTTTTATTGTTGTTATTATTGTAAAGGTTGTAATGTTGGTATTTTCCGGATGACGTCAGTGGTTATCTGCGGTGCCTCGAGTCGTGATCTTTGATAGCACCTTTCTTCGGGATATAAATAAAGTAATGCATTTTATGGTAGCTGGAATTCGTTATTAATGGTTGATGGGTTCCTTTCTATAATTCCTCTTAGTTTTGTAGATAACTCATTATGATTGTTTAAGGCGATAATTTCTTTAATACCTTCACTTACTGTTCCCTTAAGTGATGGTCCATTCTTTTATAGTAATTTGTTTACATTCATTGCAGGAAGTTGGTTTAATCAATCTTCATTATTTGAGGAGAAATTTTAATTGATTTGCTTCGTTTGCACTATTGGTTTGTTTCATTATCAAAAGATAGTATATAAAATGTTACTTCTGGCATATGCAAAAATCAGTGAAAATCAACCCAAATCAAACAAAATACCTTGTTTTTGGCCCCAAAAGTATCCAAAGTTCTAGACCACAAACATTGTGCACAAAAAAATAACTAAAAAGCACCCTAAAATCTTTCAGAAAAACCTTGATTTTTGGACACTCCAAAATTGCTTTTATTTCTGAAGCAAGACATTTGGCACATGGAAAAATCGTTAAACATCACCAAAATCAAAGAAAATTATCTCAAAAACACTTATAAAGTACCTTGTTTTTCACATCCCAACTTTTTTGTTCCTGGACTAGAGCATTTGACACAAGCAAAAAATCATTGAAAAACTACCACATACAGATAGAAAAGGGCCAAAAAAGGGCCCAAAATCCTTTAAGAAAACTAATTTTTATGTACCCCAAAAGTACCCAAAGTTCTATTGACCATCAAAAACCGGGCACACGAAATAATCGTTGAAAATCACCAAAGTATAAAGAACAATAACATTGGTCCAAAAAAAGGACCCCCGAGAAGGTTTCACATTCTTAACAAAACGACATTTGGGACCCCCGAGAAGGTTTCAGATTCTTAAAGTCGATTTATAATTTGCTGTTCGCCGTTGACGTTGCCGTTGTAAGATAAATACACAGCGAAGGTATGCGGTAAATTTTTGTAGGAAAGTACCGATTTTGCAATTAGGCTCCGCCCCCCGGTCTGTCAAAGAATGAAAAATCACATTTGAGCTTGGGATATATATGGGTGGGCCTTAATTTTTGGCTTGTTTTTTCTTAATATACATAGTATTCTTTAAACAACACATACTCAACAACATGTTTTTTATTTCTTGGAGAGAAATAAGCGTTTTGCAATTAAATCCCACTCCTTGGCTCACGGCGAATAAAAAAATCATCACAATTGGGATAGGGCGGGTGGGCGGGGCTTATATTTTGCCTTTTTCCTTGAGATACGTAGTTGTCTCTTCAGAACAAGAAACTTAAAACATGTTTAAAATGCGAAATTCTTGTAAATAAATATGGATCTGGCACTTAAGCCCTGCCCCTCGATCTGACAACGAATGAAAAATTCATCAAAATTGAGAATTGAGATCGGGGCGGATATGGGTGGGGCCTAAACTTTGGCTTTATTTTTCTCTAACTATACATTGTATTTTTTGAAGAACACGATACTCAAAAACACATTTTTAATTTCTCGTAGAGAAATAAGGATTTTGCAGTTAAGCTAAGCTCTCTTGGCTCACCACGAATAAAAAAAGATCATCAGAATTGAGATGGGGCGGGTGGGCGGGTCTAATATTTTGTTTTTTTTTCTTAATATGTGTAGACTTATTTCGGCAACAAGAAACTTAAAACATGTTTAAAATGGTAAATTTGTGTAGGGAAATATTGATATTGCAATTACGCTCCGCCCCTCGGTCTGACAACGAATGAAAAATCCATGACATTGAGATCGAGTCGGATAGGTGGGGCTTTTCTTTCGGTTTTCATTTTTAATTAATACAATGATTTAGTTTTCTTTGTATAACACGATAACTTAAGAACATATTTCATATGGTAATTTCTCGTGGAAAAATAAGGATTTAACAATTAAGCTCCGCCTCTTGGCTTACGACGAATAAAAAAAATCATCAGAATTGAGATAGAGCGGTTGGGCTGGGCTTATATTTTGCCCTTTTTTTCTTAACATACATAGCCATCTTTTCACAACAAGAAATTTAAAATATGGTTAAAATGATACATCTTTGCAAGGAAGTATGGATTTTGAAATTATGGGGCGGAGTCTAATTACAAAATCAATATTTCCTTACACAAATTTTCCATTTTAGACATGTTTTAAATTTCATGTTGTGAAAATACGTCTACACATATTAAAACAAAAATGCAAAACGTAAGCCCGCCCACCCGCCCTATCTCTATTGTGATGATTTTTTTATTCGCCTTGAATCAAGCTTAACTGCAAAATACTATTTCTTTGCAAGAAATAAAAAATATGTTTTTGAGTATCCTGTTGTTCAAAGAATACTATGTATTTTAAGAGAAAAAGGCAAAATATAAACCCCGCCCACCCACCCCTTCTCAATTGTGATGATTTTTTTTATACTTAGAAACTTAAAACACGTTTAAAATAGTAAATTTGTCTAAGGAAATATGAATTTTGCACTTAGGCTCCGCTCCTAGGTCTGCCAACGAATGAAAACTTCATTACTCTTTAGATTAGGGCAGGTATAGGAAGGGCCTAATCTTTGGCTTTAATTTTTTCTTAATATAGATAGCATTCTTTGAATATCATGATACTCAAAAACATGTCTTACATGGTAATTTCTTGTAGAGAAACAATAACGGTCGACGATTAAAAAAAATATCACAATTACATAGGGCGGGGGGGGCGGGGCTTATATTTTGTCTTATTTCTGAATATACATAGTCGTCTTTTCAGAACAATTAAAACATGTTTAAAATGGGAAATATTTGTAGATAAATATGACATATATTAAAACAAAAAGGCAAAATGTAAGCCAGCCCACCTGCCCTGTCTCAATTGTGATTACTTTTTTTATTCGTCGTGAACCAGTGAGGCGGAGATTAACTGCAAAATATTTATTTCTTTGCAAGAAATGAAAACATGTTTTTTAATTATAGTATTATTCAAAGAATACTATGTATATTAAGAAAAAAAGCCATAATATTAATCCCACCCACTCACTCCACCTCAACTGTGTTGTTTTTTTTTTTCTTAATATACGTAGTCATCTTTTCAGAACAAGAAATTTAAAACACGTTTGAAATGGTAAATTTTTGTAAGGAAATATGGATTTTGCAATTAGGCTCCGCCCCTAAATCTGCCAACGAATGAAAACTTCATTACTACTTAGATCAGGGTAGGTATGGGTGGGGCCCAATCTTTGGCTTTAATTGTTTCTTAATATAGGTACATAGTATTCTTAGAATAACACGATACTCAAAAACATGTCTTACATGGTAATTTCCTACGCTCGGGAAGTAAAAAACTACAAAAATCTTATAAAATGTTATGTTTTTTTTTTGTGGACAATTTGTTCCTATTTTCCTGTGCCTCTTTTAGTAAAATTTTTTTGCCGGTTTTATTCTTGCTTTTTCATCTCTTTCTTCACCTCCGTTTAATCTTAATTTTTTGCTGTCCTTTTTGGGTCCTTTTTTCGTTCTTTTTTTGACAAATTTTTGTTTTCTTTTTGCGTAATATGTCGCTTTTTTAACTGATTTTTTTTTGTGGACATTTTATCGCCTATTTTCCTTTGTCTTTTTTTTCTAAATTTTTTTGTGATCTTTATCCTTGCTTTTTCTCTCGATTTCTACTTTTTCATTTCCTTCTTCACAGTCCTTTTATCTATTTTCCCTAGTATTTTTTGTAGATCTTTTTGTGGTCTTAATTCTTGTTTTTTCTGTGGATTTCTACTTTTTTTTCCTCTCCTTCTTCTCCTTCATTTTTGTTACCAGTTTTGTCCCTCATTTATCTTCATTTTTTGCTGTCTTTTCTGTTTTTTTATTGCGTTTTTTGTCCTATTTCTGTCTTTCTTTTGACGATTTTTTTTGTGTTTTTTTTTTTTGGATATTTTTGTCGCTTTTTTTAATCTGGGTTTTTTGTGGATTTTTTGTCACCTTTTTTCCTTTGTCTTTTTTTTGTAGAATTTTTTTAGGGCTTGATTCTTGCTTTTTCCGTGGATTTCTACTTTTTCGTCTCCTTCTTCATTTCCGTTTTATCTTCATTTTCTGCCGTCTTTTTAGGGTCTTTTTTCGCGTTCTTTTTTTGACGAAATTTTGTTTTCTAAATATCTTTTGTCGCTTTTTATTCTGATTTTTTTGTTGACTATTTGTCGTCTATTTTCCTTTATCCCTTTTTGTAGAAATTTTTGTGGCCTTTATTCTTGCTTTTTCTGTCGATCTCTACTTTTTCACTCCCTTCTTCTCCTCCCTTTTGTCTTTATTTTTCGCCGTCTTTTTTAGATCTTTTTTGTCGCGTTCTTCTTATGACAAATGTTTGTTTTTTACTTCCCGAGCGTAAGCAAAGGAAGTATTGTAATCGAGTCCGTCGGCCGACTCTCTACTTTTACGTTTTCTCGATCTTTCATGACCCCTAGAAGATGAAGAAATAGGTCTCCCATTTCCGTCTGTCTGTCCGTCCGTCTGTCCGTCCGTCTGTCCGTCCGTCTGTCCGTCTGTTGTCCCGGATTTTATTAGACAGATAATCTCCGAAAGTACTCAACCGATTGTTGTGAAATTTTGTACTTATATTAAGAATATCATGTAGATGGTAAAACGCTAACCAAAATTTGTCTAATCATCCCCACCACTAATGCGATGACGTCACTTCAAAATTGTACATAGTAAATGGGTTTTCAATTGTATAAAATAACATAGTCCTACACATGTAGTTTACAACTCTGAATCGACTTTTTACCCGAAACGTCCAGATTTTTGGAAAAAAAATCAAAATTATAAAACAACATTTTGAAATTTAATTTTTAATCTGCTAACCAGAATGCTTTGAAATGTTGCAGATGTTTTAAGGCTATAAAGAGCATCATAAATCTTTTGTCAAAAAATATTTGCTTATCCCCTCCAAAAACTTGATGACGTCAGCTCAAAAGTTTGTGGAATAAATCATATCTAAAATGTACAAAATATGATGAGTCTGTACTTGTGATCTATCACTCCATTCATATTTTTTGGATTTGCATATACAGGGTGACTCAAAAAAATTAATGAATGCGTAAATTTATTTTACTGATTTACTCAGAAACTACAAAACCGAATGCTTTGAAATCTTGCAGATGTTTTAAGGTTCTAAAGAGCATAATAAATGTTTAGTCAAAATATATTTGCTTATCCCCTCCAAAAAATTGATGACGTCAGCTCGAAAGTTTGCCGAATAAATCCTATCTAAA
This sequence comes from Zophobas atratus, assembly GCA_022388445.1. NCBI lineage: Eukaryota > Metazoa > Arthropoda > Insecta > Coleoptera > Tenebrionidae > Zophobas > Zophobas atratus. The sequence goes on from CM039444.1 coordinate 11,612,190, forward strand.
CTGTAAAAATATGATGAGTCTGTACTTGTAATTTATCACTCCATTCATATTTTTTGGATTTGCATATACAGGGTGACTCAAAAAAATTAATGAATGCGTAAATATATTTTATTGATTTAATCAGGAACTACAAAACCGAATGCTCTGAAATCTTGCAGATGTTTTAAGGTCATAAAGAGCATAATAAATGTCTAGTCAAAATATATTTGCTTATCCCCTCCAAAAACTTGATGACGTCAGCTCGAAAGTTTGCCGAATAAATCATATCTAAAATGTACAAAATATGATGAGTCTGTACTTGTCATTAATCACTCCATTTATATTTTTTGGATTTGCATATACAGAGTGACTCAAAAAAATTAATGAATGCGTAAATATATTTTATTGATTTAATCAGGAACTACAAAACCGAATTCTTTGAAATCCACTGCGAAAAAAAAAACATAATAGGCATGCAGTCGTCACGTTTCCGACAGCGAGGGAAGTACTGTCTAAACTCTTTAGACCAATTTTTTTGACGAATTTTTGTTTTCTTTTTTTTTGTGGGCAATTTGTTGTCTCCTATTTTTCTGTGTCTTTTTTTGTAGAATTTTTTTGTGGCTTTATTCTTGCTTTTTCTGTCGATTTCTACTTTTTCATCTCTTTCTTCACCTCCGTTTTATCTTCATTTTTTGCCGTTCTTTTTGAGCCTTTTTTTCGTTCTTTTTTTGACGAATTTTTGTTTTCTTTTTCGTAATATTTTTTGTCCCTTTTTTAACTGATTTTTTTGTGGACTTTTTATCGCCTATTTTCCTTTGTCTATTTCTGTAGATTTTTTTGTGATCTTTATCCTTGCTTTTTCTGTCGATTTCTACTTTTTCATTTCCTTCTTCACAGTCCTTTTATCATAATTTTTTGCCGTCTTTTTTCTTTTTTCGTAATATTTTTTGTCGGCTATTGTCCTTAGTATTTTTTGTAGATCTTTTTGTGGGCTTAATTCTTGTTTTTTCTGTGGATTTCTACTTTTTTTGCTTCTCCTTCTTCTCTTTCATTTTTGTTACCGTTTTGGTCCCTCATTTATCTTAATTTTTTTGCTGTCTTTTCTGTTTTTTTTTTATTGCGTTTTTTGTCCTATTTCTGTCTTTTTTGTGTTTTTTTTTTGGATTTTTTTTGTCGCTATTTTTATCTAGGTTTTTTGTGGACTTTTTGTCACCTTTTTTCCTTTGTCTTTTTTTTTGTAAAATTTTTTTTAGGGCTTGATTTTTCCTTTTTAGGGTCTTTTTTCGCGTTCTTTTTATGACGAATTTTTGTTTTTTTTGACGAATTTTTGTTTTCTTAATATTTTTGGCGCTTTTTATTCTGAAGTACAGTCCAACAGGTTCAGTTTCATCGAAAAATTATAGCATTAAAATATATCGGAGATCGTACGCACTCATATATGAGGACCCGGGTGGGTTAGGTAGCATCGCGCTTGCCTGCCACACTTTGGGTCGTGGGTTCGATTCCCGCCCTGCTCTGGGTGTTGTGTATGTCCCCCGTTACCCTGTAATTGGGCCTCCGGCCTGTTGGGTAACGTTAATTAATAAAAATAAAATAAAATAAAAATAAAAAAAAATATATGTATTTAAAGACCATCTGCTCTACGAGAAATATTAAATACTTAGAAATTACGATAATAACAAACAAAATCAAGCAAATTCATAAGCTACAAATACAAGATGAACAGACAAATTTTGGTTAGTGAATGTCGCTTACGCTCTGAAAGTAAAGACATTAGAAATTCAAAATAAACCCCAGTAGAACCACCGTACAAATTCAGCAGTTCTAAAAATTTCACAAATGCATTTAAGAAATTAATAATTCCGAAAGTGTTAATATCGAAGCGCATTTTGGAATTATTTGGCGAGAAAGCCTAAGGCGCTGGCGACTTTCGGATTTTCGAAAGTATTATTTTTATTGGGTTAATTCCAGATAACTCCATTATTTTTTTTTAACAAAAATACTAGTATTCCAATATTCTAAGATTCTCAAAATTTCAAAAATTTGGTAAATACATAAGTGGATATATAAATTCAGTTAAAAAAACATCTAATAAAGAAAATAAAAACAATAAAAGTCAGGTAATAGAAAAACCTAAGATGGTGGGGCTAAAACGAAATTATCTATGAATTAATGAATAAATTTAAAAAGTGTAAACAAAACGTCAATACCTAAAAAAACAAGTATCGCGGTGATAAAATTCACTTGTAACTGTGTTTATAGGCCAAGTTCAGATAATACCAGTGGCTGCAAATATTCCACTGCATTTCCGGCGATTACGACCTCAAAAAATATCATAAATAAAGTATTTCGTGTTTTTTGTACATCATGTTTTAATTTATTTAAAACTTAAGAGAAATTTAAACGTCTAGACTTGATTCAGAGATCTATTTCCAGCAGGAAATTAACTACCAGTTCCCAATAACCCAATAATTATAGATTTCTTCCTGAGCCAATTCATTATTAGCTTCATTATTTTTACGATCCACACAAATCATTAACAGTAATTAACTGTTATAATTTTTAGATCAGAATACCAGGAAGGAGATTTTCACTTTTGAACTTTAGTTCCTTATTGTAATAATGAATATGTAACAAATGCAAATAATAAGCTAAACTGTGATAAGTATTCAGATGATTCGACCTCGCAGTAAATTTTTCATAAGAAAGGTAAATGTGTCGAAAAAGTAAACATACAATATTAGAGCTTTCTAAAAAACAAAAATTTTGGTATATCACAAGTAAAAAAAGTAAAAAGATAAGAGCACTTTTGCGATCGACAAGGTCGATAACGCCCAGTTCATCGTGCTTTCACTAACACTTGTACGTCCTGCCATAAACAAGAAAAGCTCGTTTAACTATTCGATCTTCAATCACAATAAAATACATTCTAAAATATCTCATTTGCATATAAAACTATCCACTCCATTGATCCCTAATGTCCGATAAGTCACTACTTTTCCTTCAACAAAAATAAATTAAATAAATAGCCGCTTAATATTAAACTGTATAAAAGAAATTCGTGACATAATAAACACACAATCCATTCTCAATTTAAACCCGTCTAAATGTCAATACGCAACTTTTCCTCATTTAAATCTGTTACATTTTTTGTCCAACCACCCACGCATTACCATTCTACAACTTAATAACAATTTCATCTTAAATTCGTCCACGAATTAATCACCTCTGCGATAACTCTCGGAACAATACCATAAACCGTAACTCAATTCTGTTTTTATGGAGCATATAATTCCATCTTATTTTCGTTTTTATTGTTCTGCGTCAGAGTGTAATTAACCGCCGTTTCGGAAAAGAGCTCCTAGGCAAATTTTGCCGGATTCGGGTGACGGTCTGAATTTGAATAGAAATTTTTTGGGAAAGAGACCCGAGGGCGTTTGTGCGAACAATGCAGTGGCACATACTTGCAGAAGAACCTCCTACTGAAATTAACTTCAAGTGGTGAACGGGTAATTACGGTGCGTTCATTATGTTGGTCTAAGACGAAATGTAGTGCAAATGTAAAAGTAGAGATGAATGACGAGGCATGCTTGTGCAGGGACAGGAACAGGATGGAAATTGCAGAGCTGATGGCCTATTTTCGGTAAATTCGAACGGTGGGTAATTGTCCATTTATAATGGGTATTTCAGGCGGGATTTTGATCACGATGTTGCTAGACGGCTGTGTTTTATTAAAAAGAGTTTAGTAATAGCGACTAATTGTATATTATTTAAGTTATTTGTTTGTTATTGGTCGTTACTATGGCCATTAGTTGGATAATAGGGGCTAATGAGGCTGTAATTGGAGAAAAGTGTTAATTGGAGTTTTCTAAGATCAAACAACGTTAGGTGGTTTTAGATAATTAGATTAGATGTTATGAAAACACGAGATGAGGTTTAGTAATATTCGTGACAAAATTGTGTACAGTGGGTTGGTAAAATATGGAACGAGAACTCAGCACTGAACACGTCATATATACATTTTAGGGACAAGTTTGAAATTTTTGTAAACGACTAAAAATTTTATAATGGTTCCAGAAAGAATAAGAAGAAATTTGTCAAAATTTCATACAAATTTTCGAAATTATTGTTTCATCAAAAAAATAATTCGAAAAAACGATAGTATTCACTCGCTATCATTATTCTTTTAATTCTCGACGTTTCATGACTATTTTAAGAATATCGTGAAGATGGTAAAACCTTAACCAAAATTTGTCTAGTCATCTATAAATTTTATAAAATAATGTATATCTGTACTTGTGGTTTATGAATTCGTCTTAATTCTGTTTATTATTATAATTTTGATTGGTCAAACCTTCTTTTTTTAATCATTTTATTCAATTTTTTTCCTTACTGGTCTCTTTCTAAGCGTTTTTTTTTTTAGACTTTTACCACCTTTTTTCTTCTTGTGGGACTTTTTTGTCGCGTTTTCTGTTGACTATTTTAGCCTTTCTGTTTTTTATTTGTCAACTTCTGCCTCTTCTTTGTTGAATTTTTTGACCTTTTTATTTCCTTTTTATCCCTTAATTGGATGGGATGACGTTATAGAATAAGATACTCCTGCACATGTGGTTTATGAATTCGCATTGAGTTTTTATCTTAGATATCCAAATTTTTGCAAAAAAAAATATCAAAATTTGTAACATTTTGCAATTTAACTTTGAAATAGCAAAACCGAATGGTCTGAAACCATTCAAACGTTTCCAGATTATAGGAAGAATTTTTCGATTTTTGATTCTTCGATATTTCGAAAATTGGTTATGTCAAGATTCCATTTCTCGATTTTTCTACTTTTTCAATATTCGATTTTTTGCAATTTTTCAAATTTTGAAATTTTGAAATTTTCGATATTCCAGTATACAATATTTTTATTTTTGTTACTCAGTCACTGTTTTTTTCCTCTTTTTAGTCGCCTTTTTTGAAAACTTACTTGTTACTTTTCTTCAATAATTGCCTTTTTTGTTAGAGTTTTTTCTGGACTTCTGTTTTCTGTGGAGTGGTCTGTAGCATTTTCCTTTGTCTTTTTTGACGCGTTTTTGTTTTGCCTATTTTTTGTCATTTTTGTCGCTTCTTTCCAGCACTTTTGTTGCCTGTTTTTTAGTCCCTTAATATTATATTTTTTTTCGCGTTTTTGGCTTCCTTTTTTGGTGCAATTCTTCCCTTTTTATATTTATTGCGCTCATTTAGTCGTATTTTTTATTACCTATTTCGTTGCTTTTTTCTAGAATTTTTTGTAAACCTTTTTATCGTCTTTTCTGTGGATTTCTTACGCCTTTTTGCCTCTTTCAATGCCTGTTTTGACACGTTTTCTGCCATTTTTTGTGTCATTTTTTTGTCGATTTATTTTTGGAAGCCTTTTTGTAGCCCTCTCTTTTCTTGTTTATTTTTGGTGCGTTTCATTATTCCTTCTTTTTTTTTTCTTCTTTTTAATCCATCTTTGGCACTTTTTTTGTCCGCTTTCTTTGTCATCTTTTCCATCGCCTCTTTTTGTCAGATTTTTGTAAACTTTTGGTCGCCTTTTCTATTTTTTCGCTTTTTTTTTTTATTTCTTTGTCTTTTTTGACGACTTTTTGTTTCCTTTTTTGATGAATTTTGGTTTTCATTTTTTTGACGAATTTTTGTTTTCTTTTGTCGCCTATTTTTCTTTGTCTTTTTTGTAGATTTTTTTATGGGCTTAATTCTTGCTTTTTCTGTAGATTTCTACTTTTTTTCTGCTTCTCCTTCTCTTTTATTTCTTTGTAGAATTATTGTCACCTTTTTTGTCTCTTATTTATCTTAATTTTTTGCCGTCTTTTCTGATTTTTTTTGTCACGTTTTTTTTTGGCTAATTTTTGTTTTCTGTTTCTGATGCATTTTTGTTTTCTTTTTTGTAATATTTCTTGTCGCTTTTTTTTATCCGATTTTCTTGTACATTTTTTGTAACCTATTTTCTTCCGTCTTTTTTTGCACAATTTTTTTGTGGGCTTTATTCTTGCTTCTTCTGTGGATTTCTACATTTTTTTGTTTGTTTTTCTTCTCCTTCATATATTTGTAGAATATTTGTCACCTTTTTTTTTACCTTATTTATCTTCATTTTTTTGCCGTGTTTTCTGGATCTCTTTTATCGGGCTTTTTGTCCCATTTCTTTGTCTTTTTATGACGATTTTTTTGATTTTTTTGTAATATTTTTGTCGCTTTGTTATTTGTTTTTTTTGGGGACGTTTTGTCGTCTATTTTCCTATGTCCTTTTTTGTAAAATTTTTTTTGGCCTTTATTCTTGGTTTTTCTGTGGATTTCTACTTTTTTCTTTGTTTCTCCTTCTTCTCCTTTATTTATTTGTAGAATTATTGTCACCTTTTTTGTGCCTTAATTATCCTCATTTTTTGCCGTCTTTTCTGATTTTTTTTTGTCGCGTTTTTTTTGGCTAATTTTTGTTTTCCTTTTCTGATGCATTTTTGTTTTCTTTTTTTGATGCATTTTTGTTTTCTTTGTTTGTAATATTCTTTGCCGCTTTTTTTATCCAATTTTTTTGTGGACTTTTGTCGCCTATTTTCTTTAGTCTTTTTTTGTGGGCTTTATTCTTGCTCCTTCTGTGGATTTCTATGTTTTTTTTTTGGTTTCTTCTTCTTCTCCTTCATATATTTGTAGAATATTTGTCACCTTTTTTTTTAAATGAAGATAAATAAAGATTTATCTTTATTTTTTGCCGTCTTTTCTGGGTCTCTTTTATCGCGTTTTTTGTGCAATTTCTTTGTCTTTATTGACGATTTTTTGTTTTCTTTTTGTAATATTTTTGTCGCTTTTTTATTTGATTTTCTGTGGACTATTTTCCTTTGTCTTCTTTTTGTAGATTTTTTTTTTGTGCACTTTATTTTGCTTTTTCTATGGATGTCTACTTTTTTTTTCTCCTTCGTTTCTTTGTAGAATGTTTGTTAATTTTTTATCCCTTGTTTATCTTCATTTTTGCCGTCTTTCCTGAGTATATTTTGTCGCGTTTTTTGTCCTATTTCTGTGTCATTTTTGGCAATATTTTTTTGGCGTTTTTTTTATCTTCATTTGTTGCCTATTTTCCTTTGTCAATTTTTGTACAATTTTTTTGTGGGGTTTATTTTTGTTTTTTATGTCGATTTCTACTTTTTCATGTCCTTTTGTTTTATCTTCATTTTTTGCCGTCTTTTTTGGGTGTTTTTTGTCGCGTTCTTTTTTTGACTAATTTTTATTTTCTTATTTGGAATATTTTTTGTCGCCTTTTTATCTGATTTTTTGTGGACTTTTTGTCGCCTACTTTCCTTTGGCTTTTTTTGTAGAAGTTTTTTACCTTTTTTGTCCCTTATTTATCTTCATTTTTGCCGTCTTTTCTGGGTCTTTTTTGTCGCGTTCTTTTTTTTTCACCAATTTTTGTTTTCTTTTTTTTTTACGAATTTTTGTTATCTTTTTTTGTAATATTTTTGTCACTTTTTAATGTAAGTTTTTTGGTGACTTTTTGTTATTTATTTTCCTTAGTCTTTCTTGTAGAATTTTTTGTGGGCTTTGTTCTTGCTTTTTCCGTGGATTTCCACTTTTTTTTACTTCTTCTTCTTCTCCTTCATTTATTTGTACATAGAATGTTTGTTACCTTTTTGTCCCTTATTTATCTTCTTTTTTTGTCGTCTTTTCTGGGTTTTTTGTCGCGTTTTTTGTCCTATTTCTTTGTCTTTTTTGACAAAGTTTGTTTTCTTTTTTTAAAATATTTTTTTGTCCTTTTTATATATGAATTTTTTGTGGACTTTTTGTCTCCTATTTTTTGCACAATTGTCTTTGTTTGCACAATTTTTTTGTGACCTTTATTCTTGCTTTATCCGTGGATTTCTACTTTTTCTTCTTTTTCTCTTCCTTCTTCTCCTGCGTTTCTTTGTAGAATTCTTGTTAGCCTTTTGTCCCTTATTTATCTTCATTTTTGCCGTCTCTTCTGGGTAATTTTGTCGCGTTTTTTGTCCTATTTCTGTGTCTTTTTTGGCAATATTTTTTTGCGTTTTTTTATCTTCATTTGTTGCCTATTTTCCTTTGTCAATTTTTGTACAATTTTTTTATGGGATTTATTTTTGCTTTTTATGTCGATTTCTACTTTTTCATCTCCTTTTGTTTTATCTTCATTTTTTGCCGTCTTTTTTGGGTGTTTTTTGTCGCGTTCTTTTTTTGACGAATTTTTATTTTGTTTTCTGGAATATTTTTTGTCGCTTTTTTATCTGATTTTTTGTGGACATTTTGTCGCCTACTTTCCTTTGGCTTTTTTTTGTAGAATTTTTTGTGGGCTTTATTCTTGCTTTTCTATGGATTTCGACTTTTTTTCTTCTCCTTCTTCTCCTTCATTTCTTTGTAGGGTTTTTGTTACCTTTTTGTCCCTTGCTTATCTTCATTATTTGCCGGCTTTCCTTGGTATTTTTTGTGGCGTTTTTTGTACTATTTCTTTGTCTTTTTTTGACGATATTTTTTTGTCGCTTTTTTATCTGGGTTTTTTGAGTACTTTTTGTGGCCTATTTTCTTTTGTCTTTTTTGTAGAATTTTTTTGTAGGCTTTATTCTCGCTTTTTCTGTCGATTTCTACTTTTTCTTCACCTTATTTCTTTGTAGATTTTTTTTACCTATTTTGTCCCTTTTTTATCTTCATTTTTTGGCGTCTTTTCTTGGCCTTTTCTGTCGCGTTCTTTTCTTTGACGAATTTTTATTTTCTTTTTTGACGAATCTTTGTTTTCTTTTTTCGACGAATTTTTGTTGACTTTTTTTGTAATCTTTTTGTCGCTTTTTTATCAAAGTTTTTTGGGGACTTTTTTGTCGTTTATTTTCCTTTGTCCTTTTTGTAAATTTTTTTGTGAGCTTTATTCTTGCTTTTTCTGTGGATTTCTACTTTTTTTGCTGCTCCTTCTTCTCCTTCGTTTCTTTTTGTCCATTGTTTATCTTCATTTTTTGCCGTCTTTCCTGGGTATTTTTGTCGCGTTTTTTGTCCTATTTCTTTGTCTTTTTTTCGACGATATTTTTTTGTCGCTTTTTTATATGGGTTTTTTGTGGACTTTTTGTCGCCCATTTTCTTTTGTCATTTTTTGTTTGAATTTTTTTGTGGGCTTTATTCTTGCCTTTTCTGTCGATTTCTACTTTTTCAACTCCTTCTTCACCTCCGTTTTATTTTCATGTTTTGCCGTCTTTTTTGGTCTTTTTTGTCGCGTTGTTTTTTGGCGAATTTTTGTTTTCTTTTTTTGACGAATTTTTGAATTCTTTTGTTTTTTGACGAATTTTTGTTTTCTTTTTTCGTAATATTTTTGTGCCTTTTTCATCTTGTTTTTTGTTGACTTTTTGTCGCTTATTTTCCTTCGTGTTTTTTTATTGTAGAATTTTTTTGTTGGCTTTATTCTTGCTTTTTCTGTCGATTTATACTTTTTCTTCTCCTTCTGCACCTTCGTTTCTTTGTAGAATTTTTTTACCTTTTTTGTCCCTTATTTATCTTTATTTTTTGCCGTCTTTTCTGGGTCTTTTTTGTCGCGTTTTTTTTTACCAATTTCTGTTTTCGTTTTTTGACGAGTTTTCGTTTTCTTTTTTTTTACGAATTTTTGTTGTCTTTTTTTGTAATATTTTTTGTCGTTTTTTTTTTAATTTAAGTTTTTTGGTGACTTTTTGTCGTTTATTTTCCTTTGTCTTTTTGTAGAATTTTTTGTGGGCTTTGTTCTTGCTTTTTCAGTGGATTTCTAATTTTTTTGCTTCTCCTTCTCCTTTATTTATTTGTAGAATATTTGTTACCTTTTTGTCCTTTATTTATCTTCATTTTTTGGCAACTTTTCTGGGGTTTTTTGTCGTGTTTTTTTGTCTTATTTCTTTGTCTTCTTTGACGAATTTTTGTTAAACTTTTTTTTGAAATATTTTTTGTCATTTTTTTATGAGTTTTTTGTGGACTTTTGTCGCCTATTTTCCTGTCTTTTTTTTGCAGTTTTTTTTTCTGAGCTTTATTCTTGCTTTGTCTGTGGATTTTTACTTTTTTATGTTTTTCCTTCTTGTAATTTTTAATCGAATTTTTTACCTCATTTTTAGTGTTTTTTTTTATGTTTTTAGTTGTCTTTTTACGAAATTTTTTATGAACTTTTCCACCTTTTTTGTGAACTCTTTTTAAACATTTTTTTCCGTTTTCTTGTTGTTTTATTGAGCGGGTTTTGTTCCCTTTTTTATTAACTTCCTTTATCAACCTTTTTTTGCTGCTATTATGTTCGCTTTTTGTCACTTTTAGCCCTTTTTTCGCTTTCTTCAACGTTTTTCTTATTTTAATCGTGAAAAGCTCACTTGAAATACACATAACATGCTTCTTTGAACTTCGAAAAGGATTTTAACGTTTCGCCCACTTTCGTTAATGAGTCTTCAGGAACATCAGAACAATTTAGCAAGAAAAATTTACAATACTGGAGATTAATCTATGATTCTTTTCCAAATATTTCGTTCTTCGTGTCTCTAAGTACCTTAGGAACGTGGGCGAAAGGTCGAAACTCAATTTAAATAGAATTTATCTGACAAAATTTTGAGATGTTGGTCGAAGGTTATACGTGACCTAAAATCGCCAACAAACAGACTATAGATAACGGACAAACAGACGACAGATAGTAAAAGAAAAAAGCTAGATTTTTATTTTATAATTGTACAATATTAGGTCTAAAAAGCTGTAGAATCTATTAACTATAATGGCAATAATTCTCTTGCATTATTACTCAGAAAAAACACAACTGCTTCGTTAGCAACACAGAAACCTCATTTAAATCATAAACGTAATGAACCTTCGTCTGTAGACGTAAATTGGCTTTTCTTTTGGACACAAAAAGTTAAGAACTTTCCTCGACCTGTGACTTCCAGCTTGAAAGTTCTGCTTTTGACTCCATTAATAGGCTCTTTAAAGATGACACCTTCCTGTGGGATTCTAACCTCAATTTTTACTTCACTTTACTTCACAGAAAAAATATTTTAGTCAAAACAGTGACTCAAGTCATAAACTGCATTTCAAGGTGCCAAAATAATTGCACTTACTCTTTGTATTCATATTCGTATACTTTTGAATTTTTATTATGCGTTTTATGATTCATTATTGCTTTTAGTACCAGCTGTTAACTACAAATTATCGTAAAGTAAGCGCACTGAATTTGCGATAAGAAAGGAAATTTTAAAAAATTCTTCGTAGCATTTATCCTGTATTTGCGACTGTCCTTGTTAAGCGCATTCATATATGACTTGCAGAATAATAAAATAACTGATACTGGAAAAAATGTACATGTTTTTGAAAATTTGCACTTGCAAAAAAAAATAGTTCACACGACACTTCGTTCACTTTCATTTTAACCGCTACACCACATCTCTCAAAAAATCCATGCATGTACTTTCTTTCAAGCGTCTGCAACTTCCCCGTTATTATTCTTTCCAGAAAAAACTATAATTATAATCCCAGTAATTAACAACTGCATTGCACGCTACAGTTCCGTGCGGAAATAATCGGAAAAACCGCACCCAACCTGTCGGAATCTATTAAAAACTAGCAGAAAACACAACCTATGCACAAATCCACCCACTAATTAATACACCCGAAAACATGTTAAACACGTCACTACCAGGCCAATCTTTCACGCCGCCTTCAACATATCAGGAATTTTTAATCTTGCAAAACACGTCGTAAGCATGTAATTTTCCCATCAGGCATGTACAACACACACCGTTCTGTAATAACTTGTCCGAGGCAATTACAACACAGCCAACATCATTGTTCCAGCAAATTAGCAACAATTACTTTACCTAAACGCCACATTTTGTAAACGAACCTGCTCTTGAGCACGAGACAAAGCAGCCGTCTATTTATTATATTCGAGTTTCCCAAGATGAATTTGCTTAATTAAGAGGCTCATGCTCGACTGCCTTGACAGTGTTTGATCTCTAGTTCTTTCAATGCACCGACAACCTTTCTACAAATACTCTTCCAGATCGTGATTGAGAGGCAAATAATAGAACCGATAACTTGTAACACACTCGTTTAATTACACATTTTCCGCTTTAAAACGAAGATGAGTAATCAAGGAGAAAGGAAAAAGTGAGAGAAACACAATTGAAGCTTAGTTGTTGTGGAAGGAAAAAAACTGACGAGGATGTTAACACCTGCAGTCGTGATCGCGAAGAATTTCGGCAAAATTGCTACAAGCTATTAAAATAGTTGCGTCTAATAAAACCGTAATTAATGCAATGAGATGCAAAGCTCGGGCTGTAACTATCACGCATCTGCTGCTGAATCAATTACGTAACTCGGAGACGTAAATTAGTGCGTAAGAGATAGACTCTGCCTGCATGATTTACGTCATTAGTGTTGATAAAAATTGTCTAATTTTTTCTTGTAATTGGTACAGAAAGAATATGGTGTGTCGTTGATGAAACCTTAAGTGGGTTTCGACACTACTGGGTACTCGATTTGTCACGAAGGAAATCATCGACTAATCTAAAAATGATTTTCTGTTTCGTGCCTTATTACGTTTAAAAGAGTGACCCGTATATACATATATGTGTTATCAGATTAAAAATTTCACTACAAAATTAAAAATATCTAATGATTATTTATTCTAAATAGCAAACACTTAAATTTCGTCCAAACTAAACAATGGTGGCAAGTGGACGTGAAAGTAAATGGAAGCAGATGGTGAAGACTCAAAGTCAAGCTCCACCAAGCCTTCTAGAGCTAAAATAATGTCAAACAGCATAGTTTAGAAGAATAATGAAAAATTGCCATTTTTTTTTTAATACAACCTGAAACAAATACTCGTAAGTACTCATAAATTCAATTAGTAGTTCATGTTTTAACAATCGGTTTAATCGTGATGAAATTTCAAACAACATCTGGAAAACCATAATTGTTTGAATTAATTTAGTTTATTGATTCTGTTTGTTTTTGAGATGGTCTACTTAATTGGACCAATTTTCGTTCCAAATAGGCCAATTGTGTATGAACAATTTTTTTGGCTACCAGGATATTTTATTCCTGTTCGTGCTTTAACCGGACTAACTTATATATTGCGATAATTTTACTTTTTTGTGTCCATTTTATTTTTCCATTTAGTTTTTCATTCTTTGCTATAACTCAGAAGCTATATATATTTTTGATCTCATCTTTCCTTCTTAATCTGTTTTCCGTCTTACTTATATTTCTTTACAAATTTCTTCGCCTTGTTTCTCCTGTAGTTAATAATTTTTATATAGAATTACCAGAAATTTTTAATTTTTTTTATAATTCAAAAGCTGTATATATTTTTTTGTCATCTTTCCTTCTTAATTTGTCTTCCATCTTACTTATATCTCTTTACAAAATTCTTCGCTTTGCTTTGCTTTTCCTGTACTTACACTTAGCATTCTTTAACATAGAATTACCAGAAAATTATATTGTTTTTTGAATTTTTTTTTTTAATTCAAAATGTCCAAGCCAAAAATTTCAAGTGATTATCAATTACTCAAAATTATATGTAAAATGCACTTTTTTCTAAGGACCAAAATTCTCAAGAAGATAAAGTTTGTATGAAAAAATCCAATTTTTGGAATTTGTAAATATGCATTACTTTTTTATGAAAATGACTATGAAATGATGTTCTTAGACTAAAAAAAATAGTCCAAAGTTACTTAGACAGAACTTTCCTGGTCTCTGAAGTACAATCAATTCTGCATTCATGTGAGAAAAAATATAAGTATTAAACTAAAATATCTTACTTAGGATATTAATTTTGAAAATTTGAGAATTCGAAACTACCTGTGGATTTTTTACTATCAAATTCTGTTTTTTTTTTAATTAGGCACTTTTTTACACTATGTCATTCATTCATATTTCCTAAACTTGAAACAGTTTTTCCTCTCTTGTATGAAAAATTCGGTCATCTTTTTGTATATATTTTTAATTTACATTTATGTTCTTTTTTCGCTATTTTTTATTCTAATATTATTTCAGATTTCATTGTTTCACGTGCTTTATCCTGAGTAACTTATGTAGAGATTTTTTTGTATCTATGTTATTTTTTTCATTTGGTTTTTCGTTCTTTTTTATAATTCAAAAGCTGTATATAGTTTTTATGACATCTTTCCTTCTTAATTTGTCTTCCATCTTACTTATATTTCTTTACAAATTTCTTCGCCTTGCTTTTCCTGTACTTACTAATTTTAATATAGAATTACCAGAAAATTTTATTGTTTTTTGAATTTTTTTTTTCATTCAAAATGTCCAAGCCAAAATTTCAAGTGATTATCAACTACTCAAAATTATATGTAAAATTCACTTTTTTCTAAAGACCAAAATTCTCAAGAAAAAAAAGTTCCTATGAAAAAATCCAATTTTTGGAATTTGTAAATATGCATTATTTTTTTATGAAAATGACTATGAAATGATGTTTTTAGACTAAAAAAATAGTCCAAAGTTACATGGACAGAACTTTCCTTGTCTCTGAAGTACAATCAATTCTGCATTCATGTGAGAAAAAAAATATAAGTATTAAACTAAAATATCTTACTTAGGATATTAATTTTGAAAATTTGAGAATTCGAAACTACCTGTGGATTTTTTACTATCAAATTCTGTTTTTTTTATTAGGCACTCTTTTACCCTATAAAAAAAACTTTCTTCCTTATATTTCTTTACAAATTTCTTGTTTTTCCTGTACTTAACTAATTTTAATATAGAATTACCAGAAAATTTTATTTTTTTTTTAATTTCTTTTTAAAATTCAAAATATCGAAGCCAAAAATTTCAAGTGATTATCAACTACTCAAAATTATATGTAAAATTCTCTTTTTTCTAAAGACCAAAATTCTCAAGAAGAAAAAGTCTGTATGAAAAAAATCCAATTTTTGGAATTTGTAAATATGCATTACTTTTTTATGAAAATGAGTATGAAATGATGTTCTTAGACTAAAAAAAATAGTCCAAAGTTACTTAGACAGAACTTTCCTGGTCTCTGACGTACAGTCAATTCTGCATACATGTGAGAAAAAAATACAAATATTAAGCTAAAATATCCTACCTAGAATATTAATTTTGAAAATTTGAGAATTCGACACTACTTGTGGATTTTTTTACCATCAAATTCTGTTTTTTTTTTAATTAGGCACTTTTTTATCCTGTTTTATTCATTGATATTTTCTAAACTTGAAAGAGTTTTTCCTTTTCTGTATGAAAAACTCGGTCATTTCTTTTGTATACATTTTTAATTGACATTTATGCCCTTTTTTCTATATTTTTTATTCTAATATTATTTCAAATTTGATTGTTTTTCGTGCTTTAGCTGGAGTAACTTATATAGAATTTTTTTTGTATTTATGTTATTTTTCCATTTAGCTTTTCATTCTTTTTTTTTTACCCAAAAGCTGTATATATATTTTTATCTCATCTTTCCTTCTTAATTTGTCTTCCATTTTACTTATATTTCTTTATAAATTTCTCCGCCCTGTTTCTCGTGTAGCTACGAATTTTAACATAGAATTATCAATTTTTATTGAAAATTTCTTTTTAAAATTCAAAAAGTCCAAGCCAAAAATTTCAAGAGATAATCAACTACTCAAAATGACAGAACTTTCCTTGTCTCTGACGTACCATCAATTCTGCATACATGTGAGAAAAAAATACAAATATTAAACTAAAATATCCTACGTAGAATATTAATTTTGAAAATTTGAGAATTCGAAACTACTTGTGCATTTTTTACCATCAAATTCTGTTTTATTTTTAATTAGGCACTTTTCTACCATGCATCATTCATTCATATTTTCTAAACTTGAAAGAATTTTTCCTTTTCTGTATGAAAAATTCGGTCATCTCTTTTGTATACTTTTTTAATTGACATTTATTCCCTTTTTTTCTATATTTTTTATTCTAATATTATTTCAAATTTGATTGGTTTTTGTGTTTTAGCTGGAGTAACATTTATAGAGATTTTTTTGTATCTATGTTATTTTTTCATTTAGTTTTGCATCGTTTTTTATAATTCAAAAGCTGTATATATATTTTTTATCTCATCTTTCATTCTTCTTCTATCTTCCATCTTACTTATATTTCTTTACAAATTTCTTCGCCTTGTTTTTTATGTACTTACTAATTTTAATATAGAATTACCAGAAAATTTTATTTTTTTTTTAATTGCTTTTTAAAATTCAAAATGTCCAAGCCAAACATTTCAAGAAGACATAATCAACTACTCAAAATTACATGCAAGATTCACTTTTTTCTAAAAAACAAGATTCTCAAGAAGAAAAAAATTTGTATAAGAAAACCTCAATGTTTATAAATTGTAAATATGTATTACTTTTTTATAGAAATAAATATGAAATGATGTTGCTTGACTAAAAAAACTAGTCCAAATTGACTTAAATAGAACTTTCCTGGTCTCTGAAGTACAATCAATTCTGCATACATGTGACAAAAAAATATAAGTAATAATCAAAAATTTCTTACCTACAATATTAATTTTGAAAATTTGAGATTCCTGGAACGCTAGATTCGAAACTACATGTGAATTTTTTTTATAAAATTCGTTTTGTTTTTTGTTTTATTAGATATTTTTATCCTGTGTCGTTCATTCATATTTTCTAAACTTGAAACAGTTTTTCCTTCTGTATGAAAAATCCAGTCATCTCTTTGTTATATATTTTTAATTTATATTCACATCTTTTTCTCTATTTTGTTGTTTATTCCACTTATTTTTTATTCCTATATATGTTATTTCAGTTTTATTTGTTTTTCGCACTTTAACCGAGGTAACTTATATGGATAATTTTATTTTTTGTGTCTATGTTATTTTTTGATTTGGTTTTTCATTCTTTCGCTATAACTCAAAAGATATATATGTATTTTTTTATCTCAGGTTTCCTTCTTGATTTATCTTCCGTCCTACGTATGTATTCCACATTTAGACTGACTGTCTATTTTGAAATATTTCTGATCTTTTTTTTCGTCTTGTTTCTTCTGTAGTTACTAATTTTTATAAAAAAAAATCTTTTTCAGAAACCAAAAAATCCAGTCCTCGAGAAAAGTTTAGATTCTGACAAAAAAAGTGCTCAAAATTACGTGTAAAATTTTCTATTTTTCTAAAGAACAAAATTCGCATTATATATGATGTACACTTAAAATGCGATTATTACACCAAAATGACTAAATTTAACGAAATAAATAAAAAATAAAAAATAAAAAATTAAGAAAACAATTCAGACAACTAACAAAATAAATTTTAAAATTTAGAGTCTTTTTAATAGTATGTGTGTTTTTTATAGCTTCTGAATATTAAAACCCGCTGTTTAAAAAAAACCCTCATGCATAAATTCATCTCAATAAAAACTCCATCTCTTGTCTCTTGACTTTCATTTCTCGCAGATAAACCAACAACCATAAATCCGTCTGTCCAAAATTTTGTCCCTAATACAAACATCACTAATAAATAATCGCTGCATTATCACTATCCCGTAAACCCAACAACCGGACACCCTGCAGTGCGAATTTTCACTCGACCTAGCTCTGCACCGATTTTCACGTCCACTGCAGCGGAATTGCGTTTTAAACCACTTAGCCACTTTCTTAGGTCAACGTACAATAATAAAAATAATAAGTGGACGAGAAGAGCCCTACCTTGGGTCATTAATAATCGACGACAGGAAATGTGATGTACCTTAAGGCTAGCGAATATGGGGATTGCGTTGAGGCGTAAAAATAGCCGCCCGGTCATCCGAAGATACCATATTAGCTTTTGGTAGGGTGGGCACCGCTCACTTACGAAAGTACAAATGGAAGTTGCTCTTGTGGTGGATCATTATTTCGTGTCGATCCTTCTACCTAACTGTATCATTTCACTTTCACAGCATGGTAAGTACTTTCTTCATTTTTACTAAGGTGACAATAGTGTGGCAGTGTCGTGGCGGCGAAGACAATAGAGTGTAATTGGGAGGCAATTTTTGGGAATTTTTAGTGTGGTGGAATAAAGCTGGTAGTGTACAGAGTCGTTTTTTTATTGTATTCACTTTTTTTAATAACCTAATACTTACCACACTAAATATTCACAACAAAAATTTATAATGGTGTTTTAGTAGTATAATTTTAAAGAATTATGAATACAAGGCCACAACGAGCTTTTCATTCATTCTTAGCAACCACATTCGTAAAACATTTAATGTTAATTTGAACGGAATTAAATTAATTATGCTAATTTTGCACTGTCAAAAAAAAGTATAAAAAATCCTGTTCGTGATTTATGTCTTCATTTTGATGCCATTTTTTACATTTGTTAAAAATTAAAAAACTCATAGTTTTTTGCATTTTACACACTGTGGAACCCCAAAAAAACAAAACTGAAAATAAGTCAAAATTACTCTAGTCGAGTACTTTAACTATTTCGGAAAACTAAGTTTTCGTTACTTAAAAAATATTTTAATCCATGTAGAGACCCGACGATCCTTCGAAATGCATTTTCTTGTTTATATAACGCCAGATTAACCTAAAACTGAAAATATAAAACTTGAAACACAATCAAAATTTATTGCATATTTCAGGTTTACAAGACGTTAAAATCTTGCTCAAAGCTTTCGTAACAAGCAATTTTGTATTTAATTTCCACACAAGCAGTGAAATCTTGTAGCTAAATATACCCGTGCATTTTCTACAAAATAACACCATTTTTTCCTAGCGTATCAAGTCTTGGTACCCTCATAACTGCATGTCACAACAATAAATTATGAAACCTACTTTATGGTAGATTCGTTCAGGTTGGATATATTTCACTCGACCTCACCCAACTTATGATTAGTGGGTATTCTCAGAATTTCCGGAAAGACGGTTATTATTAAAGTTTCAAGTATGTGAAAAAGTTTCGGGACACTTTCTCTTCGGATGATCTTATTAAATTAATCATGACATCACGACAGAGGAGTGAATGTCTATCACCCAGGAATATTTTTTAAGTGACATTAGAATGGATTCATTACGACGAAAAAGAGAATTAAATTTCAATTACAAGATAATCCGATTACATGCATCCATCATGACTTGGACATAACATTCGAAACTTTCTTATGTCGAATAGTTACAACGGTGACACGTGCTGATGTCGAATTTAACCGATGATAATTATCATCGGTTAAATTAAGTACAAATTTTTCGTTTTTTCTGAATATTTAAATTATTTAGTTGTAATGGCGATCATTATTTACCACAAAGTTTCCTTTTACTTTCCAAAATCAAAATTCCTTCAATAAATCGCCCACGGGAGAAACCAACAACAAGAGAACTAAATGACGCCCAGACAAGGGATATCGTGTAAAGAAATTTACACAATAAAGCCATTATTATGACATAAATTAAAATAAATTTGCAAAACGAACATATCACGTGTCGGCTTCCTCAACTTCCATTATGTCTCGATACACTTTCACCCGATGAGATGTAGATAACTATATCCGTCCACATGTAAGAAATATAATACCCTTTTTTAAAATCCATCGTACCGACCAATGCAGCTGTGCTACTTAAAATGAAAGTACTTTAATTTGATTTCGTTTTTTTGCAGAGATACTTCGTCGCCATTTGTTGTGTGTTGGCGTCGGTCGCGGCCAAGGACAAGAAAATCAGTCTCGATGACATAGAAAGAGACAATTTACGAGGCAATAAATCCCCCCGAACAGTACCAGTTCAAAAACTACCCACCACTTACGGATTCTTACCGGCCAAAACTGCGACCGACTATGCAAGACAACAACCGAAGTATGTCCAGTACGTACCACCCCCAGCACCACAACAACAGTACACGCCGCCCCCTCAACAATACTCCGTACCCCAACAGTACTACTACCAACCCACCAACCAACCCACCCTCTACGACCAATACGCCAATTTGCAATACGTGTCAGATAACAGCGTAGCGCAGCAGCAGTACTACACCCCTCAGTACGTCTACTTGCAGCAGTACTCAGCCCCCAGTACTGCCGTCCAGAGCGTCGTTGACCCCAAAGGGGGAATTCAATACGTAATGTACGTACCCCAGTACGCACCCAAAGCTGAGCAAACCCAGAACTACGAAAGTGTGATTTATGCCAACGACCAGCAAAGCTTCGTCCTGCCGGAAACTCAGTACGTTGCGAGCCAGCAACCTGAAGTAACTCCTTCGATTAAGTACGTACCGGAGAAGACTCCGGTGTACAAGCAAGAAGTACCGATTTTCAAGCAGGAGCCGAAGAGTTTGTTGGATTCGTACGTGCCGTCGATTTTGCAAGTGCAGTACTACAAGCAGCAGCAAGCTCAAGCTCAAGCTAATGCTATTCAGCAGAGTTTGAAGGAGGTTTCTAGTACTGTTTCTGGAAAGAGCGACTATGTGAAGAGTAGTTACAGGCCGACGCAAACGCAGCACAACAGCGCTGAAAGTATCACTAATTACAGCTACCAGATTCCAAGTACTCAGCAGAAGTACAACTGAGTTTGAGTTTGTTTTTATGTTGTATTTAAAAGTGATTCTAGTTTTAGGAGTGCTTTTCTACTATTTATGTTTCGATTCTTTCTTCTTTTGACTTCGTTTTCTCCTCGTAGGAGCTAGTAGTTTTACTTGGCCAGTTTCTCTTCTTTGTATTTATTTTCACTTCTATCTGTTTCCTTGCGTATTTTCATGTTATGTATTTTTGTACAATGTATTATTAGATGTATTTTTGTATAAAACAAATAAAAGTGTTTACGAGATTTGTTTGTTTTGTCTTATCACACCACAAAGGAAATTTACGCTTCTTAAACTTTAACGAAATTTTTTTACGAGACTAAGAACAATAGTATCTCAGTAATCGGATACTCTGAACTATTTTTGAATAAAAATATGATTTTAGAAGTGTCACTTATCTTAAAATTAGTCTTATTTTAATGCTATTTGTATCTTCATTGTTGTTTAAGATATATTATTGACAAATTTTTCCTTTCCCCAAGTTACTAACTTTTCTTCTACTTTTTTTATTCCGCACCAAGAAAGTCACTAAAAGGACCGTGCAATCTTAAATTCCTGTATAAACACATGATTATTTTAGATGGAACCAGCCTCTCTGTTAAACACTCTATCTTTAATTTTTGACAGTTTACACATTTTTAAAAAACAGATATCATAAGGAGTTTAGAATTATCTAAAAATATTGTCCTTTGTCACTTTTAAATAAGTTAAAGAGTTAGAGTAGACGAGCATAAGTAGTGATTTTTATCTTCAAAAACGGAAACCTTGACTTTAAAAGATATTTTTGATTATGATTTACTCGTATCACTTTTCGCAAATTAAGAAAATAATTGTTCTTGTTGCTACGATAATAACAAAACCAAAAGGAAATTTCAATAAAACTCTTCTACGTTTTTTGAGTTGTTTATTGTGTTCTTCAGTCGTATCATCATTCTCAGATCTCTAGAGTTATCACAAGAAGAAAAAATTGATTATAAATCAAACGTATCTACAAAATAACTTTGTTCTTCTGATTTCTAACTACTTATAAAAATCTACATCTAACCACCTCCCTTCACCTTCTTCCTCTCACAAAGAGCGTCTTGAATCTCCTCCAGTGTTTTTCCTTTCGTTTCAGGTACGAACAGTACCACAAAAATCAAATTAATCACACAACACACCGCATATATATAAAATGGCACATAAATACCAAAATTATCACGCATCACTTGAAAGCACTTGGAAAAAATGGACGCTAAAATACAAAAATACACCTCGGAGAGACAAGACGCCAAACCTTTAACATTCGTGGGAAAAAGTTCCCTTGTACCAACATAGGAATAGGCTGAGCACCTAGATTAAAAATCACGACGTAACCTATAAGTGCTACCACTGGTACGAAATTAAAAGAACTAACATCAATATCAGTGAAGTCTTTAACATAGAAGTAGCTTCCTTCGACGAACAAACAAATACTTGAACCGATGAGTGACGATATTAGAAGAGGTCTCCGACCAGTCTTGTCTACGAGAATCGAGCACAGAATCGTCATCACGCACTGTATGACCACGTAAAGAATGGTCGCAGCCAAAGGCGACATGAAATCACCAGCTTCGTGAAAAATGGTCAAAGTGTAGAAACTTATAGCCGCCACTCCACTCATCTGTTGACTATTTCGTAAAACTGCGATTATGCCCAAACTTTTTCGATTGTTTTTTTTGGAAAACAGTTCCAGGACGTTCCCGTTCTTTTTGTTTTGATTCTTTACGGCTTCTTCCAACCTCATCAACTCTTCTTCTACGTCATTCCTTCCTCTGAATTTCCTCAAAGCGGAACGAGCGGCTTCTATGTCGTTCTTCATTATCAAAAAATATGGGCTTTCTGGCATCCATACGAACGTTACCAGAAGAAGACACGGCACTACTGTGCATATGGCCGCTGTCATGGTAACACTCAAGTATGACCCCACCACGTTTATTATCAACATTCCAAAAATCCAAGTTGCTGATATACCAGCACCCAGCAACCCCCGAATTTCTGGGTCTGCGATTTCTCCAATGTACAGTGGTATGACCGTGAAAGCCACCCCGTCGGAAATACCAGCGAAAAATCGGGCTATGCAGAGTTCCACTCCCGATTTGGCGAACACTACCATCAACCATCCGATCATGTAAGGAATTGCTGTCAGCAGAATCGATTTCTTGCGACCGATTACGTCAATAATGGCTGCTCCAAGAAAGCAGGATGGTATGGGTGCTATAAGTTGCATTATGATGATCCAGGAACCTTCGTCGTTGGTTATTTTGAAGGAGGTGGTGTTCCCGGATATATATTGGGGGATGGAAGGTGATGGCCAAGCATAGTGTAATCCGCCGGTTACGATGGTAAGTAAAGCTGAAAGTGTTTTAGTAGAACAGGGAATAATGATTAAAAAACCTACCAGTGGAGGCTGTTAAGTATTGGTAGAGTCGTCTAGGCTGGTTCATGGCTGTCTGTGTAAGGCTCATTGTTGGAGTTCAACATCTGTTGCGAGTTTAATTAGTTTATATTAATGTGAGTACTTGTACTAATTCTTGAGTAACCATCACTTAATTTCGAGGTGTCTAAAAATAGAACGAATAAAAAAATAAAGTGTCGACTATGGACGGAATTCAGATTTTGTCTACGAAGAAATTTCCTAAATCCTATTCACACAAAGTGTTATATCTTTAATATAACAGCGAAACAAAAACTTTGGTTTATCTTCAGGATTTACATATCTTATCAATTATGTATGATCACAATCGTTAAACTTTTTGTATACATTATTACGCCAATTGCATTGTAATATTATCGTTGTTGTTAAAAAAAAGTGCAAAATAGGTTTAAAATAATTAAACTAAGTAATAATTAGTTTGTCTTTCTTTAGTTAAGGTTATTTTACAGTCGGTGGCAGTTACCAACTGAATTAGGTGACATTGACATTAATTCCCAATTTAACATTTACACCTCAAAGCGAAGCGGTGAGTATAGTTCACAGCTGAACATTTGTTGTAATATATGATACAAACTTTGTTAGGTAAGTATCTTAAAAAGTTAAGTTATCATAAAATAAACTTTTTAAACACATAACATAAAATATAAACAAAATATATATAGAAAACGAAAAAAGAAGAAGAAAACACACCATTTTCTTTATTATTTGGTATCTACGACTTCACACCAGCTTTCTTCTCACCAAGTGTCTCTTGAATCTCCTCCAAAGTCCTCCTTTTAGTTTCAGGAACGAAAATCGTCACAATTACAGCTACCAGATTCCAAGTACTCAGCAGAAGTACAACTGAGTTTGAGTTTGTTTTTATGTTGTATTTAAAAGTCATTGTAGTTTTAGGAGTGCTTTTCTACTATTTATGTTTCGATTCTTTCTTTTTTTGACTTCGTTTTCTCCTCGTAGGAGCTGGTAGTTTTACTTGGCCAGTTTTTCTTCTTTGTATTTATTTTCATTTCTGCTTTCTTGCGTATTTTCATGTTATGTAGTTTTGTACAATGTATTATTAGACGTATTTTTATGTAAAACAAATAAAAGTGTTTACGACATTTGTTAGTTTTGTCTTATCACACCACAAAGGAAATTTACATTTCTTAACTTTTAACGAAATTTTTTACGACAGTAAGAACAATGATATCTCAGCAATCGGATCCCTAAACTGTTTTTGAATAAAAGTATGATGTTAGAAATCTCACTTATTATAAAATTAGGTTTATTTTAATGCTATTTGTATCTTCGTTCTTGTTTACGATATATTATTGGCAAATTTTTCTTTTCCCCAAGTAACTAACTTTTCTTATACTTTTTTTTATTCCGCAACAAGAAAGTCACTAAAAAGACCGTGCAACTGTTTATAAAAGCCTTGTATAAATACATCACTAGTTTAAATGAAACCAACATCTCTGTTTAATTCTCTATCTTTAATTTTAACAGTTTACAAATTTTTAAAAAATAACTAAGTATCATAAGGTGTTTAGAATTATTTAAAAATAATGTTAGAGTGTTTACATTTAATGATGGTTCCCACTACTTGTTCTTCGTCACTTTTAATTAAATAAGCTAAAGAGTTAGAGTAGGCGAACATAAGACACGAATACTCACTTTTCGCTTCGGAAGCGGAAACCTCTACTTTAACAGGAAATTTTTCATTATGATCTATCACTTTTCGCAAATTATAAGATAATAATAAACTCAAAAGGAAATTTAAACAAAACTGTTCTAGGTTTTTTGAGTTGTTTATTGCGTTCTTCAGTCTTTAATTATCGTATATAACATAGGAGTATCATTTTTTCAGACCTCTGGAGTTATGACAAGAACAAAAATTGATTATAAATCAAACGTACAAAATAACTTTGTTCATCTGATCACTAGCTACTTAAAAATCTATACCAAACCACCTCCCTTCTCTTTCTTCCTCTCACAAAGAGCCTCTTGAATCTCCTCCAGCGTCTTCCCTTTCGTCTCAGGCACAAACAGTATCACAAAAATCAAATTAATCATACAACACACCGCAAATATATAAAATGGCACATAAATACCAAAATGGTCACGCATTACTTGAAAGCACTTGGAAAAAATGGCCGCTAAAATACAAAAATACACCTCGGAAAGACAGGACGCCAAACCTTTAACATTCGTGGGAAAAAGTTCCCCTTGTACCAACAGAGGAATAGGCTGCGCACCTAGATTAAAAATGACGACGTAACCTATAAGTGCTACGACTGGTACGAAATTAAAAGAACTAACATCAATATCAGTGAAGTCTTTAACATAGAAGTAGCTTCCTTCGACGAACAAACAAATACCTGATCCGATGAGTGACGATATTAGAAGAGGTCTTCGACCAGTCTTGTCTATGATAATTGAGCACAAGATCGTCATCACGCATTGTATGACCACGTAAAGAATGGTCGCAGCCAAAGGCGACATAAAGTCACCAGCTTCGTGAAAAATGGTCAAAGTGTAGAAGCTTATAGCCGCCACTCCACTCATCTGTTGACTGTTTCGTACCACCGTGATTATGCCCAAACTTTTTCGATTACTCTTTTTGGTAAACAGTTCCAGAACTTTCCCGTTCCGTTTATTTTGATTCTTCACGGCTTCTTCCAACCTCATCAATTCTTCTTCTACATCTGTTCTTCCTCTAAACTTCCTCAAAGCGGAACGAGCGCCTTCTATGTCGTTCTTCAATATCAAAAAATATGGGCTTTCTGGCATCCATACGAACGTTGCCAGAAGAAGACATGGCACTACTGTGCATATGGCTGCTGTCATGGTAATGCTCAAGTATGACCCCACCACGTTTATTAGCAACATTCCAAAAATCCATGTTGCTGATATACCAGCACCCAGCAACCCCCGAATTTCTGGGTCTGCGATTTCTCCAATGTACAATGGTATGACCGTGAAAGCGACCCCGTCGGAAATACCAGCGAAAAATCGGGCTATGCAGAGTTCCACTCCCGATTTGGCAAAAACTACCATCAACCATCCGATGGTGTAAGGAATTGCTGTTAACAGAATGGATTTCTTGCGGCCGATTACGTCAATAATGGCTGCTCCTAGAAAGCAGGATGGTATGGGTGCTATAAGTTGCATTATAATGATCCAGGAACCTTCGTCGTTGGTTATTTTGAAGGAGGTGGTGTTCCCTGATATGTATTGGGGGATTGAGGGCGAAGGCCAAGCAT
Organism: Zophobas atratus; assembly: GCA_022388445.1. Taxonomy (NCBI): domain Eukaryota; kingdom Metazoa; phylum Arthropoda; class Insecta; order Coleoptera; family Tenebrionidae; genus Zophobas; species Zophobas atratus. Next base: position 11,638,360 of record CM039444.1, read on the forward strand.
AGTGTAAGCCGCTGGTTACGATGGTAAGTAAAGCTGGAAGTTTTTCTGTACTAAATACAGGTGATAATAGTAAACATAAACCTACCAGTGAAGGCTGTTAGGTATTGGTAGAGTCGTCTAGGTTGGTTCATGGTTGTCAGTGTAAGGCTCATGGTTGAAGTTTAACATCTGTTGCGAGTTTAATTTGCTTATTATAATGAGAGTATTTGCACTAATTCTTGAGTAACTATCACTTAATTTCGTAGAGTCTAAAAATAGCATGATTAATAAAAACAAAATGTGGACTATGGACGGAATTCAGATTTTGCGTAACTTATTCATTGTGTACGAAGAAAATTTCCTAATCCTCTTCCCACAAAATCTTTAATACAACAACGAAACAAAAACTATTTAAGGAGTTTGTTTATCTTCATATTTACATATCTTATCAACTGTGTATGACCACAGTCGTCAAACTTTTTTAAATACATTATTGCGTCAAATGTATTGTAATAATATCGTTGTTGTTAAAAAAAAGTGAAAAATAGGTTTACAATCACTAAACTAAAAATTAATTTATCTTTGTTTGGTCAAGGTTATTTTACAGTCAATGTAAGTTACCAACCTAATTAGGTCACATGGATATTAAATCGCAATTTACACCTCAAAGCGAAACGGTGAGTGTAGTTCATAGCTGAACATTTGTTGTAATATGATCAAAGGTTCGTTAGGTAAGTATCTTAATTTAAATATACACTTGTTTAAAAAATCGTTTATTATTTAATGTCTAACACTTCACACCAGCTTTCTTCTCACCAAGTGTCTCTTGAATCTCCTCCAAAGTCCTCCTTTTAGTTTCAGGAACAAAAATCGTCACAAATATTAAATTAAGAACACAACAACCTGCAAAAACATAGAATGGTAAAAACATCCCAAACGAATCCTTCAGGATTTGAAACAACTTGGAAATTATAGCCGCCACCACACAACAATACACCTCAGAAAAACAAGACGCCATTGCTTTAACATTAGTCGGAAAGATCTCTCCTTGTATCAACATTGGAATAGGTTGTGCCCCTACATTAAAAACAATCACAAAACTTATAAGAGCCAACAAGGGTACAAAATTAAAGACAGTCGTATCCACGTTGGTAAAATCTTTCAAATAAAAGTACGTCCCTTCTAAGAACAGTGTTAAGGCCGAACCTACCAAAGACGTAGTCAGAAGAGGTCTTCGACCAGTTTTATCTATAAGAAGAGAGCAGACAGCAGCCATAACACACTGGATGCTCACGTAAAGAATTGTAGCACCTAGAGGTGACATAAAATCGCCAGCTTCGTTAAAAATCGATATCGTGTAGAAAATGATAGCAGCAAGACCACTCATCTGTTGAGCGTTTCGTAAAACCACTATAATCAACAAACTCTTCTGGTTACTTTTCTTCGTTAACAGTTCAAGGAAGTTGCTCCACTTTTTGTTATTCGTTTTGACTGCGTTTTGTAGTCTTTGCAGCTCATCTTCAACATCGTTTCTACCTTTTAACTTCTGCAGTGATAGTGTTGCTTGCTTGATATCATTTTTCATTATCAAAAAGTAGGGGCTTTCTGGCATCCAGATAAACGTCGCTAGCATTACAAGTGGAACCACTGAACTTACACAAGCTGTGACTGGGATGGTCAAGTATGCCCCTATCACGTTGATAAGCAGCATGCCGAAAATCCACACTACTGATATTCCAGCCCCTAGAAAACCCCTAATGTTTGGGTCCGCGATTTCTGCGATGTATAGAGGCATGACTGTGAAAATAACACCGTCACACAGACCTGCCAAAAATCTAGCCAGACATAACATAGATGCAGATTTGGCGAAAGCTATTATCAACCATGAAACGAAATATGGAATAGAGGTTGATAGAATTGATTTTTTGCGACCGATGTTGTCGGTGATGATGGCGCTAAAGAAACACGATGGAATCGGTGCTATTAGTTCCATTATGATTATCCAAGATCCTTCCTCCGGGGTAATTTGAAATGCACTTGAGTTAGTTTGTGTTAGTTTGGGAATTGAAGGTGACGGCCAGGCGTAATGCATTCCACCTGTTATCATTGATAACAAAGCTAAAAGTTACAGGGGATAGTATCACAATTTTTTGATAGATTTATACTTACCAGTAGATGCCGATAAATACTGGTAAAATCGGCTGGACGCATCCATGTTTTTCAAATTTTGTAAAATAATACAGTTGTCAGACTAATTAAAAAGGTGCATACTTTGTTATTTCTGATTTAAGTCAGTCTTAAGGGGCAATTCTGAATCAAAGTTGTTAAATTTAAAGGGTGTTAAATTGCAAATTTCCATAGTAACGAGTTAAATTCGAAAATGTGATTGGCTGTTTATTTTTTAACAACCTTTAAATTTTAACGGGTTTGATTCAGAATTGGGCCTTTAATGTGTTAAAAATTTTATCAGCTGATATCTTTATCCTTGGTAAACATTTTTTGAAAAAATGTGTTTAAGACTAGATAAAGAATGATTTGTTCGGGGCAGACAGTCAGTTAGTAACAAATGTAAAAAGTTTAAACACACCTTCGTAAAATAAGATAACCCGGAGGACCCTAAAATACATCATATGTTACGCCACTGCCGACATACTAAACGTGACATAGGCCAATGTGTGCACGTGTATAACTGGTTGCATAACTCTCAATTCTTTTTTGTTTGTTTTAAATATAAATTTGTTATTAATTATTATTCTACCGGATCCAGAAATAGTAGAAACCACATTCTTGTTAACATAAATTTCCACCATTATTTTTTAGTTAGCCACTTTCGTGCCTTCAGTAAAAAATACTCTGAACAAGAAAACACAAAGTTCACACCAGTTCATAACATCTATATTTATGTAAACATACATTTGCTCAATACCTATAAATTACAGTCCTTTGCTCCATAAAGTACAGTTTAAAACAAACTCTACATGTAAAAATTGAGTAAAAAAAACAAAATGTCTAAACACATACACCACCTTTACTCTATCTTAACAATAATTTCAGTACCATCTTTTGTGACTACAACATTGTGCTTTAGCCGCTTATGAAAATTGAGAGCGGACTCTTGTTTGAACCGCTGACCACAAAAAATACACTCGTGCGGGCGCACAGGCTGATGAACAGCATTGTGTTTATAGAGCGACGAGTACTCAGTAAACCGTTTCCCACACCCTTCCACGCTACAAACGTAGGGTTTCTCCCCGGAATGTATCCTTAAATGATTTTTATAATTAGTCGAAGACGTAAATGCTTTTCCGCAATTTGGGTAATTGCAACTGTAGGGTCTCTCCCCCGTGTGCGACCTTATGTGCACTTTTCTGATATTGGAAGTGGTGAAGGACCGTCCACAACCCTCCACTGGACACTCAAAGGGTTTTTCGCCTAAAATTTTAAATAAGAAAAAAAAAAATCATACAGTTGTAACTAGGTACCTGTATGGATTCTGAAGTGTTTCTGTAAATCTCCAGAGGTTTTAAACTGTTTTGTGCAGAGGGTGCAGCAGTAGGGTTTTTCTCCTGTGTGAGTACGAATGTGTGCTTTTAATGAATAGTTTGTTGAGAATCTTTTCTCACAGCCGTCTATGTCACACTGGTATGGTTTGGAATCAGTATGACTTCTCATGTGTACCTATAAATAATTAAGTTATATTAATTTGTTGACTGGAGTGTCTGACTTACAGTTAAATGGTATGAGGTGGCATAAACTTTGTTACAGCCCTCATAAGTACACTGAAACCGCTTCACTTTTTTCGGTGGGTCTTCTTTAGGTGGATCATTCTTGATTTTGTATAAAGTAATAATAGCCTGGGAACCATCATCCAATTCAAGAAGTTGGAAATTTACATCAGTATTATCAACTGATTCCTCTTCATTTGACATCTGAGATCCTTCATCTACACTTTCTTGGATTTCTGAGGGCTCAAACAAAACAGATGGTGCTCCAAGATTTCCTAAATTTTTATCTACAACGAATTCGTTTACTAAACATTCCAAAAGCATGACTAAAGCTCACCTGTGGTCATAAATATCCTTCCATCATCTAGCGTAATCAGCTTGAGATCTGCCTCATTGTATGACACTGCAGACTCACTTAAAGTATTTTCAACACTAATATCCTCCACTGGTTGCGTTTCTTCCTCCTTAACATCTTCATTACTATCGAAAGTCAGGTAAAATATTTGTTTATTATTTAAACTATTATCTTCTGGAAGGGAGGGCAAGTTCAATATATCCGAAATTCCAACGAAATTGTCTTCTTCGCTTTTTATCGTGTAATACTGAAAGGTCGGTTCTTCGTCTGCATTATCTACAAAATGAAAATTTTGAATTACAAGTGTTCTATTTTGAAAATAGGACAATCATGTTGGGAAATTACCCATAATGAACTTGATGGACGAAATCCTCCATTTGTGCGTATTTAGCAGGAGGTAGCTGTGCGCATGCGCTGCGTCACAGCGCCAGGACCGGAGCCCGTAAAAAGCGGCCCCGCGCATTGATTTTTGCGAAACGTAGAAAATTAAAAAGTTTGCTATAATTAGTTGCGTAACAACGTTTAGTCTTTGACGCATTTGGGGATTTTTCAGCACTTGAAAACTCGAAACTAATTCAAATGACAAATGTTTGACATTTAATTTTGTATATTTTATGGCTTTCCAAAATTTCGTTTCTAAATGTGCATTCGCGTTCAAACCTTTCATCCGACAACACAACCTCCTCCCATTCAGCAAAGCCTTCACGTCAGACTGCAAGGAACCCGGTGATGACTCGCAAAAACATAGTACCATAAATAAAGTCTTCCGGCACTGTTATCCAGAAGTACTCGAAGGCGCCATTAACCACCAGATCCTTTCAGAGCTAAACGCCAGCATGATTTATCTTTCCATGTTTTGCTACTACGGCAGAACGGACATAGCTCTTCCTGGATGTCAGGCGTTCTTTAGAGCCATGTATAACGAGGAGCAAACGCACGCTTTTTCTCTTATAGACTACCAGTTGATGCGTGGGGGTTTAGTGACCCTCTACCCCGTCACAGTGCCTGAGGATATGAACTGGACGGATATAACCGTCGCCTTGGGGGTGGCAATCGAGTTGGAGAAGAGAGTCAAGGAGAAACTTGAAGAAGTGGTCCAGCTTGCTGAATGCCACAAAGATCTGCAACTTGCGGACTTCATCACGTCCAAGTTTTTAAAAGAACAGGTTTGTGCGAGTGTTTTTTATACTTGAATAAGACGAGGTGTTGCAGAATGACTCGATTTGTGAAATGGGACGTCTGCTAACCAAAGCCAAACGACTAGTGGATACGGGAGGCGTGGGAAGGCACCTATTCGATAGAGAGATCTTCGAGTACATGCGTGACAAAAATCCAGAAATTAAATTTCCGTACCGCAATATCTGAACGTGGCAAATAAAAATCCAGTGATAATTGACTCTGTTTATTACTCATCAATCACAAGATAATCACAAATTGACTTGCATTCCTAGCTATTTGCTAAAAATGACTCGAAAGCATCGCTCGTCAATTATCTAATTCTACAGATCATTTCACCACAATTCGTCGCGCGCCTGCGCCTTTTAAGCAATACACCATTGGCGCGTTATGGTGAAACATACCGTATATTAATTTCATCATCTACTTACTCTAATAAGTGTATACATGGTTATAAATTCTCACACTACGACGTTAAAATCTTGTTGTGTATGTCATATTGTATGTATGTATGTATGTATGTCGGAAAATACAGGGTTATTCGTATTCCATTATGCAAGCAGACATTCTGAGCTGGTAGAAAGTACTAGTACGACGTAAAGACACGTTATATATATAAAATGTAAAAATACTCTCGTCGTGCCCCAATTATTGACTTTACTCTTGCTCGCCCCCCAAGGTTTGATCAAACATATACACCCCCAAACCTTCCCCTACGCGCTTCAAGTTAGTAACGTGGTCAGCAATTTCTTTGATAGCATCCACTTGCTCTTGCAGGTAGTGAGTTTCCAAGAAGTCGCACAAATTCACGTCCATGTGTCCAGAAGCAGTACTATGAAGATTAAGAAGACTCTACAATAATTTAAATTTAAATACTTGTGTTTGTTTTGACATAAAATTTACCTCATTCACATTCTTTTCCAGTTCTAGTGCGGCAAACATAGCCTCTTGCGCTGTACCCCAATCTTGCTTTGCAGGGGCGCTAATATCCGACAAAATAACATGCCCTCCTCTTTTATTCATATATTCCATTAGTTTATGTGCGTGGTCGCGTTCCTCGTCTGAACAAGCCTTAAAGTACTTGTAGAACCCCGGAAGCGCGACATCGTCCCTTTGAAAATGGTAAGCCTGAAATGCGCGCTCGCTTTAAAACTGACCTTGCGCTGAAAGCGCTTAATTATAGCTTGTTACGCAAGAGTAAACAATCTTTCAGGCGGAAAAGTACCAGATATGTTTTGTTAAATAGCTGATTGATTGCTTATAATTAAGATAAAAAAGTTAGTTATAATTAATAAAACATGAAGCGGCCGTGTTTACAGTATGGTTTCATAATAAATCAATACGTTACACTAAGTTTCCAGCTGCGCAATTTCAAGCGAATAAGCAAACAAGCTATCTATCTTACCATAGACAAGTACGTGTAAAAAGCACTCAATTCAACGTTGATTTGTTTATTTATTGCGTCTTCGCAGTCTTTGTGGAAATTCTGGCGAACTTGCGAGTGTGCCATTTTCGCTGCTTAGGCAACCACTTATACACGAATACCACACACCCGAAGTTGGCTTGGTTCTTGCGCAACACATGTTGCTCGGACAGCATCTGTCATGCGTCGAATAACACACAAATGTCAGAAAATTTGTAAAAATGGTGATATTAAGGTTGTGGACAATATTTTTCGTGTTTTTAAAATTAATAAGTAAAGGTGATGGGGCCACGCATTGGGTTGTTACGGAGAAAGGGATGATCCAGTCGCACGTGAGTACCTAAAACTAAAATCGCGAATTTCGAGGTTATGTTGCGTTTGTTTTTATATTTTTCGGGGAATAGCTTCCTCGTGGGTGGAATCGCGTTTTAATGTATGGGGGAGCGTTTTTCGGCGACGGAATTCGCGTTTGCGGGACGCCAAAACCACGTTTCTTCTGGTTTGAGTTGCGTCAGTCCGATACCTGATAAGTTTGGGGCGATAATTGTGTTTACGTTCCATAATGCATATTCATGTGTTAAAGGTTGCTCAAATGTTATTGCTATACGATTTGGACAAAAAAACGACGGAAAGTTGGCCAGTTTTTTGGTAATTAGAAAGGAACGTCGGGTCACGTGTTGATTATTTTTATTGGTTTTGCATGTTGGTTTTGGGTTCCGTTTGAGAGAGATGTGACCCCAAAATCCTAGAGATGACCGTTGTGACGTTTACCGAAATTGTTATCAAAAAGCGGACGAAATCAGGGGTTAATCGTGCAAGGTAACAAGTATGTTTTCTACGTGTTATTGTTTGTTAGAAAAGCCGGAAAAACTAGTATTTTTAAAATGTGCATTTATTATAGTTGGATACAACGAACGAGATAGAAGAGTGTTCAAGTTTTATCTAGTTTTATAGGAACTGTTAGCGTTGTATCACTTTTTGTACAAACAACTTTTACTCAAAAATCAGATAAACCTGTGATATTTATTACGAATAATTTGATTCATTTATGTTTCAAGGATCCTTTCGTTTCTCTGTGATAATAAATCTGTTGAATGTTACTTCTATTTGGGGACTTGAATGTCGACTGAAGAGGAGCAACTGTTACGCTTGTGAAAAGAGCGTGACTCACTATTTTCGGGTTACGAAATTTATTTTCAAGTTCACTAAGTGTGGTTGCACGTTGAACCTCGTAAAAACTAAATAACTATAAATAAATATATAATTTCAAGTACGTGTTGTTTTTTATTTATCAAAAAAAAAATTTAATGGAATGTTTGTGATAGCGATTGTTTTTTGTTTGAGAGTTGTGGTTGCAATGCACTCTGGCCTGTAATTCCTTCATTAGTGTAACATTTCGATTTAAACTGGATCGCTGCACTTTCCAATTTAGAAATTAAAGTGAATTCCTACCACGTTAAATAAATAAATCCGAATCGAAATAAACGTTTTTCATTTTTAATTCCAGGCGGGAAACTCAACACGAAATTTTCTGAAGCAGAAAAAATAATCCTTCTATAAAATTTCTGTCTGGTTGCATTCAGAGAACAGACGATGTAAACACCATTTGGGATTCTGACTGTGCTCACGTGCTGCTAAAAATAGTACGAATGATATTTTCAACGCTGCACAAATTTCTTTTGGATGAAACCACCGAGATTTTAAAGTAAATGTTTTCATCGCGTTCACTTTGTTTATTTTTGTATTTAAGAAATTGGTCTGTCTGTCTGTCGTCTGTGTTTCGTTAGACAGATAATCTCCGAATTGTTGTAAATTTTTCTATTTAAAATAACATACGCCTCCTGTTCCCAGGTGGGTTCGCCCCTGGATCTCCGCCGTCCTTACGATTTGATCTCTCTTCTCGACCAAGAAAAGCGCTGGAACGAAATCCAGACAGTCCTCCAAGATCTCATGACCCGCAAATCCACAATCGAAGAAAAATGGTCGAACCTCCAGGGCAATCCCGGGATGGAATCGAAAATGGCCCTCAAGAACTCCGATTGTTTGATGAACGGCAAACTCGCCAACACTGTGGATTTGTACAACATAGCGACCAACGGAAGCGAGAGGGTTAAGGTCGACTTGACCACCGAAAAAGAGGACGTTACGATATATCAAGTACCCGAGTGTAATAAATATAGTAAAATCGAGTTCAGCCTACCCGAGTACCAGCAATTTCCATCCCTACATATCGACAACATTGTCACTTCGGCCCCCGAAGAATCCCTCGAGAAGTTGATGCCGATGAAATCGGTCCAGCTTTTCGGGCACGAGATTCATAACGAGTTGGTGAAGAACTCGAGCTCGTGGGTGCACTATAACCTAGGTGCGCTGTATTGGAGGATCAAGGGGAACGGGCCTAAAGCGGTGGACTGTAGCAGGAGGGCGCTGCTTTTCGTACCACCTGTGTATAAAGACATTCCTTTGCATAATCTAGCGGGGATTTTGCATAAGTCGGGGCGGTCGTCAGAGGCCGCTTTGATGCTCCATACGGCAACCGAGTACGCTCCTAAGCAGGCGCTGCATTACTTAGCATTAGGGAATATTTATTTCGCCATGGGTGACTATAACAACTCCATTACTTACTATGATAAGTTTTTGGAACTCGAGCCGGAGCACAATGACGTGAACGCGATTAAACAAGCAACTCTTTGTTTCTCGAAGCTTGAAACCCATCTGATCGATTTCCAAGAGTGAGTATTTTTATGACCGCCCTAAATCGTCATTTAAGAGTCTTGAAGAAATGTTTTAGGGTACTTACAGGGTATTTTGTCCGATCTGCACGACTTTCATAGTCTTCAGCAGCACTGGCTCAGACTTAGTAAAAGATTGATGTGGGAACACTCTTCGTACGACGAAGAGTTAGGTAATTTTCAAGAAGAAGCACTGGAGTCGATGTTCGGCAAAAAAAGCCAACGATGCGTGAAGAAATCGTCGACGATATCGTGCGACTTCGTCGACAGTCCGATCGCCGACTTCGACACAATGAACCTCCAGAACCTGTTCCAGTACGTGGAATCAGAAACCCAGAAGATCAACGAACGCATGGCTAAAACGAACCGTCTAACCGGCGTCGATGACAAAAACAAAGACAATTATGAGAGCACGCCGCAAACGTATCCGAAGTTCCCCACCACGATGTCAACCTCCGGCGAAAAATATTTTGACGTGGCGGGGTGGCCGCACGAAGAGGAGTGCCGGAAGTGGAATCTGCCAATCAACGAGAAAGAGGATTTGAAATTGCCGATTTTCCTTCCGCCGGAGAATAAAGGTTACGAGTAAGTTTCCCGCGACGGGGTGGATTTGGTTTAAGGGGGTTGTTCCAGTATACATAAGATTTTGGCGGACGCTATTGGATTACCCAACGGGTCTGAGCACAAGTTACCGTGGTATCCGCCAGTGTGTGACGATGCCAGTGCTTTCGGCGAAAAGTACGTGCAACAATCAGAGCGGCATCTACTTAATAACGAGATTAAAAGCAACGAGTTCTTGAGAAGCCACTTTGTTAAGTATGTTAATAGTGGGAAGGCGGATGAGGCGGAAATCGGGCAGCGGATCATAACGGCGTTGGAGAGGGTATGTGGGATTTAAGGCTGGTTTATCAAAGACGCAGTTGCAGTCGCTGAACGTATCGCAAAACGAGTTAAATACGGTCTAAATCACAATATCGTTCGGTACACGTCGCTGTGAGAGGAACGTCCGAGAAAATCATCCAAAATTCAACTTTACGCATTAACCCGAATTTTCGTCAGCGACAGCGTCTTTGATAACCCGTTTTTATGACACAATGTGGTACGATCGCGCGGTTGCAGAAAAGCGCCCCCAGTTGGGTCCTGTCGACCCTCGCTAGCTTGTATTGGCGGATTCGGGGCAACACGCGCAAAGCCCTTGATTGTTTAGACCTGGCATTGAAGACGGCGCCCAAGGACCAAACCGACGTCATCCTCATATCCATCGGGTCGATCGTGCACCAAGTGGGTCTAGTAAACCAAGCCCTCAAGTACGCCAACTTGGCTTTCAAACTCAACTACGTGGAGCCGAGTACTAACTTCCTCCTCGCGTTGCTGCACTACGAAAGCAACCCCTTGATGGCCATGTACTACATGAAGAACGTGCTTCGTGTGGACTCGGAGTTCTACGACGGGCAAGCCGAACTCCTGCTCAAGCTATGGGGCTGCCGCATCAAAATGGGTACTTACAACAACGTGAAAAAGCCGGCGGAGAAGCTACCTCAGGAGATTTGCTCCGAGAAAGAGTCGTTCAAAGGACAAGGTATGATATGTTCAGCGAATGGTGATGATTGTAAAACAGCATCTATCCAGTGTTTTCGTACGAAAGAAGGTACTATTACTAATCCTGTGTGGTCTGTGTTTAGTTTTTTCTGTTGATTGTGTAGATGGTGTTATCCTTAAACGTCCCTTTGTCAAATTTAAAAGCGGAGTTAAGCATTCTTTAATTTCCACAATCATTGCTGCTGAAGGTTCCGGCGATAGTGAGCCGGACCAGTCGCAGTTGGAAAGGATTAACGATAACCCGCATCCTTTCCACATGAGGATTTTGTTGGGGGAGGATCACGTAACCCCGGGACCAACGCCGGAGTTCTATGGTAAGACTGACGGGTGTGGATGCACTGTCTAAGCGAGGGTTTCAGTGGGGTTTAGCGACGATTCTGCGTCCGACACGGTACTACACGTATACGATAAGTCCGGTACTTATCCGTTGTCGTCGCACGGGTGCAAAGAAATCATAGAGGCGGATTGGGTTCACTTCACGTCGATGTGGCAGTCGATAGCCGCGCGAAACATAGAGTAAGACTTTTCGTAGCACACACAATAGTACCTATAAAAGTACCATCGCCATTCCAGTATAGGACCATACTTGAAACCCCTGCCGAAAAATTCCAAGAAACGCGGTACTAAACCCTACTGCACCGACGGCAACCTCAACCCCGGCGAAACTCTGCTCAACCACCTCACCAGCAAAATCCTCCGCAGTAAATTCCCGGCTTCCCCCGATAGGAGTTTAGCCGAGTGGTTGGGGATCATGGCCGGTGATCAAAAAGCGTCAGTTGAAGAACTGGGGGCCAAAATCGGGCTAGCCCTCCAGGAAAACACTACCTCGTGGCTCCTAGCCACCGCTGCTGCTCTCTACTGGCGGGTTTTGGGTAACGCCGAAGAAGCGATCGTGTGTTTGCGGCTAGCCCTGAGTCACGTCCCGGATGACATGAAAGACGTGCCACTGATCAGTTTGGCCAACGTTTTGCAAAGGTTGTTCATGTTTTGGGTACTTCTAGTTGCTGATTTGTAGTTCTTAGGTTCGGTTTCAACGGGGAGGCTCTAGAAGTGGCGTACTTAGCTCTGAAAAGCAACCCGAACTTCGTGGTTAACCATTTCACCGTGGGTAACATTCTTGCGTCCATGGGGGACCTGGAGGAAGCCATATCATTCCACCGCTCCGCGCTCACTCTGGATTCGAATTTCGAGCCGGCTCGGAATCGGTTGCAGGCGATCTTGTGCACTTTGTTGTTCGACGAGTCGGGAACGCTGAGGAGCATACCGGAGAATTAAGTCTACACTGAATGTATATGAAGAAGATACTATTTTTGCATGCCAACATATAATACGTGTTGCCCTTACTGTATAGATTTGTTTTAGTTCGTGACAGTACTAGGTGTGTAGGCGTTTCGTTCGTTCAACGAATATTGTTACTTTGACTCAATTGTAAGTGTGATGGAAATTCTCAAGTGATATTTTTTTCGTTTAAGCTTAGTTGTACTTAATCTCGATTTGCCAAAGAGTTGGAATTAATTTGTGTTCACTACGTTAGAATAGAATTAAGTTTAATGTACATTCCATTGTCGTACGGTTTGATACTTATTGACTTAATTTGACAATGCATTCTTTTTCTGTTTTCACTTTCGACGGTGTGATTTTTTTAAGATTTTGAGTCTCATTTTATTGGTGGTAATTGCTGTGAAATACAGTGACGATAAAAGCAGGAATGTGTTTTATTTTATGTGTTGCGTCGACGAATTGTTGAGTTTGGAACTTAAAATTCAAAAGCTGTACTTCCTTGCATACTTAAATAAATGAGAGATGTGTTTTTTTTATAAAGTTCGTGATTCTGGGAGAATTTTCAAAAAGGAGGCGACTTTCTGGCCATATTGAGAAATTTTTAATAACTTTGGTAGATTGGTGGATGCGCCGGGATTAAAGCAATTTTTGTTTAATATCTAGAACTTTCTACATAATTATATTACAGGAAAAAAGTATGCACACCTGTTAGACGACTTTTTTTTTGCGAAAATTTCAGGTAAGACGTTTTTCTTAGACCAATCCAATACATATTCTGACAAAAGAGTTGGAGGCGCCGGGATAACTTTTTCAAATATTTTAATTGCTTTTTACACGAAAAATTATTTTAAAGAAAAATTATGTACATCTTTATGTACCTTGGACATCTAAACAAACTAAGAACAGTCATATATACACAGTTAAATGGCTCCAGTTTTAAGCAGCTTTGATTTTTTTATCTAAACACTGGAGTCAAACGGTAAAAATAAGGCAGATGTGTTTTCTGAGATAAAAATACCCGGTTTTGGGTCGACTTGAGCACCATTAATTTTATATATATTTTTTAGAATTTGTTTTTACATGTAGCAATAAAATTGGCGAGGAATACAAGAAAAGGTCCTTGAAAGCTTCCAATGAAGGACGTTGTATTGTGCAATACAATGTGATTCACGAAGAACGTCCGTATTGATAGTAATTAATAAGTAATAATTGTGTTTATGCAACCCAAAATACATTCTCATTTGAATATTTTTTTAAACAAAGTTATACAAATCTGAGAATCTTGAAGTTGATTAGTGAGCTTTCATATAGTTAGTCTGTTGTAAAATGTGTACAAATTACGAAAAAACGGGCATGATATTGCTACTTGGAGAATTGGGATATCCCAACAGAAGGGTTCCAAGTAGAAGTCTTTCGGCGATTAGAAGTAAAACTATGAGAAAATTGGCCGCTTATTAAAAAATCAAGACTTCGAGTAGCTGCTAAACCCGAAAATGAAGTGGGAGTCTTAAAAATTACTCAAATGAAAAACGCACGAAGAATCCTGTGAGAATGTATTTTGGGTTGCATAAAAATATTCGATATTTTTGACCATGAGTGTATTATTTTTTTGTTAATGAAAGCATTTCTTTTATTGTTTTTCGATATCCAGAAGTTTTTTTTTGTACGCTTTTACTTCTTCAAAAATTCGAACCATTTTTCTAGAATGATCAAAACAGAATACGTCATTTTTAGCGTTTTGCAAAAAGTACTGTGATAACCCAAACATCCCGTCTTAAATTGACATGTGAAAAAAAAAACTGAAAGCCCACGAAAAATTCAAAAAGTCAAAATTTGACCTTGGCTGTGATCGTCTGACAAAATGGAACCCTACGTTGTGTTTTTGAAAAATGGCGGGATGCGTTCAGGTGCAAGTGGTGGACCCTAACGTTGGAAAAGTACCGCTAAATAAAACACAAAAAAAGATCACAAGATTTTAAATGAAAACTATGCAGCGGCAGCGGCACCAGAGCCCTATAAGACTGAGGCAATCGAATTATGTCAATTTTATTCTAGAGCACAACAAAAATACCCATAGGGGACGTTGTAGCACGAGCGGAGTTTGGGGCTCCTGGTCGTGGTTGTTCTCCTACCCACGACAGTGATTCTATCTATCGCAAGCACTGCAGCCCAGCACGAAGAACATGCCTAGGCGAGTAGACCGTTACGGTCGCAAACTCGCAGTTGGGTCCCGGCTATGGGGTAGAAGCCGACAGCGTTACGTTATATCGACCGCCTCTGAATTCTATTCTACCTGCATCTTTTGTCCAGATGGCGCGATAAATCCCGCCAGCTCGACTAGGAATCGCGCACTCCGCTTCCACCACGTGTTTCTGTGTTATTTAACCTCAATTCCATTTATATGTTCAACTCTAATATTAACGATAACTGAACAAATGTTAAAGTTTTAAAAAGCGCAGTAAACAACATTACAATTCTCCATACAATCTTGTGAAATTTTAATAAACAAATAATTCTCATTTGAGATTAAGATTGGACATCAGACAATTTATATGATGAAAACATCAATCAACAAAATATTTTCAAAACAAAAATTAGCAAAGATTTATAAAATCAAAAGATCTGGTGTGAAATAAACTTGTGCAGATAAAATATTAGGTGAGGTTAGAAACTGCAGAGCATGAAAGTTTACGTTCAGTTTAAATTATACAACAAAGAAAATTACTAAAGTTAAAATTGTGAGATAGAGAAATATTGTATGAGGTGAAAATTGCAAAGCTAACAAATTTACATGAGATTAATATTTGCCACACTTTATCAACGATTCAAACAAAGAGTTTACATTATGTTCAATTATGCCACACTTTATCAACAATTTAAACAAAGAATTTATATGATGTTACATTATGCCATGCTCCAAGTGATTGGTTACTTAAAACAATTTGTTTTGAGGGTTTATATTGTGGACTGTTTATCCCAAACAAAACACATAATAAATAAACACAAAATGCATCAGGCGTTGCGAGGAAAACTCCTCGGTGATGAAATTATTCACGTTGCGAGGAAAATGCGTCTCGGTGATGTGATGATGATAACGATGATAACTGTCTAAGGAGAGAAATCTTTAATCCTCCCTGTCAGTCCACGATATTATGAATTTTGTTAATTTAACTGTATTAGCATCCAGAAACGTTATTCGTAACTTTGTTAAAAAAAGACTAAATCCTGACTAAGTGAATTTCATGAAATCTCCTAGTAAGTGATTTATCTAAATAAATCTAATGTCTGTTAAATTGTGTTAGCACCAGTTAACGATTAAAATCCTCGCCTGATCTGTGAATTTACAAACAATGAATCAAATTTACACGTGTTTGCGTCGGCCAAAAATTCACATTTTTCCACTTCAAAAGCCACAAGAATTAGCTGCGCGTGTTGTCGTCGTTACGTTTAATTTTCGTTAAACAAAGGCTTTCTCCTTCTTATTAACTACCCAACTAAGCTAGCTCACCACGTGGTTACACTCACAGCAAAAACCCCAAAAGTGACACTTTTACCTCCCTCTACCCAAGGTTAGTTAATAGAGAACAGGTTACCACATAAACGAGTATGTGGGCAAAATAGCTTACGGGGGAGGAGAGGTGTCAGCCCCATGTGACGTCAAAATGAGGTTGGTATTACTTGGGAATTTTTAGTAACTTGTAATTTTGAGTTGGTGTGACCGATCAGCTGTTGCCTTTAATCTGTATTTGTGTTTAAGCTAAAATGAAATGTTTTGATATATTACTAGAAAGGAAAAAGTAAACTAGTAAATGCAGATTTTCAGATTTTTTTGCATAAAAAAAATCAGTTAATAGTGTGGCATTTGTTATTTTCAAGTTCTACTGGCAGCAAAACATTTTTCTTGAGGTTTATTAAATTGTTCTTTTCACAGGATTGAAATTTGCGAAGTAGAAGCGGTCACTTGATTAAAAGTTTCCGTTTTTAGTGTTACTCGAGTATTTAAAACGAGCAATTTTCGCGCCATTTGAGAGCCCCTTGTGACGTATTAATATGGCATCCCAATGTGGCAACCTTATCTATTAAATGACTTTGCCTCTACCAAGCCGCCATCTTGTCCCTGCCAACCCTTTAACTAAAATTCCCCACAGGATCTTCAACTACCCAGAAAGCGCTAGCGTGCACATGGTTGCCTATGTTTAACGATTTCTTTTATTGAATGTGATTTCGCGACATTTTTTCAGCGCGAAATTTTAATTCAAATTCGGTCACTACAATATGCCCTGCTTTCCGATTCAGCTGGTCGAGATCTATATACCTTTTTTTTGCAGATTTTTAATTGACGTTCTCAAAAGCTCAATTTTTCAATAAGTTCCGAGTGACTGTTAATGTTTGTGTGACTTTTTTCTACGGTTGGCGACATATTTTAAAATTTCATTATGGCATACCTGATGTCAAATTCAAATTTTGGACACCACTTCATTCAGTAACTGCCATCTTTATTAACAATTGTTATATTTTTGGTTTAAGGTACAAAAAGCACGAGTTACAGTAGTTTATGTAATTAAATCAAACTATTGTAAAATACAACTGCTTCTTAATATTAATTATGTCATTTGCCGAAAACGGTCTTATTTTAGCAGGTGCTAGCCCCGCCCACCCACCTTATCTTCTCTTGGAGGGTATCTCATTTGCTAAAGTCAGTCTTATCTTGGCAGCTACTAGACGTGAAAAACGTAAGGTGCACTATAATTTTTTTTTTAATAAATGTCACGGTCATTGACAGTAATTGAGGTTAAATTAATTAAAGTACGTCTTGACTACACCCTACGTCTTTCACATCTTTGGTTTCCAGAGTTTCCCCTTATGTCAAATTTAAAACATCATACGGTATATGCTTTTAATTATTACAGAGAGTATTGTTGGTTGCATATGCTTCATATTTAAAGTGTATATTTAACGCCCCCTTTTTTAGGCGCGTTCATGTCAAAATTGACAACTGTGAACTGACATGTTAACACTGCTGCCAATTATTCAAAGTTGCCAATCCAAAAATTTGTACCTAAACAGATTTTTCTGTAGATTAAGATTTCTAGAATGTGTTTTAGGCTTCGTTTTTTCGAAAATTCCTACCATTTTTCCAGAATCGCCAATATGACATACATATATCAATTTTCAGAATGAAAAAAAAATGGCTTTCAGACCGATATTTTGAAAATCTTGCATAATTTAATAGGCATTTTTTTCCAAAAAAAAAATTATTTGTCAAGTTCTCCTTCGATCTCGATCTAGGTTTCATTTCTTTAAACATTGCCACCAACTTTCAGGATTGCCAAAATCAAAAATAAATTTTGATATATTTAAAAATTTGACATATTTTCAAAACTAGTTCCGTGTGGACTTCACTTATTTTTTATTAATTTTTGTGGCGCCCCCTTTCACTTAGTAGGAAAAACTATTACTGATATGGGGTAACAAAAAAGTATTCTTTACAATATACCTTAATTTAACAACTCGACAAAGGATTATGAAAATACATTTATTAAATTAGAAATTCCTGTGGCGTTCCTCGTCTTCAAGCAACAGAAAAATCACTTATCTCAGAGTTAATTTTTCTATTACCCAAAATTTACAACAAAGCCGTTGAAATTACATACAGCAAAGAAACGTAGCCAGCGGTGCACAACGGACAGCTAGCATATGTGGTGTCATCTGTCAAATGTCAATTGTCACTGCGCATCTGTCATCTACTTCAAAAAATAATTTTAACAGTCGTTACAAATTCTACCTTACTATCCATAGCGTTTAGAATCGATAATCATCATCCGAAAAATTTTAGATACATGTGTCCTAAAAAAAAGAAATGTACTGAACATTGATGTATGATTTATTTTGTATTGTGTTTGAGTTACAACTACAACTAGTTCAATAGAACATTATTAATTAATAATTATGTATTTAGGTAGTTATTTCTTATAATGTATATATGGCCTACTTAAGGCATAATAATCATAGTAGATATGTTACATATTCATTTCTTGTAAACAACAGAATAAAGTTTTAGAACTATTGACAACACACTCCGTAGTAGTAAAGTTCACATAAATTTTAATAGCTACAAACGTCATGTGATATTATGGGCGGGGCTTTCTCCACCTAGCGTGGCGGCTCCGCCTAGGTATTGGTTTACACTAGGCAAAGTCGGAATATCCAACATCTAAATTTTCGTGTAATTATACCCACTTAAACCTCATTACTACCAACATGTTATTTCCTATTTAATTTTACAACACAAATCAAACAACCAAAATAATTTATTATACACAACATACACTAAACTAACCCACCTTCTCTGACTTATTCCAGTCGACTCCACGATTTTAATTAATTCCGTGTAGAAAAATCGGGATGTCATTCATGCGTTGCATAGCGTGTTTAATAATACAGAAGATCCTCGAGAGTCCAATGAAAATTCACCACGTGCAACTGCTACTAGGAGACTCATCAAAAATGAATTGTAATTACATAGAATGTACTGTATATCAGACTTGTTATCTGCTAAGCCGTTACGTCCTACGGGAACATAATGCGTGAAGTGCTTCTATAAAAGAAGTTTCGTTGTTTACGATCTTGCTAGGATATTATAAATTATTATAGACACACCGAATAATGTAGGAACATACTTAAGTGGACACATTTTGGTATTATGATGTGTGCAAGGATAGTGCGAAGAAACTTAATTTTCAAATAAAACACTCTAGGTTTCGACATTTTATTCAAACTTATTGTTGTTTTTTTTAAAATTATGCTAAGACAAGTCTGCTTTTGTTTTGGTAATTAGTTATTTCCTAATTAATTAGTGGCAGACAATTTATATTTATAAAAACTTATTGTGTTGTTTAAATTTATTAATTAAACGGACGAAAATTTTGAAAATCGTTACTCATTCATTTTTCTTTTTTTATTAAATCTTTCTTAACTTAAGGGAATTTATAAATGATTTTATTTCTGTTCGAAAAAAAAAAACAGAGATAGACATGTAAATATTACTAAGGAATAAGAAAAACAAGTACTTACCGTAAAAACTTTTCCTGAATAATCGTAATCAACGGTAGCAGTTGATTCAAGAAGCTGAATCACGTTGATAAAATAATTTATGATGTACCAGTGTGTATTAAAAAATCAAATCGTTTGAATTTTAAGAACCTCAATGAAAAATCTAAGCAACCCATCCATTTTTTAAGTCTCAGAAAAATAATATGTGGCATGTATGAAAAATAAATAATATTCTAATTAGGTTTATTACCGCATTAATTTATTAAATTCATGCTGAAAAACACCAAAGATGAAGTAAGTATACATTAGTTATTGTTCTTTATTGGCTGCAACAGGCAGCTTACGAATCAATACCCATTAAAAATGTAAACTACCTTGATGGAAGTTTAGTTACTTAAGAGAACACTTTTTACTACAGTTTTTTTTTCATAATGAATTTTAAACGCGAGTAATTGAATGTTTCAAGCCAAAAGCTGGGTGACTGATGAAGTGCACCGAAACATGTAGCAGTGTTCTCCAAATAAGCACCTAACCTATAGTTAAATTTACATAAAAAAGGTGAAACATTTAAAAACTGACTAAGTAATAACATGCTATGTGTATTTTTTCTTGTTAGTTTCTTGTTGATGTTGTAAGGGAATTCCCACAATAGCCGCTGTCACACGCACAAGAGTTCTAAAATATCTAATCTTGTGCAGCGTCCAGCAGCTGCAGTGAGATTCTGTCGAAGTCCTCGAATAAATAACAACGTAGACACGAAACCCCGACACAACTCCACCTTTCCTTCAACCTCCAATAACAGTCATTAGAAAAGTTCCCTAGACAAGTTGTACAAGTCAAAAATTACATAGTAGACCCTCCGGACGGTACCTTATTACGGCCATTGTCCACATACAAAAAGAATTTTTTTTTAAATTAATACAAACCGACGGAGTTCATTATAAATTTTTTAATAAATAATGTAAGAACTTGAATAAATCAATATTAGGGTCATTCGAACGGTATTCTTTCATAATAATTATAAGGCTGTATCCCGGGAAGAACAGATGGTTGTAAATTATTTAAAGTACAATTGTCCCCAACTATCGGACACGCAACCGTATTACACCAAAAACAAAGTTTTTGTAACTATTTCATTATAAAATTATGATAAATAAATCGTTTTTTGCAGCGTTGGCGGCGACGTGGCGGGACGGGGGCGGCGTGACGTGGACAACCGACAAAGCGAAACGTTTGCAAAAATTTCGCAACCAAAAAAAACCGCCACCGTACCAAAAACTACCCATCTAAACGAACCCATTTGTGCTCTAAGAATAATTTGGAAAAGTGCGAACAAACCGTCTAGTTATCACTCGAGCACCACCACTGTCACAGCAAATGATACAACTAAGACTTTTATCAGGTTTCATCCCCTATATAGACGTTTACCCCCTCCCCAACCACCAGCAAAGCCAATATTGTAATTACGCTTACTTATCTATATTCAATAAAGCACACGACGGATTCACGCAAAAAAACGCACGAAACGCAACCCGAAAGTCCCGCCTCTGTTGCAAAAATCCCAAAATCGTCTCAAACACCGCTAATTGGACGCGAATAATTAAACCGGAAGGAAAAGACCAGATCCGTATCCGTGATACGAGGCCCCAAAAGTGCAGTCTAGCCTTATTCTTTTACAGGATTAGGCGAAACCCGTCAAAGTCCTCACCGTTGTTGGGTTCTGTGTCCATATCCAGTTACGGAAAGGACGCGAAGAGGCGAACCCGTCACAGGCAGAAATTCGTCAAAAGCACAACTTCGTACCCGGACGGGCCGCCACTTCGCACCTGGGGGCGGCGGACTCCTTGTGGTGGACGAAGAGGTGGCATTAAAATCGATAAGTTCGCCGCCTATTCTACCATTCAAGTCTCCAGCTTCAGCGTTTTGACGTCACTGCATCGCTTGACGTCATTCTTGCCTATTCGGTGCAAATAGCGCGAATTTCGGGATTATGTCGAAAGGGGTGTATTTTTTGCAAGATGGCGGCGGGAGGGCTGTGTGTGAGTTATATAGGTGTGGGGGCGATAATTAGGTTCATTAAAGCTTACACTGTGGAATGGTAGTCCAAAGGGGTATTTTTAGAAAAATGAATTTTATAATTGTCGGGTGGGATGAGGGATTATTTTCTAGGTTTGTGGTGGGTTCAAAGCGAATTAGGCAAATGACGCACTTGTATTAAGCAAAGGAAAAAAAGAAAATACATGGCGTGGTTGACGTTCAATAAAGTTAAACAAGATTTTTTAACATACATTTATTTAATCAGTCATTTTACGAATTTATCGACATATATCTTCAAATCTGTTTTTCTGTTTTAGAGTGTTTCAATTCCTTATCAACTAGACATTATGTTCTAGAGTTCTGCTACTGTTTCATTCATTAGTCCGGGTACATAACATTTATGGTTTCTGCAATTATTTATAACCTTTAACCTATTATCTCCTACTGCTGCAGCATCCTGTTACAAATACCTTATCATCTTCCAAATAGCTATTCCGGAAAATCTTGGAAGATAAAAGTCGCATCTCCAATTAAAAAGGTCTTAATTGAAACCTAATGTGGTAGTATTTGATGATGGCTACTTATTTTGATAAGGAATTCTATTTTTGTGTTACATTTGACATAACAAGTAAATAAACAAACAAACTGATGTTTGAAGTATCTGTTAATTAACTGACGTTAACATATTTCATTAAATATGACTCAAATGGTTATATAAATTTTGTAATTTGGAGTTCTAGTTAATTAATTGAACTGTATTTTTCATTACATGACGTCATCAATTATCCAATAGATATATACATTTTTTAATACATATCGATTTAGCACTTTTTGCTTAAAAAATGTGAATCTTTTTACTCACTATTTCAGCTTTATTTTTAAATTGTCTAGTATTTTTTAAAGAGTTGTTTTTAATTTATAAATGCTTGGGGATCTATCTTAATATTTAATTTCGCCTGCTAATTGGTTACAATCTAAGTTTCCTCCTAGAAATAAATTTGTTACAAAAATGTCCCTAAAATATTTTTTTCAAACCTTTGATCGACGCCATCACTGTCAAGTTTTCAAAAAAAACCCTACTTGTCTGTCAACACGATACTCAAAAACGTGTGTTTTATTTCTTGTAGAGAAATAAGGATTTTTCAATTAAGCTCCACCCCCTTGGCTCGCGACGAATAAAAAAATAATCACATTTGAGACAGGGCGGGTGGGCGGGGCTTACATTTTGCCTCGTTTTCTTAATATGTGTAGTCATCTTTTCAGAACACGAAACTTGAAACAAGTTTATAAAGATAAATTTGTATAGGGAAATATCGATTTTGCAATTACGCTCCGTCCCTCGGTCTGGTCTCTTTTGGTTTTCTTTTTTAATTAATACATTTAGTTATCTTTGTATAACATGATTACTTATGAACATATTTCACATGGTAATTTCTCGTAGAAAAATAAGGATTTTACAATTAAGCTCCGCCCGTCGGCTTACGACTAATAAAAAAAATCGTCAGAATTGAGACAGGGCGGGTGGGCGGGGCTTATATTTTCCTTTTTTTGTTTATATATACAGCCATCTTTTCACAACAAGAAACTTAAAACATGGTTAAAATGGTACATTTTTGCAAGGAAATCTGGATTCTGCAATTATGAGGCGGAGCCTAATTGCAAATTCGATATATCCTTATACAAATTTTTTATTTTAAACATGTTTTAAGTTTCTTATTGTGAAAAGAAGTCTACATATATTAAAACAAAAAAGCCAAACGTAAGCCCGCCCACCCGCCCTATCTCAATTGTGATATTTTTTTTTATTCGCCGAGAACCAAGGGGACGCAGCTTAATTGCAAAATACTTATTTTTTTTACAACAAATTAAAATGTAAATGAGGTATGTAACCTCCTCGGGCGCGACAATTGTCTTTTTTATGTGAAAAATTCTCGGGAGTCCCAACTGTCTTTTTTTTAAATATAAAGTCTTCTCGGGGGCCCCAAATGTATTTTTTTCAGAGAATGTGAAACCTTCTCGGGGCCCAAATTGTTTTTTTTTTTAATGTAAATCCTTCTGGGGGACGCCACATGTCTTCTTTAAGAAAGTGAAACCTTTTTGGGAGGTCTCAACTGTTTTCGTTAAAAATGTAAAATCTTCTCGGGGGCCCCAAATGTATTTTTTTTCAGAGAATGTGAAACCTTCTCGGGGCCCAAATTGTTTTTTTTTAATGTAAATCCTTCTCGGGGACGCCACATGTCTTCTTTAAGAAAGTGAAACCTTTTCGGAGGTCCCAACTGTTTTCGTTAAAAATGTAAAATCTTCTCGGGGGCTCCAAATGTTTTTTTTAATGTGAAACCTTCTCGGGGATCCCAATAATTTTAGACATGTTCTAAGTTTCTTTTTTTAGAAATAAGTCTACACATTTTAAGAAAAAAAAGGCAAAATGTTGCCCCACCCACCCGCCCTATCTCAATTGTGGTGCTTTTTTTTATTCGTCGTGAGCCAAGAAGGCGGAGCTTAACTGCAAAATTCTTATTTCTCTACGGGAAATTAAAAACATGTTTTTGAGTATAGTGTTGTTCAAAGAATACTAGGTATATTAAGAAGAAAAAAGCAAAATATTAACCCCACCCACCCACCCCATCTCAATTGTCATGAATTTTTATTTTTAGGAACTTAAAACACATTTAAAATGGTAAATTTTTGTAAGTAAATATGGATTTTGCAATTAGGCTCCGCCCCTAGGTCTGGCAACGAATGAAAACTTTATTACTATTTAGATCAGGGTAGGTGGGGCTTAATCTTTGACTTTAATTTTTTCTTATTATATGTACATACAATTCTTTGAATAACACGATGTTTTGTAGATAAATAATGAGGATTTTGCAATTAATAAATTCCGGTCCTTTGGCTCTCAAGGACTGAAAAAAATCATCACAATTGAGGTAGGACGGGTAGGCGTGGCTTATATTTTGCTTTTTTTTATTAATATACACAGCCACCTTTTCACAACAAGAAACTTAAAAACATGGTTAAAATGGTAGGTACATTATTGCAAGGAAATATTGATTCTACAATTATGGTGTGGACCCTAATTATTGCAAATTCGATATTTCCTTATACAAATTTTTCATTTTAAAACAAAATGGCAAAATGTAAGCCCACCCGCCCGCCCTATCTCAATTGAAATGATTTTTTTTTTATTGGCCGAGAACTAGAAGGACAGAACTGCAAAATATTTATTTCTTTACAAGAAATTAAAAATATGTTTTTGGGTATCGTGTTGTTCAAAGAATACTATGTACATATATTAGGAAAAAAAGGCAAAATATAAACCCCGCTCACCCACCCCATCTCATTTGTGATGATTTTTTTTATGCTTAGAAACTTAAAACACGTTTAAAATGGTAAATTTTTGTAAGGAAATATGGATTTTGCAATTACACTTCGCCCCTAGGTTTACCAAGGATCGTCACAATTGAGACAGGGTGGGAGGGCGGGGCTTATATTTTGCCTTCTTTCTTAACATACGTAGTCGTCTTTTCAGAACAAGAACCTTAAAACATGTTTAAAATGGTAAGTTGTTGAAAAATTCATCACAATTGAGAATTGAGATCGGGGCGGGTATGGTGTGGGGCCTAATCTTTGGCTTTATTTTTTTGTTAATATACATAGTATTCTTTGAATAACACGTTCTTATTTTTTCGTAGAGAAATGAGGATTTTGCAGTTAAACTCCGCCCTCTTGACTCACGACGAATAAAAAAATTCATCACAATGGAGATAGGGTGGGTGGGCGGGCATACATTTTGCTTTTTTTTTCTTAATATGTGTAGACTTATTTCGACAATAAGGAACTTAAAACATGTCTAAAATGATAAATACGACAAAAGAATGAAAACCATGACTCACCTGCTCAGACAAATCATAAAAAAATGCTTTTTCTGAAAGAATTTCCACGCAAAAATTCAATACCGCAACCAAAAACACTAACAGAGCTTTTAACAACTCACCCTGAAGTTTGTACACTGAAAAACTGAAACAAAGCTGGTGTCATTTTTTCACCTCCACTAGAATCATGTTTTCACCACGATTTTATAATTTTTAACATTTATATTCCGTAGGCACAACATAACCTATAAC
The DNA here is from genome assembly GCA_022388445.1 of Zophobas atratus. Classification (NCBI taxonomy): domain Eukaryota; kingdom Metazoa; phylum Arthropoda; class Insecta; order Coleoptera; family Tenebrionidae; genus Zophobas; species Zophobas atratus. Next base: position 11,663,844 of record CM039444.1, read on the forward strand.
TGCAGGGATGTAATAACGTTTAAGGGTGGAGTAGTGTCAATTATATGTATATCGGGTTAATGTAGAAACTACAGGTGGCTATAATTTATCTTGTGTCGTTTTTAAAAATAATATTTGTGGTGTTAGCGAAATAGGGATAGTACCGAAGTTGAGCGACGTTTGGAGCGCGGTAGGCTATTGGTTGAAAATGTTGAATTTTTTCAAGAAAAAAGGGTGTTTTATGTGTTTTTGAAACAGGGTGGTGAATATATGCTTATTGAACCAAATGACGTGTTAAAAACTACCATTTCTTACGTTTCTCGTGAGAATAAAATAATATTTTTAAGTGACAAGAAAATACTACAGCAAAATATTTGGTGCTGCTGGTGGTTAAACTAGTTTTTTGTAAGAACGGTATTACTTTGAATAAAATATTAAAATTAAAGACTCATGAATTAACTATTTAAATTCTTTCTTATGTGCCATTACAGCGAAGTTATTTTTAACTATGTTGGAAATGTTGAAATTAACCTACTTATTAGAAAATCATTAAAATGATGAAAGTCGGGTTAAAGGAACCCTCTCCCTCCATATTTAAAATTCGATAACAACAATTCGGCGGGCTAATCATGAAGTTAAAAGTAAACAGAATTGAATAAGTTTAAGTTTGTTTTAGAGCTAAAAATATGTCAAACTTCTGTAGTTTGGACTGTTAATCAATAAAAGTTGAAGCAGTTAAAATCCATATAAAATCCCAGATTTGAATATTAGGTTGTAAGATATTCAAAGATGGTATTTGACAACGTATGTTATTATTGACAAATTTCTAATTTTTCTGGTCAAACTGTTGTAGCTGCAGTTGGAGTTTATGTATGTATTTGTTTAAAGTATAAATCATTTTCAATTGACTGAACTGTTTCGAATTTTTGGATCAAATTTTTGTGGACATTTTTCGAACCCGCTACTATCAAAAAATTTTGTTTTGAAGTTGGCATAGCATGAAACAGAATTTATACGTGGTACTTATTTGTAGAAAAAAAAAGATTTTTAAAAAAGGTGATGAAACTTTTATCTTCTTAACGTACATTTTAAGTTCAGAAATTTCTGAATTACGGTTGAAAAGTGGTTATTTTTCGTTGTTAAATGTGACATAAGTCTAAGCGAGGACGACATGATGCGACGGCTGTGATCTTAGGCTATTGCTTAAAATTGACTGCTTAATACTAGTCCTTAGAATTTTTTCAAATACATTAAACAAAATCTGCAAGTATGGTTAACACTATGACACTATACTTAAGTAAGAAAATATTTTTTTGATGTTTATTTAACTTATTAGCTAAATGAATAACTAAAACTGCTTGGTTTTCAAATGTTACACATTACCTTTCAAATTTGTTCTTCTATTTCAATAAAATTTAAAATATAAAACATAGAACGAATTTTTGACAACAGACATAAAATGCTTACTTGTAGTTTCAATTTCTGAAATTTCTGACAAGCAGATTCAACGAAAAACCATTATAACCTCCACATACATATTTTTTCATTTTATAAGTATAGTTGCCACATTACTCAAGAGATGGCGTTGTGATTTTTCCTCAGTGAACATATTTTTGGGTACCATATTTTGCGAGTAAGCTCAACCAGATGCTTTTAGTTTAAAATTACCGTTTTGATGGTTTTTGGTTCCAGAAATAGTTCTCTTAAAACGTACCACAGGAGAGTAAAATATATATATATTTTTATTTTATTTTTATGACCCCACATATTCACTAACACTTTTTTATTATTTTTCCTCAAATTTCATAATTCTCTCAGCTGTATATTCTCAGTTTTGGCATTTTATAACAAAATAGGTAGTATTATACCGAGTGTCTGGAAAATGTGTTTTAACAATCAACTGATGGGTCTGGGAAAAATAGTAAAAAAAATCCTTTTCACATTTTGGTGAAGTTATAATGATTTTAAAATTGGTTCTTTTGTTGCGTTTAACAACTAAACAACTCATTCATTATCACAATAACTAGTAATAAAACTTTTACTTAATATTTCTCTTAATGTTTGACTTATCAAAAATTGTCAAAGTTTTCAAAATCCTTCGTTTAAAATGTTCGCAGTTAATCTTAGGTTTCCTGGTGTTTTATTTTCGAATAAATTTAAAGACAGCTGGATGAACTTGAAAAAATTTTTTGTGCTTTTAGTGTTTGATTTTTTATGAATTTGAAAAAGTCTTGAGTGCCGTAGTGTTTTTTTTTAGTTCGGGAGTCTCTTGGGTACCCGTGGTGTATTATTTTGGCAGCCCATGGAGATTTTTGTAAATTATTTAAAACAATTTTGGGGACTTTGGTGTTCTATTTTTGGAAAATTCTGACCTGACCTGTTTTTGAGTTAACTTTGGGATCCCGTCTTTTTTTTTAATTTTAAAACAATCTTGAGGTTCTAGGTATTTCTGTTTGAAAAGAATTGCCAAAATCAGTCTTTTCTTATCAGGTACTAGCCCCGCCCACCCGCCCTCATTTTTCTTAGAGGGTATCTCATTTGCCAAAATCGGTTATTCACGCACTGTTGCCAATTTTACTTTTATAAAATTACGTTTTTTTCATAAAGAGTTTTTTTATTATTTTTTTGGAACTCCCGAAACCTCCGTACATAACTACTGAAGAGTTAATCCGCCATTTTCCAGACACCTGGTATAACCTTACAAAACAACACTTTTGGAACTTGGAATTCCATTTAAGTAAAGATATCATTATACAATGTGTTTTTTAAATTTCTGTTCTAGTTTGCCATGCTGTGTGCGTCAGTATTAATTAAAGCAGAAATTTTAAAAATCACTCGATATTTGTTTGAATGGAAGCCAACAATTTTTATTAAGACTCGATAACTTTTAATTCCAAATTTTTTAGGACAAACCCTATGCGGAAGTGTAAAAAATGGTGACATTTATTTAAAAATACTCATCAATTTTTTGAAGAAGGTATAGGATTTTTTTTATTTTCCATTTTGGTGTTAAAAAAGTAAAAATCAGATTCAAATACAGTTTCGAAATTGCTTTAAAGTGGTTTAGAGGGAGCTTTTCAGCTTTTCTCTTCCTTGAGTACAGTCGAACAAATGCGGCTTTGAAAAATTATAAAATTATCCCCATAAGTTAAACTAAAGCTATGTATGGAGTGTTAAACTATAGCTAAAATAGCATGTTATACGTGTGTTTCAAGTGACTTTTTCATAACAAAATTTTGTTTTGAGGTCATCGAGGACATAAGCGTAGTGTAACAATAATAAATGATACATAACACTATATTCTCAAATTTTTGTGAAAATATGATTAACCGTTCTCTCATCTGCGAAGCGGGGAAGAACTAGAAAAAAAGACACATAACAATAATAAACGAGATCAAAATAGATTCATAAACCACAAGTACAGGGGCAAATTATTTTATAAAATTTAAATGGCTTTTACTAACAAACATTTTGCGGGGACGTCATCAGCCAACTACACGATATTCTTAACTTTTAAATTTGTGAAGAACCAGTTCAGTAGTTTCGGAGATTATTTGTTCAATAAAATCGACACAGACAAACAACAGACAGACAAGCGGAAACGAGAGACCTATTTTTTCGTACTCTAGGAGCATGAAGCGTCGAGAAAACGTAAAAATAACCGGTCGCCCGATGGACTCGTTACAAAACTTTCTAAGTTACGCTTCGCAAATAAAAATTATTGTCTCTACTGTCTTGATTTACATCTATCTGTTTGAACGTTACCATTCTGATGAACAAAATTTCAGTCTTGCAGTAGACTAAATTTGAAAAAACTAGAAAAACTTTATTTTGATCTACATATGTCATTTCCGAAGGGGTCATAAATTTGTGGATTTTTTAATAATTGTTGTCTCAAGTTTAAATTATCTCTAAATACGTTAAAAAATGTTGTTTTTAATATTGTTTTTCAATTTTGAGTTTAAAACTTTATAACTTCAAAATTTTATAGTTTTTTAATTTTTTTGAAAAAATGACACCAATGTGACAACTTCAAATGGATTTTCCCTTAAACCGTTCGAAATGTTAATATTTTTTTTGCCAAGCTAGTAGTTAGTTCTAGAAGTACCATATAATCAAAAAATTCTCTAGTAGGCCATGAAATTAATTTTCAAATTTGCGCTGTTTGTTCTATGACAACTTTGCGGTGTGTTTTCAAGTGAAAATTTTCATATTTTTGTAAATTTCGCTACACATAAAGCATTGAAAATATTTCTGGACACAATTATTTTGACTAAACAGGATGTTCACCTTAAATAATTGATTAAATTAAGTCAAGGTCAAGACTACTGATTTTGTAAACAAATTAATTACTGGTGAATTTGCCAACGAAAGTTCAGAAAGCCCTATCTGTATTGTATTCGAATCCATGGGACGAATGGTCACTTTTATGTTTTCTCGACGTTTCATGACCTCTACAGTACGAAAAAAGTAGTCTACTAGACGGATTGTTCCCAAATTTTGTATGTATATTAGAAATATCATGTAGATGGTTAACTGCTAACCAAAATTTGTCCAATCGTCCCCACCAACAATTTGATGACGTCATTTCAATGAACGGTATTCTAAAATGATTTAAATGTTACACAAGAGATACTCATACACTTGTAGTGTACGAATTCACTAGAAACATTTGCAAGGTATAATAACGTTTTATCCATGTTGATGACGTCTTCGCAATTTTTTTATTGGTGACATTAAGAACGAGTCATCTAATTTTTTTGAAAAAGTGAAGAATACGCACATCTTTATATGTATAATAATAATAAAATAAAAATTATAATATTCAGAATATTTTGTTCGATTGTGGTTTAATTAATAATTTTAGTCTTCTGTTTTGAGCAGCAACTCATTCAAATTAAACAAATTTCTACGTGACAGTTTTCGATATATACTTTGAATATTTTTCATATTATACGTATGTCTGCGGACTGCTCCTCCTTGGAATTTGTCATTTACACCACTGGTTTTTACTATATAAAGGTTATCAGAAAACATTTTTTTTTTATAATTTTTCAAAGAAGCGAAAAGAACCTGGGATCATTTTTTTTTTAAATATAGCAACACTTATTTTTAAGTTTTCTTAATATTAAGAAAAAATGCAACATACATCTGGCTACAATAAAATTCTAAAACTGTTTAGCAACGATTGCTGAAAACGTGGTTAGAATTATCATTTATTTATTAATTTTTCAAAACAAATTTTAAAAAATGACCGGCTTTAATTGACAAAACCAAAAGCTTCACAGTTTTACCTTTTAAACATTTAAAATTTCTGGTTTTTGTGTGCTCCAGCGAGCGCTAAAATTATATCTACATTCATCGCAAATGCCCTTTACTCACAAAGTGCAGAGGTTATTTTTGCCATGACCTTAAGACTCAGGAAGTATCAGCCCTCTAGCATAAATAATTCCAGTAACATTTGCTAAATACTGTAAACAACCACCGCAAAAAATCGAAATGTGAATGAAAAAAATAATTAAAGTGATTACCGTTAGTACAAATCGTTGAAATATAAATGAAATTTCAAACTATTAACCCAACTATTATTACGTGAAGTTAACTTCGTTACAAATTACATGTAAACGTTTCTCGTTATTCGTGTCATCTTATCCGGTAAATTTATAATAAGTTAACTAACGCAAGACTATTATTTAGTTGTTAGTAAATGGAAGCAAGCTTTGGTCCATCGTTTTAACCAAAAAACCCGCTATACACATCAGTTATTGAATGACCCATTGAGTTAAAGTCCTTGCAGAATTAAGGTGGGGGAGAGCTTTGACCCAGTTTTGCCCCACTATGCAACGCACCCAAAATAAACAAACATCCGAAGCTCTTTATCTTATCTCATCTGAAAAAAGGACATTTTTCAAACAACGGCTCGGTCAAGCGATCCTTCCTTGAATTTATCCATAAAACGATCCTAGTCTTAATTCTACATGCATATACCCGAGGATAATGCTCTCTATCCCTACATTTCCATTCCCCTTCCCACCCTTCTCCCTTTTCCATCTCTCTCTGTTACAGACTAATCCCGTGGCTATTATTAGATCGAGGACAGGCTATTTTTAGCTCGATTATATAGGTTAGCTGGGGGTGTGGCGCTTGCGCCCTACTCTATGACGTCATAGCTGTTCCAGATCCGGATCTCTTCTTCTGGCGTACTGCTGAAATTGTTCATCCATTCAGATAAAAGGAAATTTTCTCCAATTTGTTACACCGACGCTAATGGCAACTATATTGAGATAATTAGACGGCGATAATTCCCGCCGCCTACCGCCACTGAAATCAAAGGGCTCTTTTTCGGCCGCGCCAGGGCCGGTTCTGTCGTCGCCGGAAATCAAATAAAGTTGAATTTTATTTCATTATATCGATTCGAACGATGGCGGCAACGCGATGACGCCATCACTCATTTACGTCATTAGGGAAATTTTGCACTTTTCTTACAATAAGAGCAACGAGACGTACATATTCGAGATACGTGGGCGGAATCGCTGACCTACAGCACTGGAAACGTGGGTGAAAGTTTAGAAGAGGAAAACCCATCGCTTTTGAACACCCACGCACCAGCTGAAGCGTTTCGTCACAGGAAAAGCGACGCCACGTGACAGCAACCGCTCAAATTTATAACAGACACACAAATAATTATCCGAAAACTGGCGGCGGCGCCGGGCCCCATTCCAACTCCAAACTCACGAATGGTGGAGGCGCCGGGAAAATTTTCAAAATTCAAAAACAATCTTACCTTGGCGCCGGACTCGAAGAGCGGTCGGTTTTCCGAAAAACTTTTCAAAATTTTGGTGTGTGAATTCACAGTCACTGGCCAATTTTGGGGAATTTTGTGACCGCATGTTTCGGCAGTTGCTGCCGTTCTGGCTGCAAACTAACTCTGAAACGTTTGCCGCGGTACTGAAGTAAGATGAATCTGTAACAGGCACGGTTGATGCCAGTGAATGGATCTCGGCCGCGATTGGTCGGTTTCGTTCTGACGTCATTACATTGATTGTCAAGTTTCACGTGTCGTTCAGACTGCAGGGTCATAATACTTGCAGGAATATTAGAATGGGCCTAATGTTCCGGCAATGCTGTGGATTCGGCGGCTGCGGAAATGGGGCTTGCCCAGAAATGGGACGATCGATGGGTATTGATTGCGATCAATAATTAAGCGAGCTTGATCAAAAAAATCAGTTGCTTGAACTTGATCTAGAGCTTCTGGTGCGACAACCCTGTTGAAAAAATTTTTAGATACAAATTGGCGGAGGCGCCGGGTTGGAAGGTCACTAATTCTCTGACTGATTATAATAATCACTGCTTTGAATTTATTGAAAATCCTTTTCTAAAGCGATGACGTCATGGATGACATTATTAAATTTCAGTGTTTGGTGTTATTTCGAAGCAATTGCGCTTTTGTAGCCAGAGAAACAAACATGTAGGTGTTCTTTATGTAGGTGTACAAATCGGTTTGGAGGTGGATGACATTTAGTGCAACAATTCCAGAGTTCGGCTTTTCTGTTTCGGTTTTGTGTTTAACTGGCTGAAATTTGCTTCGTTTAAGCAACAAAATGAAATTTGGAGAATTAATTTGTGCGAATAATTAATAGTTAATTCTAAGCGTCGACGGTGGTAAAAATTAAATAATATAAATGAATCTGATTTATGTTTAAAAAAAAATAGTCGAAGATTATCTTAACAGAACTTCCCTCGCTTTTATGAAAAATTATAAAATTTGATATTCCGAGAACCCCAACAAGTAAAAGAAAAGATATGTATGTTATGTTAAAGTAAATGTAAAGAATCATGCTAGGCGTATGTTTCAAATGAGTTTTTCTTTTAAAAAATTTTGTGATGACATGATAAATTTTTTGGAGCGGATAAACAGACATATTTTGATTACAAATTTACCATACTTACGATAACTTTAAAACTTTTGCAGAATTTCAAAGCAATGGGTTTGGCAGTTTCTGATTTAATCAGTAAAATAAACTAACATTAATTTTTTGAGTCACCCTGTGTAAATAATTCCAAAAAATGATAAATTACAAATATGGACTCATCATATGACGTCATCAGGGGGGTTGTAAACGAATAAATTTTAATCAAGGATGTACCATATTTCCGATAACCTTAAACCTTTTGCAAGGTTTCAGAGTATTCGGTTTTGTAATTTCGAAGTTAAATTGTAAAATGTTGTTATACAATCTTCTTTTTTTTACAAAAATCGGAGCATTTTTTCTCAATTTTATAGTAAAATAAAAATTCATAAATTAAAAAAAAGCGTAAGTGACGGAAGTATTGTAATCGAGTCCGTCGATCAACTCTCTACTTTTACGTTTTCTCGATCTTTCATGACCCGGTCCCGGATTTTTTGACAGATAATCTCCACTGAGCCGATTGTTGTCAAATTTTGTATTTATATTGGGAATATCATGTAGATGGCAAAACGCCAACCAAAATTTGTCTAATCATCGCCCCCAATAATCTGATGATATCAATTCAAAATTATAAAACAACATTTTGCTATTTCATTTTGAATCTGTCAAACTGAATGCTTTGAAATCTTGCAGATGTTTTCAATTTATGGTAAGTATAATATTTTTTTCATGAAAACATATTCGCTTATTCCTTCCAAAAAATTAATGACGTCATCCAAAAATTTTGCCGGATAAATTCTAACTAAAATGTACAAAATATGATGAGTCTGTACTTGTGATTTATCATTACATTCATATTTTTTCGATTTGCATATACTATGTGACTCAAAAAAAATCAATGACTGAATTGTTAAAAAATAAACATCCAATCAGATTTAGGAATTTAACTCGTTACTATGGAAACTTGCAATTTAACAGCTCTTAAATTTAACAAGTTTTTACAAGTTTAATAGGAGCAAAATCAGTCTTATCTCATCAAGTAATAGCCCCGCCCACCCGCCCGCTCCTATTTTCTCAGAAGATATGTTATTTGCCAAATTAAGACATATCTTAACAAGTACTAGTAAGTACATTTTTCAACTATTTTCTAAAATTAGTTGAACACATTTTCTTGTAGATTTCGTTATCCAATTTTTGAGTTAATTTTGGGACCCCATTTTTTTTAATTTAAAACTATCTTGAGGTTCTAGGTATTCCTGTTTGGAAGGAATTTGAAGCTGCTTTAGAGACTCTAGTGTCTTTCCTTATAATGATTTAATTAAATTTCTTAAAGGATACGTCATTTGCCAAAACCACTCTTATTTTATCAGGTACTAGGTCCGCCCACCCACCCTCTGTTTTCTTAGGGAATATGCCACTTGCCAAAGTCGATCTTATTTTAGCAAGTACTAGCCCCGCCCACCCACCCTCTCTTTTCTCAGGGGATTTGTCATTTGCCAAAATCAGTCTTATCTTCTCTGCGTCTGCGAGAAATTGAAAAATTAAAAACTGAAAAATTCTAAAATCCTAAAATTGAAAAAGTGTTATTTTGGCAAATTTTCATTTCTTTTTTACAAAAATCTGGATACCTCAACACGGATTCATAAACTAAGTGGAGGAGTATGTTATTTTATACAATTTAAATAATTTAAAATAACATTTAGTGTTGCAAATTTTGATTGACGTAAAATTTGGTAAAATACTGGACTGGATTGTTCAGAAAAGCATAATAAATGAAATAATTCCGTGAGTTTCAAAAATAGATACTTCATTAATTTTATAGTAAAATAAAAATTCACAAATTAAAAAAAGAAATTGTGACGATTTTTTACTCACACTGTAGATATAAAATTTGACAACAATCGGTCCGGTAGTTTAGAAGATTATCTGTCTAATAAAAATCAGCACAGACACGAACAGACGGCAGATGACAGACAGACAGACGTAAACGAGAGACGCATGTTTTCGTACTCTAGGGGTCATAAAACGTCAAGAAAACATAAAAGTAACCAGTCGCCCAATGGACTTGATTACAATACATTTTTAGTTTACGCTCTGGAAGAAATAGACAGTAAAAAAAAGACAGAATAAAAATTAAAACCCCAAACAATATTATTATTACTGTTACTCTTACAGTATTTAAAAATAAAACAACATTTTGATTAAGCGTCTTAATTATGTATGCAACACAGAATACTATTTGGTGTTTTAAAAATAGTCTGTTGGATTTAATATAAAATTTATTTTTAAAATTTGCAGATGCTATTTTGAATATTTTCAGAATTTTTGCTTTGTACGAATTTGTGAACAGACTGTATTTATACACAAATATTCGTGCGTAAGGACGAGTATTTTAATTTAGATTTGTCGAAATACATATTTCGAAAATTTCACAAATTAGGTTTTTTGAGAAAATCCAAAAACTAAGTCATTTTATGTATTTACATAATATATTAGTTTTAGTCTAGCGTCTATCATGTGTACTCCGAGATTACTGTAGAATTTTTATGATTCAGCTTGTTTAAATAAATACACAGATAAAAACGTATTTAATATTTTTTTGGATGAAGTCATCAACTTCTCGGACAAACAAACAAATAAAATTTAATTAAATTTCTTATTTCCTGAACCAGTATTTCTGTTTTATAAACATTTCCAAGAACTCTTTCATCTTATCTCCAAGACAAATTACAAAATTTAAACACCAGATAAACCCTTTTTGCGCTCATAATCTCAAGGTGCACCTAAAATTTGAGTAATTGGCTCTGTAGTTTGAAACAAAAACTAAATTTAGAAATGTCAAAACGACCCCATAAATAAAAAAAGCATTTTCCCGAAAGGTTACTCCACACACACCCCCATTTCGGCTCCTTCGCCCTTTCTGCAACCCCCCATTCAAATTTAATTATCCCGTTTTATTAATTATAAACAAATTGGTACATTGATGCGAGCGGTATATTGAACTGCAGGTCATAGACCTGGTTTGCACCCCTATGTTGACCCATTTACCCCCCACTTTGACACACTTTGCAACAAGTATTGACGCAATTCTCCCCACCTCCCAATCGGTATGACGTCATTGCAACCCCTCGCCCTAGTCCTTCCCGAGCGCCAATATTTGTTTATTGCCGCCCTTATTTTAGCAACAAAAGTCGCCACCGCGCCGTCGTCTTAGCCCGAATTCTTCCATTCTCCAGACTTTGTAAAGCAAAAATTATTTTATTAAGGGTGTTCGTCCCCTTAGGGACAAAATCGCCGGTTATCAGTATTCCGCAAGAGCGCCATAAAAGCAGATTAATTGCAGCAGCGGCAACTCTGATATTTTAGAATGAAATTGTCCTACTTTCGGGATGACGTCAGTGTGATGTCATTGATGTGGTGGGGCACTGCGGGAAGTGGGTCAAACAGGGTGCGATGCCCTGGATAGCAGGTTCGAGGACGCTGCACAGGATTCATTCTGGCTTTTGGGTGAATAGCTGTTCTAGCTGAAACGCTCTTCTCTTTCAAAGCCTCTCTCTCGCTTCGGCACACCGTTTTATGAATCAAATTTCTGTTTTATGAATACATTGGCAATTATTCACGATTGCTGGCAGGGCGAGAGATGTCAGCCAGAAAATGGGGCTAGTGCGTCAGAGAATGTTATATTAGAAGAACAACTTGAAAGCGGTTGGGGAGTTTTTAGTAGTTAAGCACGAAACTAAAAGAGTGGGAGGTGGTTATTGACAGGAGTTGATGACGATCGCAGGAAAGTTCTGACTTTTACAATTTACATTACATTAAACTCATCAAAATTTGATAGGCGTGCCATTTAGGAAATTAATATCTGGAGCGGGGTCTCGGCGTTTCTGGATTGCTTACAACCGGTTATGGATCCGATTTTTTCTAAAACTATAATTTAACCCTCAGTGGTTCTAGAGGAAGCAATTTGGAGTTTTTGAATGCAGGTATAAGTTGATTGTTTCTGTCACCGTTTTTATCCCAAAGATCTCCTCATAAAAAACAGGACAATATAAGGACGTAATTTTCTTAAAACTTGGAGTATCTCAAGGGTTCATATTTGTTTTTAGATTTAATGAATGATCGTTAGTGTTGTACAAGTACCAAAAACATACTCTTTGATGATGACGCAACGAAAATTAACAAAGTCGCAAATTATTGAACAGATAATTTTGAAAATAAAACGTTTTCGGATTGAAATGCTGAAATTTGTTTATGCATTTGCTCAAAAAAAATTGATGACGTCATGAAGTTACTTTAAAAACCTCACTTGAAACCCATAGCGTCACATCCTCTTCTGTCTGTGGTTTAAGATCTAGTGATATGATGGGGGTTCTGGCTCAATCTTATGGAAAATTATACAAGAGAAATCGTAAACATTTCAAAAATTGTTCGAACATTTTAGGAGTGAGTTTTTTGGCACATTTTGGACACACCTCGGAATTTGCTGGCACTTTTGTGCTTTTTGCGACTTGAAACTTTATTGAATTTTTACTTCTCGAGCTTTAGCTAAGGAAGTATTGTAATCAAATCCATCGGATGACTGGCTAATTTCATGTTTTCTGGACGTTTTATAACCATTAGAGTGGGAAAAATAGATCTCCCGTTTCCGTCCGTCTGTCGTCTGTCTGTCTGTCTGTTCGTCTATCGTTTATCGTCTGCCTGTGTCGCTTTTTATTAGACAGAAAATCTCCGAAATTACCGAACCGATTTTTATCAAATTTTAAATACACTACCAGACAAAAACCGGACACTTGAATATTTGTAACTTTACGAAATATTTAGTGTTACAACTTTTTTTAATTTTTATTTCTCGAGCGTAAGCGAAGGAAGTATTGTAATCGAGTCCGTCGACCGACTCTCAGTACGAAGAAATATGTCTCCCGTTTCCGTCTGTCTGTCAGTCCGTCTGATCGTCCGTAGATAGTAAAACGATAATCAAAATTTGTCTAATCATCACTTCAAAATTGTACGTAATAAATGGGTTTTAAATTGTATAAAGTAACATAGTCCTACATATGTAGTTTATGAGGCCGTGTTCAGTTTTTATCCGAAACGACCAGATTCTTGAAAAAAAAAATCAAAATTATAAAACAACATTTTGCAATTTAATTTTGAATTCGCACAACCGAATGCTTTGAAATCTTGCGAATATTTTAAAGTTATCATAAAAATGATAAATTTTTAATCAAAATATATTTGCTTATCCCCTCCAAAAAATTATGACGTCAGCTCAAAATTTTGCCGAATACATCCTAGTGAATTTATTTTATTGATTTAATCAGGAACTGCGAAACCGAATGCTTTGAAATCTTGGAGATGTCTTAAAGTTGTCATAAGCATGGTAAATTTTTGATCAAAATGTATTTACTCATGCCCCTAAAAAAATTGTTGACGTCACCTCAAAATAGCGTTGAATAAATCTTAAATGTTCAAAATATGATGAGCCTATACTTGTGATTTATCCCTGCATTATTATTTTTTTTTAATTTGCTTATACAAAGTGTCTCCCAAAAATTAATAACTGAGTTGTTAAAAAATAAACATCCAATCAGATTTAGGAATTTAACTCGTTACTATGGAAATTTACAATTTAACACCTTTTAAATTTAACGAGTTTTGACAAGTTTAATAGGGGCAAAATCAGTTAGCCCCGCCCACCCTCCCTCTATTTTTTCAGAGGATGTGCTATTTGCCAAAATAAGTTTTACCTTGGCAAGTAGTATTCCCGCCCACCCGCCCTCTATCTTCTCAGAGGATATGTCATTTGCCAAAAACACTATTTTCTTAGCAAGTACTAGCCCCGCCCACCCGCCCTCTATTTTCTCAGAAGCTATGGCGTTTGCCAAAATCAGTCTTATCTGAGGAAGTACTAGCCCCGCCCACCCACCCCTATTTTCTGAGAGAATATGCCATTTGGCAAAATAAGACTTATCTTACTAAGTACTAGCAAGTATTACCGTCTAAGAAAATAAAGCGCGGGTGGGTGGGGCTAGTACTTGGTAACATAAGTCTTATTTTGGCAAATGGCATATCTTCTGAAAAAATACCGGGTGGGTGGGCGGGGCTAGTACTTGGTAAGATAAGATTTATTTCGGCAAATGACATATCCTCTGAAAAAATAAGGGGCGGGCGGGTGGGTGGGCCTAGTACTTGTTAAGATAAAACTGATTTTGGCCCTAATAGTCTTGTAAAAACTACCGTCTGAGAAAATAAAGAGCGGATGGGCGAGGCTAGTACTTGGCAACAAAGTGATTTTTGGAGTATTTTTTACAAAAGTTCAACCAATCGCAGGTAATCACAAAAAGTTCAAGTGTTGAGGTTTTTGTCTGGCAGTATATTTTAGGAATTCGTATAGACGAAAAACGATATTCAATATATCAATATATTCATCCCCACCAACAATGTGATGACGTCGCCTCATCATTTTGCGTAGTTAAGGTTATTCCAATTTGACGAAATAATATATACTGATGTACTCGTGGTTAATGAATCAGCCTTGATTTTGATTACAATTACTTTACAATTTTTTATGCAATATTTTCCACGTGGTACTGATACCTTGCTTCTTATCCGAAAAAGTTCTTCTTTATGGCCTTGATACACAAATAACTATTCTTTATTCACACTTTTCATAAAACTGATGACGTCATCTTGATCTACATTAGTATAAATTTAATAGTCAGATTCGATAGATTTCAACTTTGTTAAAATATTTATACAGGGTATATGTACATTCGAATACACATAATTTTAGTGTTCCTTATTCATATTAAAATATTGATGACGTCTTTTCAGGAATTATCAAATAAAGATTTATTTTCAAGCTCACACTCACGACGTTACACCAAACCAAAGTCAGTTCTTTAGAGATTTTTAAAAATATATCATTCCTCTACCATGATCAGTACAAAGATAACGAAGAAATCGTTAATGAAGAAGTTTAAGATCCATTCAAAGAACGGCTACACTCATGTTTTCTCATCATTTCATAACCCCTAGAATATGGAAAAATAGGTCCTCCGTTTCCGTCCGACAATTTTATACTATTGTCGGTATATCGTACAGATGGCAAAACCATAACCACAATTTGTGTGATTATCCCCTCTTACAATTTGATAACGTCATCTCAAAATTTTTCGTAGTAAATGTTATTTAAATTTCGTAAAATAACATATTCCTGGACTCGAAACAGACAGATTTTCACAAAAAAATCCAAATTGTGTAATAATATTTTGTAACAGTACAAAAGAGCAAGTGTGTTAAAAAAATATAACTCTACTGATTTCAGGAATTAACACGAAAATGCATTTTTGCGTGAGTTACCAATTGCTAAAATTAAAAAGTAACAACAGACAACTTTCGTTGTACAATTTTATAAACTTTGTAGTTCTTTACAACGACTGATCAATTTCAAACAATAGTAAGAGCAAATGTTAAAAATAGACGAACACTTGTAAGACGCTTTTAAACACTCCCACTGCGATATATTTAACCAATCTTAAAAAAAATCTCTGGACTAATATCCGTACCTGATCTAATTTAAAACAAGATTAGAGGATAATTAATTTGAATCTTAATTGTTGCAACTTTTGGCGGACCTGACCAAAGCAGTAACGAGCGAAAATCTAACATAAATATTTTCTAAAAGTGTCTTTCATTTCAAAACGACGTCGTTTTCAAATAACAAATAAGCAATTTTTATTAAATATAATGCATAATATTCCATTAACATTCATTTAATGTGATTCTGATGATCTTTTTTAACCAGACGGTGTATCCATAAAGCCTCTGACGTCACCACTTGACCCTTGCACCGTTTCCAGTTCTCTCCAGAATTTCGTTTACATCTTTCCAGGAACAACATTCCACTTCCGACCCGAAATTAATAGAAAATTTGATTTTCTTCTATTTGATGCATGAGCCAAAGGTGTCAATCTAAATGCTGCCGCTAACCTGTTGGCATGACAACGACTATGACGTCATAGCCCAGTCACGGCTCTAAGGTTATATAGGTCAGCTATTTCTAGCTATCTGCACTGTAAATATGCCTGAAAATACTCAATGAACTTACATTTATTCAAGCAATTTATGAAAGCATCCGGGTCTTGCGGGTCTAAAATAGAGCCCCCCACGAAAATTATATTATTGATGTTTTCAGTTGACTTAAGCTGAATTAGTTTCCTTGGTAAATAAAGAGGGAAGAATGCTATGTGCTAATTAGTTAACAGGATTACAAAGTGCATTCGCTTCGAAATAGTACAAGTTTTTACAAAAATTAGTTGATTCGGGTTTGGGGGTATATCTGAAAATTTTTAATTGTATTTTATTCCTTCGTGCATTTTGTTTATGTGTGCGGTCATTCAACCACTGTAAACAAAGCTCTAGTTCTGCGATTTTCCACTTATAAGGTCATACAAGGCGCCACTGGCAGTTCAGCAGGAGGCGGTAAAAGCAGGATCTGTTTCAGGAAATTTCAAGAAATGAAGCGCCATCTCGCGACGAAGTCTGCAAGCTCGAAAATACACAGTCCTAATAATAATCAATACCCACTTGGTGGTTTAAACACTTGAACTATTTTGGCAAGTAAAGAACAGAATTCTAAAATAATAACATTCATTTTTAGCAACTAGATAAAATTATTTTTGGTTTAAACTAGACCGAAGGAGCTTTTACTGAAGGAAAATCGTAATTTGCAGTGTTTGTCAGATATACAGGATGTCTCATTTTGATTGTGGCCAAAATTACTTCAAAACTACTACTTGTATAAGAAATGGATTATGACAATAATTGCAACCTACGTTCAATGAAAAAAATACAACGACTTAGATCTGAAAATAGTTGTCTCGTCTCATTTTTGAAAAAATGATACTTTTACGTACGTCATGATATCTGCCGGAAATAAAATTTTAAAAATATGTTTGGCACACCTACAAGAATGCGGGTTTTCATTTCGCACCATTATCAAATCAAAGAATGATTTTGCTCTTCTTTCATTCTATACAAATAGAGTTAACTTTCAGCAAATAATAAATAAAAATCCTTGCCAACCCACTCTTCCAGCTATTTTCGTCCATTCTATAAACAAACCAACCGATCCGATTCATTTAAATCTTGATTTCCCTAAAACCTCCTTCGCAGTTAATATTCACGTTAAACCCGTCAACCCAAACAAGCAATTGCTCATCACCGCAGTTTATTTCTATCATAGGAAACGCTCTATTTTTGGTCCGAAGCACCTGCCAACGACGCCAACAATGTCCCAGCCATAAACCCGCATTTCCCTTTCGCCTCCCGATTCTTTTCGAAAGTCCCTAATTCATTTCGAAAATGGTTCGCCCCGAAAATCTCGTTTTCTGCACATTCGCCACAGAGGTATCGAATACCCCAAGTCTATTTTGGTGGCGAGGTAGTGGAAGCTACCTAAATGGTGCACGAAGAGGGGCGCCAACAACGGGTGGGGGGCCTCCCATCCGGCTAGAGAGTCCCGAAGGAACAAATCCAACAGTCAGCACACGAAACTCTTGTTGGCTGCTCACTGTTCCTCGTATCGTAACAAAGGTACGTAGCTGTTATATAACCGACCCTTGGGGGCCCATCAAGTGGCTTCGAGGTGTTTACAATGTTCGCTTTCTGCGTCCGAGAGAGTGTTCTATTTTGAGTGTGTAACTAGAGAAATGTGGAAGTGGCGGATGCCAAATTTGGCGGTGTGTCTGTGGCGGTTATTTTCAACCCGAGCCAAAAATAGATCGACGGATTGTTATGAAACGGTTGGGTCATAGATTGGGTTTTTATTACTAATTGGGGTTTTTTGCAGAACAACACAACCCTTCACCATGGCGGACGATGAGGTTAGGTGAGTAGAACGATGAAGGGGTTAATAATTGGGTTTTTTTTTATTAACTGGGGTTTCTTTTTTCATGTACTTCGTCTACTTGGGGTGTACAGTATGAGGGTAGAATCTGCTATGCTAGCAAAAGCAGGTAAATATCTTGCATGCAGAAAGTGTGACACTAATGTGATCTACTCAAATCGACAACGAGTAGACTAGACTTTGCTTTTAAAGTATAGGTAGACACTCTAGACACAAATCTACATACAAGTAGAACAAAAAATATATCAGACACAAGTAGTTCCCCAAAAATATTTTGTATCCAAAGTATACAGACAAAAAACACCCCTAAAATTAGTGAGTAGTAAGTCTTCGTGTAGATTCTTCTAGTTTTTCCCGCTATCTAGTATAGTAGTACATAGTACTAGTAGATCCAGGAGCTGAGTAAGTTGGTGATTGTTAAATGTGACTAACCGACACCAATCTTCAACCACCACAATTCTAATTTTTATTATTTTTGTTTCATTGTGAATAACTAGACACAATTCGTTTTTGAAAAAAAAGCACAAAAAAATCTAATCTTGTGGCACATTTTTAATCTTAATTCTGCGTTATCTCTTTTTTTACGCAGAAATTACTAAAGCACAATTTTTGAAAATTTTGCACCCCTTAACCACGAAAACACGTCATATAAAGTGCTACTTTATGTGGCGTCCTTCCACTTTCACCCTTCTAATCTTGCGTTGTCTCTTTTGCAGAGAAAAAAGCTCGAGGAGGCATGTAGCCCGAGAAGATTCCGGGTCACAAGTGTATACAAAATAGCATGAAAATGCTACTTTGTATACCAGGGGTAAGTATACTGACGTGGTTTATGAGCAGGAAAAGAAGAGGAAACAGGCGGAGATCGAGCGCAAGCGCGCTGAGGTCAGGGCCCGCATGGAAGAGGCCTCCAAGGCCAAGAAGGCGAAGAAAGGTTTCATGACCCCTGAGAGAAAGAAGAAGCTTAGGGTGAGTATTACGAAAATCGGAAGATTCAGATTGGTAACTGTGTCTTGAGTAGTTGCTGTTGAGAAAGAAAGCCGCTGAGGAGTTGAAGAAAGAACAAGAACGCAAAGCTGCCGAGAGGAGACGCATCATTGAGGAACGTTGCGGTAAACCCAAACTCATCGATGATGCAAACGAAGGTAGGAAGCTAAGTTTGTACTGTGTATGAGACGTTACTATAAGACAACACGTTTTTGAAGTCTATGGTAGCGTTTAGGGTCAGCGTGAACGTAATATATGTTTTATTTAGATGATTTGCAAAGTACCTGCAAAGGTTATTATGACAAAGTCTACGCCTTGGAAGCAGATAAATACGATTTGGAATATATCGCTAGAATGAAAGACATCGAGGTTAGAATAATTGCATACAGACGGTATTGTTACTCTATATGCATGTTCTAAACTGTAATTCGTTAAGATTTTTGCTTTTTGCCGGGACGAACGAATGCAGTGAGCTATTTTTGGTTTTTATGTACGTATATGACAGTGTACGTCTGTTTTAAGTACTGTCCCCTTCTACGCTATATTTGTATTTTGTACGCATAGACACCCACAATACAGACATGGGAAGGAGGGTCGATCCAATTACGTTGGTTCAACCGTTCCTTGCTGATTTAACACGTTTGTCCCACGCACGTTATACATTCTAGGAACTACTAAACAAGTCTGCCAGAACTATCATAAACGTATAGCAGATCTAGAGAATCAGAAATATGATCTTGAAAAGGAGGTGGAAGTCAGAGATTTTCAGGTAGACTGGGCACTTGGAGGAAATGTTGTACTGCACATGCGATGCGTAGAGAGATCATAACACTCACACACTGTAGAGCTTCTGCACAGTAATAGTTTTCGGAGCCGAGACGAAACAACTAGACATCAGTTTTTGCATTTTGAAAAATACACAATATCGACACTACTTTTTCTCAACAATTTTTGCTTTGCTTTCCCTTTCTGTGATCCCGTACTCCTCGAGGTATCGTCGGAATCGTCACACGCAGAAAAATGTGCTCCGGAACCTGGTCCTTTGTTGTGATAACTGTGTTATTTCTTCTAGCTGAACTTCAAACTATTTGTCAAAGCTATCACCAAAGAATTTCGGGACTTGAGGGGGATAAATATGACTTGGAACTAATCGAAAGACATAAAGCTGTTGAGGTACAACTATACACGATACACAGGCCTTGTGATTTTTAGTAACCGAAGAATGGCATTCTGGGCGACACCAGCTTAAAAAATTCTCAGATTTTTTAGGCTGGTTGCTATTTTACGCAATGTATATATTTTGCCGAGCTATGTACTTAGGACTACTGTTTGTGTTCTCCTATGTTGACTTGGAGAATCACCGTTCCCGACCATCAACCATTCCATACCGTTCCCATATTACACACGACACACCTTTTCCCTGGTGCATAATTCCGAACGGTTCTGAATCATGCACATGGGCTCTCAGCGGTTGTGTACTTTTGCTGACTGCTGGTTCCGTTTCCGATTCTAGGCCAGCTTAAGAAGATAGTGAAAGACTATTATGACCGCATGTACATTTGCGAGGAACAGAAGTGGGATTTGGAACGCGAAGTCCGAAAGCGAGACTGGGAGGTACCGACAAACACTGTTTTACGCTTCACATCATACATACAACGATATTTCTATCATCATCGATTTTGATCAATTTTAAACACTCGATCTTGACTTCAGTGTTCAAAATTCGTCAAAACGCACAGTCAGTCCTGTGGTAAATAAACCAATTATAATACTTGACATCCGTTGTATACTAAGTTGAAGTACATGAAGTGTTAAGCCGTATGTTCCTCTCCTGCGTAACACCACAGTTTTAACTAACCCCACTAATACGAAGACACCCAGGGCTGCTCTCATCAACAGATTTCATACATTTGTATATACTCAGTAACTCCATGTTGCAAATTTGTTCCAAACAAATCTGTAACATCTGCTGGTCCTGAAACAACCAAGGCTTTCACCTCACCCTCAGTTTTTCAAACGACGTTGCTTTTTAACAACCTGGCAATTTTTTCCTCGAACGGCATGGCTCTTCATGCTTTGTCGATTTTTGACCGTGTTGTTTTTTACGTTCCAAATCGCCAGTTTCGTGACAGGAAGGAATCGGAACCTACCAGTTTACAGGAATTCGAAGTGCCATGCTCGATCCTTTTTTGCCAGTCCTTCAGGCGTTTCAGGATCGGTTAATTCATTTAACTTGTGAATAATATTAGGTACTGTTCAGGACAGCACGGACGTGGTGGTCTGAACATTTAGTAGCTAGAGCTTTCGGAAACCCTGAGTATGACCAGTTTCATATAGTCAAGATCCCATCATCTCCGGAGTCACCGTAACTTCTCTTTTTACACTTTTGTCATGTTTTTATTACAGAAGCGACGATTTTGCAACGAAGTTACGTTTCCCTACCTCCCCCAGTCACTTTTCTGAGAAATGATTTTGTATTTTGATATTTCTCATGGCTGTATATTGTGTATAATTTTTTGTAGTAGATTTGTTTTGTTGATAGTTACAGGCGGAACCCCCATATTTTGCTATTTTGACCCTTCATTGTCTAGTCGTCTTGGTATCTAGCCTAGCTTTTCACTCTTGCCTAATTTTCCTTTAGTTACTAACCTACATGTCGTTTTTCGCAAAGTTTTCGCTTCTTTATTTCTTCTTGGTGTGAGCTCTTTGTAACTGCACCGCCTACTAAAGTTTGCTGTTGTGCGATGTTGTTCCTGTTACGATCCATCAATCGAAAGAACAACATTGATTTACCTAAGGGCTCTTTGTCACAATTCTAATTTTTCGCCATTCTCAGATCGCCGACCTGAACAGCCAAGTTAACGACCTTAGAGGCAAATTGTAAGTAAAACACAGTCACGACTGACAAAACAGTTGGCAAAAATTTTTCCCGCAGCGTCAAACCAACACTAAAGAAAGTTTCCAAATACGAGAACAAGTTCGCCAAATTGCAGAAGAAGGCAGCTGAATTCAACTTCAGGAACCAACTCAAAGTTGTCAAGAAGAAGGAATTCACACTTGAAGAAGAAGATAAAGAGGTAAGATCAAAAAATTTCTTTCTCGAATAAAAGTCGTTGACAGAAAATATAATTTATACTAAGCGGTCTTTATTTAATTTTTCAAAGAAATGTAAAAACACTAAAAACACAATTAAATAAAGACTTGCACTAGCAAAAAGTGGCCACGATTTACGGCGTAAGTCCTGCCCACTTCACAGAGTCTTCAACGTGCTAGAATATAAATTTGTTTTTCGCAGCCCAAGAAATCTGAAAAAGCCGAGTGGCAGAAGGGGAAGTAAATTAAGGCGTCAACATTTTTACCATGTCATAACGATATTTATTTCAACAGACACTTGAATTGTTAATAAAATATACACAACACACTTCTGCAATTATTATCTTTTTCTCGCCTCTTTTTTCATTTTTTTTTTCTTCTCGGGGGCTTTTTTAATACCCTACTTTTTTGTAATAGAACTAATTTTTTGTGCAATGTTTTTGAAAGCTTTTTCTTTTTAAACGGAAAATGATCAGAAAGGTGAGCCATTAGCTTTGCTAAATTTCGTTGCTTTTAATATTTGCTGTATTGTTGTGAATTTATATTTCACGTTCAGATGTCGCTAAATTGCTTTAATAACTTTTCAGAATGCTTCAAAAGCTGATGCAGCTGCTAAGGTAAAGCTCAGTTAAGTCCACAGCACTGTAGCTCCGCAATTCCATTTTTTATATTTTTTCTTGCAGCACTATAGCTCTTACACAAACCCAAATAGATGTGGTGAACGATATTTTTGATGGTTTTATTTTTTTATTAGATTTTTTCAGTACCCTGCATTTATTGTAATATTTGCTGGTTTTTTTTTTTCGAGCTTGTCTGCTCTGATATTAATTTTTCGTTTCGAATTTCCAGAAAAAACCAGATTGGTCCAAGAAAGGAGAAGAGAAGAAGGTACAGGAAGCCGAAGCATGAACACCCTTACCCCTTTTTCCCACTTGTCAGGGTTACCAGTATCAGATTATATTTTATCTAATGGATATCTCTATTATGTATTTTATAAGGGTGTATTACCTGCACGCACCTCTGTATTGTCACTACTCCTGTATTTGTAAAGTACGTTATTAAAAAAATCTTCAAGATGGATGTGTTGTGTTGTGAACGACCTTTTTTCGTCATTTTTTGTTTGTGTTTATTTTATATAATTTTTGTTTTGATATAATTTGTCCTTTTTATTTTTGTTTTTTTTTTGTTTTTTAATTACCTACTACAGTTATGATTTTTTTTCTTTTGTATATTCATTTTTCACTCATATTTTGCAAATTTATACATACAGTTAACTCCATAGCGAGTTAACTAACAACTATGAACTTTTTTAGTTTTTTGAAATTAGTAGTCTGATCAAGTTTATTTTTTCTTTAAAGAAAAATGATGATTTTGCAAAAATTCAGATCTCTATTTTTTTCCGCGTGATTGTTCAACATCATATGGTGGAAAATAAAAATAAAATAACTCCATCAATAGACACTCATAAAAAATAAAGGAGTTTTTAAATTAAAAAATCAGTTCAGATCACCTAAGATTAATTTTTTATTTTGAATACGACGGCGGCAGTGGCAGGTAAATGTCACGTGTATCATGAGCATAGTATAATCAAACATCTATTGTGTAAAAGAAAGTCGTAATTTATTGGTAAGTACTCTCCCGTTTTATTTTTTACGAAACTGTGGTTTAGCCCATGATTTTTTTTTTAACGAGGCGCTAACGGAGTTGTAAAATCATTCGAAAAGACTGAATACTATCTCTAATGATTTATACATAATTTTTTTATAGCTAACAATTAACAATACACAGACGTTTCGACAGAATTGATTTATGTTGACTAATAATGACAGTTGTGCTTTTTTCATGCGTTTTAATTAATAGAAATATTTTTAAAAAATCATAGCCACATTCATTTCATTTACTACATAGTTTGACTTTTCAGTTAATATGTTATTAAAATTAGTTTTTATTTTACTTAAATATCTACGCTGAAAGCGAGATATGAACTACAGTTTTATTTTATGGAAGTTTATATCAAGGTAAGAACACAATGAAATATAAATAAAATAAATAAATAAATAAAAGAAAAGAAACATAATACTTGAAGACTTCGTCACTTAAAAAAGTCCAAAACATTTCGCTGACAAGTAAAAATGAAAAACAATTTTCAGGAAGGTGAGGCAGAGGCACCGCCTCCAGAGCAGGCTCCACCCGAGGGAGCCCCCACGGAAGGTGCAGCCCCTCCAGGTGAAGCCCCACCTCCATCCGAAGGCGCACCAACCCCCGAAGCTGGCGAAACTGTACCTCCTGCTGAAACAGCGCAACCGGTAGAAGGAGCACCACCTGCAGAAGGTGCCCCCGCCGAGCCAGCAGCACCCGTTGACGGAGCCCCGCCCACGGAGGGAGCCCCTCCGACGGAAGGAGCCCCACCCGTGGAGGGCGCTCCCTCTGAACCCCCGAAGCCAGAAGAACCCGCCAGCGGTAAGTACCACCCATTGGACCTAAAATCACCTCAACAATGATGTTGCTGGTTATTTCAGGCTTCGAAACCTTTAAACAGCTTGTTATTAACGAAAATTATGACATAGTAGCTTTACCCGAAACTGTCTTAGCCCCCACTGACAACAAAGAAGGTGTTTCTATCCCCAATTACTCCCTAGTTGAGAACCGTAAAAATAGCGGAGAGGGTGTGGTTTTGTACATTAAAAACTCGCTAAAATATAAAGTTGTAGATTTAACCGATAACCCCGAAGAGCGTCAGTTGAGCTTCGAGGAGCTCTTGGATAAACTAAAGCAGAGTGGTAAGTGCTTCATGATCGATCACGTCATTAAGCACTGTACCATCGTCATGGGAGGTTGTGGTGTGACGGGGTAGTGACGATGAATTTGTTGCAGCAGGTGAAGCACCAGCTGAAGCTGCCGTAGCTGCAACAGAGGGTGAAGCACCTCCTGCTCAACCAGCAGCTGAAGGCGAAGCTGCGGCTCCTCCTAGCGGCGACGCTGCACCTGCAGCTCCCGCCGCCGAGGGTGCTCCTGCTGAACCCGCAGCCCCTGCTGCCGAAGGTGCTGAAGCTCCTGCAACCACAGACGCTGCCCCGGCACCAGAAGCAGCTGCAGCTCCACCTGCTGAACCTGCACCGGCTGCAGCCGCTCCTGCTGAAGCACCGGCGGAAGCTCCTGCAGCTCCTGCACCCTCTGAAGCTCCTGCGGCCCCTGCAGCTGAGCCTGTCGTGGAGGTGCCACCAGCTGAACCAGCGGCTCCTGTGGCCATAGAAGGTACAAAATCCTAGACACCAAATTAGGTAATACTTGATTTTTTTTTCTTCATTCTTTTACGAATGGATTCGAAGGTGCCAACATTGTTGGAGTCGAATTTTCATGTCACTTCATGCTCAATATTTTTTAGAAGATAACAGTGATTACCGTCGATAATTGTTTTATTGCTGTAATCTTATCATTGACATTGTTGCCGTCGATAACTGAAACTGTGTCAATTTTTCCAGCTGCAGCCTGAAGATTATCCTGCCAAGCTCCGGTTGTTCGCTTGTTTGTTCCATTTGCTTACTCTCTACTGATTTTCATTTTTCTTTTGTTGTAGAATAGCTTTAAATATATTATTTTTACCACGCTGGTGTTTTTGTTGACGGAAGCGCTGGAACCATGGTCGTAAATAAAAGCCCATTGTTGCGGTTGGTCCTACCCATCAACTAACAGTCACGTGACGCGAGAGCACGCGTATGTTAGAAATTTAATCCGTTCCTCCGTCAGTGCGCGACTGACAAGCAATAGTGAAATATTTGTGTTGTTCGTCGGCTGAAAGAAACATCGTGGGTAGCAAAATTACCATAATTTTCTTATTTGGAAAGAATTGTGACAATGGGAAACAAAGTGTTTTTCAAAGTTTAAAAAAACGCCACTGGCTTGAGTGAGTATTAAAAATGTTTAATTAATTCTTTCATTTGGCTTGAAATAAATGGCAAATTGAGTGACTATCTGGTGAGGTAACAATTAGGTGTCTTACTTGGTATTTTATTCCATCAAGGTTAAATGATGCATAGAAAATTCAAATTTATACCGAGGCAACGTACCTTCGTAGTTTTATGTAAAGTACGTAACACGGTTTTTAGCATATTTGTTATACACGTTAAATAGAGTACCTCACTGCATTGTAGACTCGATTTAACAAGGGTTATCAATTATCAAAGATAAAACTTAAGGTCAATTGTGACGTACTTAAATATGTATACTTAGTATTTGTGGTAAAATTTCTCCATCTGTTTCAAGTAAGTGTGACTTTACCCTTGAACTACACATTTTTTTATATCACGAACTCGCTTAAAACGTACGATTACCGCATAAATCAATTACAAGCTTACGAATAAAATTCTAGCTTCCAGTGTCAGTGCAAAAACCACGCTATCCAACACATTGTTTCCTTAAAGTAGGTGAATAAAACAAAAAAAGGAGGAAGGAAATGCGCAATAGGTGAAATATTTAAAGAAACATTATCAGTATTCTTTCCTCATACCGTGTGAGAAAATTAAATAGATAAAACACCCAAAATGAAGAAAGTCGTTAACAAGAAAATTATCTAAATAAATATTATCGTCATTATTACATCACACAGTGTGAGAAAGAAAAATGTAACGTTAGTGGTATTGTTTGCAGAGTGACATTTCTAAACCATCTGTCATGTTGTTTGAGCAATGGTAGTTCTAATATTTAGCTAAGAAATTCTTCCCTACTGTGAATAGGTGAACTTCGTCAGTCACAAAACCGGGTCGATGTGGTAGCACTTGCTTAATATCAACAGCTAATTTATGGTCGGATTTATAATTTTCTAAATGACTGATAAAAGTTATATCGTGTGATAAAAAATAAATGTGGTATAAGTAAGTGTTATCTAACAAGTGCTTTTTAGAGATTAGAAACTAAAATAGAATCACTTATTAAACAACTATTGGCTACTCTAAAAGTAAACAAAAAGAACTTTAGCACACTATATATATTTTTTTTATTATCAAGTTTTTCAAATATTACATTTTTAGCACGACTTCGTGTGACGTTATCTTTTTATTAAGTAAAATGCATTGCATGTGGCCAATACCTGCTACTTAAATGTAAAGTGCATTAGGAGAATTTGATCTTGCACGATTTATCTCTAGTGCTAAGCCAAACTACTATAAATTTAAGTAATTACGTCACATGTATTTTTAAGTTTAAAGGTGATTGATAATTAAAACATACAACAATAATGCATATAGGTATGTCATTTGCATTTTACTCTGTAACCACGTGCGTCGTATAATTAGCGTACATGTCGTGTATACCAAAGTACCAGTAGTCATAAACCTCGTATTTTATTCCTGTTATTGTTTTCATTTCTTTCATTAGCACCAAACACAGACCCAACGAAAATACTTATTTCCCTCTAGCGATCAACCGATTGCGCTCATTGTTTCCTGACTTATCGTTCGAAAGTTACGGGTCTAGAACAATAGCCTGGTGGTCCATAAATTACGAAATATCAATCGTTACTCAATAATTATTCTAATTAACCCTGCACTTGGAACGCACGATTAAAATAAATAAGCATGAGAAAAGCCATCGAACAGGTGTTACACATACCTCCACGGACCCAAACCCATTTTATTAATCAATCATTTCTATGTAGCTAATCATGATGTTTTATTCATGTGAATGGCAGAGGCGTACATAATTATTTTCGAACGCAGCATCCCGTTCAAATAAAATCTCTGATGTAAATGTTTATAATACAAAGTATATGCGGCAATAAATGGATCCGGACCATTTCGATGACTAAATACGCAGATGGCCCAATAATCAAACACATTGCTCAGATTCTTTTTGTTTAACGATGCGAGTTGGAAGCTGGGTGGAGGAAATTAATTAGGTGTCAATTGCACTGTTGCACAAAAGAAATTCACAGAAATGCAGTAAACGAAAACCAGGGCGCCAACGAAAATCTCAGAATAATTAGTTTTTAAATATAGAACATGCGGAAGCTTCTGGTCTCCTTATGAAAAGTAGGACACACATTTAGAAAAAATTCTTGTCGCAAAAAATAACACACTTGTTAATTGTCGCTAAAAATAACCCGTGATATTTTTTGTGAGAGCTTCGGAGTTCCAGAGATATTTGTTTTCGTTTGCTCGAAATAACTCGTCGGCATCGTAAGATAGAGACTAGATACATATAAAAACACACAAATCAGAGATTGGCACCGCAACCGAGATAATACTAAAACCGAATGACAGCCGTAACAAATGTAACCAACCACAGAACGAAACTTCGAAACCTTAACCTGTACATTTTAGATTATCATTCGGGTTAGTGTGGGTTAATCAAAGTTGTGGTCAAATTTTGGAATATTAAAAAAAAATACAAGAATGTGTAAAAATGCCATCACGTAGCAAAGATTGCTTTATAATGACAAAATAACAGAAATTTCCAGGCGGAAATTTCTCACCCCTCTGTCAAGCTTGACGTTCCCGAACCACGTGCGACCTTGTCCCGACGAATTATTGTTGTCCGATCGTGTACTATCGCATTATGATTCACAACGCCAGCACCGTCCGCAGCGCCCTCACGCGTCGCTCCAGTAATCACCGGTTTGACATTGTAGTGATGACGATCACTCAAGATAAATAAATTCGCCTAATTTTATCGTCCCGCGCCTTGCAACCGTTCTAATTCCCGACTTCGGCCACCTCGCGAAAAAGTGCCTTATTTTCCATGCGTGTAGTGTTCGGTGCACGACTGTCACTTTATAGGTTATCCAAGTGTCAGCAGAGTTCAAGAGCCTCCCACTTAATGCCACCAGCTGACATTTCCCAGTGAATCCTCAATAATGGCCCTGTTCAAAGTGCAAGCGCTCTACGACTTCGAGGGCGAGTCCAACTCGGCCGAACTGTCCATCGTGGCAGGCGAGGTGCTCTCGGTGACTCGGGTGGACATCGGCGAGGGCTGGTGGGAGGGGCTGAACAGCCGGGGGCAGTCGGGGCTGTTCCCGGAGGCGTACGTGCAGAAGGTGGAGGACTCGGGGCCCCCGAGCGTGCCGCCGCCGGCGCTGCCGCCCCAGAGCGACTGGGGCGCCGGGCAGCAGGACGACGATTGGGACGACGAGTGGGACAATGATGACACATACAGTGAAGTTACTAATAACACCCAAAGGGAGGCGTATGCCCACGAGCCCAACCAGAACCAGTATAGTTATGGGAGTGGACAGGTTGATAACGTTTCGGAAAGTAATTTTAGTGTGGATAATAAGGCCCAGCACAAGAAGAGTTTGAATATTTTCTCGTCGTATGTGAAGAGTGGCTTGGAAAGTTATATTTTCGGTAATGTTTGTATTTGTGTTTGTGGCATAAAAATTGTTTGGCATCTGAATTGATGCCCGAGATAAATATTTATTTGTGTTTAAAAGGCAAACAACGAGATAAATATTGTAAGAGTGTTTGCTAATGATATTTGCTAAGCTCTGGTAGATATCGTGCTGGTACAGGTCTTTGGGTTTAATCAAAAAACGCAGGAGCGTTTCAAGCAATTAACGTTTATTATTCATGGGCGTTATATTAATCATGACTTAGAAGCAATGAAATTAATTGCTAACAGTGATTCTGATAAGGAATTGTTGTTTGGAAAATGCAGAGCGTTAAATTAATACCTATACCATAAAGATAAAGAAACATTTTTTATTAATATTGAAAGGTCGTTGAATTATTCACTAAATTACATATTTCGTTTTTAATTAGCACTTAATTACATGACAAGCATGTGTAGTGTTGATTTTATTCATAGTGAGTCTTGGCAGAGTTTTTTAACTTATGGTTGAAAATGTTGAAATAATTACTAGATGTTGATTAAGGATGGAAGTGGCAGAGAATAAACTTTCTTAATTTCGCTTTATTTACGTTGTTATTGTTGGGATTAAGAGTGTTGTATTTCTGTGTACATAGAGGATGGTCTTCCAGTAAATCCACTTTAGTAACTTTATCTTTCGTACTTCTCTTGATCCCAGTTCCACTAATGGCGATAAAATATTAACAAAGATAAAACTAGTGGGATTTCAAAATTACATAATTGCATAATTTTGTTAAATGTTTAAACAAAATTTCACTGATACTGGTATTTTGTGTGTTTACGTTTGTCATAAATCCTAATATTTGGTATTGAAATTTATTAATTAAAATAAGAGATAACCATTTTTTATATAGTTATTTAAATTTGTATAAAATATTTTTGGTTTTGGCGTAGATATATTAGAACTATTAAAATAAAAAAAATCAATTGTAGATCTACAACCGAATATGTATATTACGCGCAATAATTTGAAATCATATTTACATAATCAGATGACGTTACCACTTTTTGAACGAGATGCGTAGATATTTTGTTTTTTAACAAGAATTCGTGTAATAAAATGGTCTGTTAATTGTTAAAAATATTACTTTTAGAATACCGAATTTATTTGATAAGTCGTTTCACACTGTATATTTTAGCCAGGAACCTGAAGTTTTTTTATGACAGCACTCCAATTTTCTTTTTTAAAAGTTACGTTAAGTAAGACCCAAAAAACATGTCCAGCCAAAAGGTGGCTCATTAATTGAAAACATGATACTTTAATTAATTTGTTGTACACAGATATTACAGTTCTATTCGGTTTCTTTACTTACGCATTTAGCATCTTTAGTAGAGGTAGAAATGTACTTCTTATTAAAAGCCAATAACCTTTTTGTTCCATGAATTTAAAAATGTCAGACGTCACGTTATGAAAACAAATGAACTCTTCGTGTCTTTAAAAGAAACATATTTTGCATACTAAGCTTTTTTCAACAAAAAAAACCTAGAGCCTCAGATCACTGGTGTCTAACAATTATTAAGATGTTTGTAATTTGAGTTAAAAAGACTGGTCATATTTAAACTTATTTCTTTTTTTTTTTGTCAAAACTATAAATCATGGGGAAAAGTCGACCTTGTTTTTCCTATGATTTATAGAGTTTTGTAAGCTGAAAACAGTGGTGAAAACCGCGTTCCGAAATTTCTATAAACAATTGAGAGCTTGATTTATAAAAATACGGGATGAAAAATTTCACCAGAATTTTAAAAAGAAGACGGTAAACTGTTTTTACACCCTTGCAATGTATAGAGAAAGTTGTAGATAGGGTATAGTTAAAATTTTACAACAATAATAAGTCTTTTAATATTGGATTGAGATAAGTTTTGAGTGGTGAAATATCCGTCTCTAGATGCTAAACTGATGGAGTATCTGTCCTGAAGACCAACTGGTGGGACCAAAAAAAATTCAACCAATCGAATGGTGTAAGGCAAACGGCGGAGTGTTAAACTATTTTGAAGTTATTTCCCGTTAATGCAATTGAAATGAAAAATGCAGCATTTTGACCATGTCAAAGTATTTCGTTTTAATGGATTCACCCAACTCTCTGAAAATTGGTGTCTTTACCAATCCGCGGGGTCCTGAATTTTTTTCTCAATTTTTGGAAATTGACTCTTAAGAAAAATGACATCGTCCGATATATCTGATTCTCGATTTTAAACGGATCGAGTATCTGGCCTGAAGATTAACTAGTAGAAACAAAAAACTCCAAGGAATGGAATGGTGTAAGCCGCAAGATCGAGTCTTAACCTGTTTTGGAGTTATATCTTGGTAATGGAATGAAAATAGAAAATTTCAGCATTTTGACCATGTCAAACTGTTCCGTTTTAATGGATTTTTTTCCAACTCTCTGAAAATTGGCGTTTTTGCTAATTCGAATCCCCATAACAAGAATCCGGGCCGAAAAAAAGAGTTCGCGGGGTCCTGAATTTTTTTCTCAATTTTTGGAAATCGACTCTTAAGAAACATGACATCGTCCTATATATTTGCTTCTCGATTTTATACGGATCGAGTATCTGGCCTGAAGATTAACTAGTAGAAACAAAAAACTTCGAGGAATGGAATGGTGTAAGCCGCAAGATCGAGTCTTAACCTGTTTTGGAGTTATATCCTGGTAATGGAATTAAAATAGAAAATTCCAGCATTTTGACCATGTCAAACTGTCCCGTTTTAATTAATTCTTTTCCAACTCTCTGAAAATTTGCGTTTTTGGTAATTCGAACCCCCGTAACAAGAATCCGGGCTAAAAAAAAGAGTCCGCGGGGTCCTGAATTTTTTTCTCAATTTTTGGAAATCGACTTTTAAGAAAAATGCCATCGTCCAATATATCTGATTCTCGATTTTAAACGGATCGAGTATCTGGCCTGAAGATTAACTAGTAGAAACAAAACACTCCAAGGAATGGAATGGTGTAAGCCGCAAGATCGAGTCTTAACCTGTTTTAGAGTTATATCCTGGTAATGGAATGAAAATAGAAAATTTCAGCATTTTGACCATGTCAAACTGTCCCGTTTTAATGGATGCTCCTCCAACTTTCTGAAAATTGGCGTTTTTGCTAATTCGAACCCCCGTAATAAGAATCCGGGCTGAAAAAAAAAGTTCGCGGGGTCCTGAATTTTTTTCTCAATTTTTGGAAATCGACTCTTAAGAAAAATGACATCGTCCGATATATCTGATTCTCGATTTTATACGGATCGAGTATCTGGCCTGAAGATTAACAAGTAGAAACAAAAAACTCCAAGGAATCGAGTGGTGTAAGCCGCAAGATCGAGTCTTAAACTGTTTTGGAGTTATATCCTAGTAATAGAATGGATTTTAATGGGATCGATTATCTGGCCCGAAGATTAACTAGTGGAATCAAAAAGCTCAAAGGAATCGAATGGTGAAAGCCACAAGGCGGAATCTTGAAGTGTTTTGGAGTTTTGTCACGTTAATAGAATGGAAATTAAAAGTTTCAGCATTTCGAGTAAGTCAAACTATGTCGATTTAATGGACTGTGTTTCATCTTACCAAAAATTGGTGTCTACTAATTTTAACCGCCGTAACAAGAATTCGGACTCAAAAAAACTCTCCGCGGGCACCTGACTTTTTTCTTAATTTTTTAGTGAGTCAACTCTAGAAAAATGACATCGTCCGAAATATCTGTTTCGGGATACTAAACGGATGGATTATCCGATCTTAAGATTGACAAGTGGGACCAAAAAGCTTCAAGCAATCGAGTGGTGTAAACCATAAGGCGGAACATTAAATCGTTTTGGAGTTATGTCCCGTTAGTTCAATAGAAATGGACAATTTCTGCATTTCGATCATATCAAAGTATCTAGTTTGAATGGATTCCTTCCCATCTTTTGCAAAATTGGTCCCTTTACTAATTCGAACCTCCGTAACAAGAATCCAGGCGCAAAAAATGTCTCCGCGGGCCCCTGAATTTTTTCTTAATTTTTGAAAGTCGACTCTTAGGAAAAATAACATCGTCCGATATATCTGCCTCTCGATTTTAAACGGATCGAGTATCTGGCCTGAAGATTAACTAATTGAACCAAAAAACTCTAAAGAATCGAATGGTGTAAGCCGCAAGGCGGAATCTTAAACTGTTTTAGAATTATGTCCCGTTAATGCAATGGAAATTAAAAGTTTCAACATTTCGACCAAGTCAAACTATCTCGTTTTAATGAACTCTGTCTCATCTTTCCAAAAGTTGGCGTTTTTACTAATTAGAACCTCCGTAAGAAGAATGGGGCCTCAAAAAATGTCTCCGTGGCTCCCGAATTTTTTCTTAATTTTTGAGTGTCTCTTGAGCGAAGGAAATCGAGTCCGTCGGCCGACTCGCTACTAATTATTACATTTTCTCGATTTTTCATGACCCCTAGAGTACGAAGAAATAGGTTTCCGTCTGTCTATCTGTCTGTCCGTTTGTCTGCCGTCCTGATTTTGATTAGACAGATAATCTCCGAAAGTACTGGGCCGATTGTTGTCAAATTTTGTATTTGTATTAGGAATATCATGTAGATGGTAAAACACTAACCAAAATTGTACACAGTAAATGGGTTTTAAATTGCATAAAATAACACAGTCCTACACATGTAGTTTGTGACTCCGTGTTGAGTTTTTACCCAAAACGTCCAGATTTCTGAAAAAAAAATCAAAACTATAAAACAACATTTTGCAATTTAATTTTGAATCTTCCAAACTGAATGCTTTGAAATCTTGCAGATGTTTAAAATTTATGGTAAGCATAATACATTTTTAATCAAAGTACATTTGCTTGTCCCCTCCAAAAAATTTATGACGTCATCTCAAAATTTTACCGGATAAATCGTATCTAAAATGTGCAAAATATGATTAGTCGATAGTTATGATTTATTTTTAATATATAATTAATGTTTTTTAAATTTGCTTATACAGGGGACTCAGAAAAATTAATGACTGAGTTGTTAAAAAATAAATATCCAATCAGATTTAGGAATTTGACTCGTGACTATGGAAATATGCAAAAAAAACACCTTTAACAAGTTTTTACAAGTTTAACAGGGGCAAAATCAGTCTAATCTTAGCAAGTGCTAGCCCCGCCCACCCGCCTCTACTTACTCAGAGGATATGTCATTTGCCAAAATAAGACTTATCTTAGCAAGGACTAGCAAGTATGTAGTACCCTCTGAGAAAATAAGTACTTGCTAACATAAGTCGTATTTTGGTAAATGGCATATTCTCTAAAAAAATAACGGGCGGGAGGGCGGGGCTAGTACTTGGTAAGATAAGACTGATTTTGGCAAATCACATATCCTCTGAGAAAATAGAGGGCGGGTGGGCGGGGCTAGTACTTGGTAGGATAAGACTAATTTTGGCAAATCACATATCCTTTGAGAAAATAGGGGTGGGTGGGCGGGGCTAGTACTTGGTAAGATAAGACTGATTTTGGCAAATGACATATCCTTTGAGAAAATAGGGGGCGGGTGGGCGGGCCTAGTATTTGTTAAGATAAAACTGATTTTGCCCCTACTAAACTTGTGAAATTTAAAGGTGTTAAATTGCAAATTTCCATAGTAACGAGTTAAATTCCTAAGTCTACCCAAAATGTGCAAAAGATTGTTTTTACTTGTGATTTATCAATGCATTCACAGTTTTTAGAATTGCTTATACAGGTGGCTCAAAAAAAAAATGAATGTGTCAATTTATGTTATTGATTAAATCAGGAACGGTTGACTCCATTTTCCCAGAAAATTTTGGGAATACAATACTTTTATTTTTAGTATTACAGTGTACCAATCCAAGTTGATATACGTGTCTTTGCAAAGATTTTGATCATCACAAAATTCTGTAAAAACTCAACGCAAAAATGCTGAATATGTTTCACTGGATTTTAGGTGCGAGGGAAGTTCTGTCGAAACAGCTTTCGACCATTTTTTTTTTTATATATGTTTTTTATGATGAACGAAAATGTCTGTTTAATGACTATCCCAAGAGAGTTAATTGTAATCTGACGCATAAAAATTTTATGATAATGTTTTCATCGTCATCGAGATTTACATATATAAAAAAGTTAACCATAACAGAATTTATTATTAGATACTTTAATGAACAGCTAACGATGATTATTAAAAGAAAAAGGTCAGTTCTACAAGTAGTTTGTTTTTTAAAACTACGGTGATAATTGTTAGCTATATGTCTATGTTCATGTGACCTCAATGATTACATAATTATCTACATTTCAGCTGATCCATCAAAATTACTTTTAAATTACTACCTTCAAAGACAACCAATTTAGCAATAAAAAATTTACAAAATGAAGTTTGTTTACAAGCCTCATGAAAGGGTCGTAGCACTTCCGGTCTCACCGGATTACTAATTGTCAAATATTTATAAACAAGCCAATTTGTATAGCAACAATGTTGCGAGTATTGTAGACAAAAATTTTATACTCCGTTTCTTCTAAAAATTTCCTTGGCTATATGACGTCATCAATATCTTGAAGGAGGTGCAGATAAATTCTGAAAATCTTTAGAAAAACCAAGTAGAACTGTCTAAAACAATTTTATCATTTTCCATACAGACATGTGCTAGTTTTGAATTAATTTTGACTCGTCAAATGAAGTGTAACCCCCTGTACACAGCAACGATTCTGCGAGATTGTAGCTCCCACTGTATTACCGAGCTAAAATCGACTTCTCTCCACTCCATTCTCTCATAAACCACACCAATTTCTTAAATTCGATTGTTTGTCTGACCCCTATCCCCCGCCCCCAGCGTCTAATAATAACCCCGCATTCCTCTCTCCATTGTTGCAAGTGCCATTCCCTTCATTGTCGATCCCAAATTAACCCATCTATTTTCGCCTCGACCTCGCAGTACCAGCTGGTAATTTCCAGGCACTCTAAAGGATATCCCGCTCCACACAAAAGTTCGAATATTTCGAGAGAACGACAACGTCTTTCGATGGGAACTGATCTCGGAACCGTACACAGTACAAGTCACCTCTCCCAAAAAGGCGTCGAAAATGGGCGGCCTCAAATCCTTCATCGCATACCAATTAACCCCATCCTTCACCGGCATCGAGGTGTCCCGCCGCTACAAGCACTTCGACTGGCTGCACAACAGGCTCTCGGAGAAGTTCAACATCGTGGCGCTCCCGCCGCTGCCCGACAAGCAGATCTCGGGCCGGTACGAGGAGCACTTCATCGAGCACCGCCGGGTGCAGCTGCAGGAGTTCGTCAATTACGTGTGCAGACACCCGGTGCTGTCCACCT
Source organism: Zophobas atratus (assembly GCA_022388445.1). Classification (NCBI taxonomy): domain Eukaryota; kingdom Metazoa; phylum Arthropoda; class Insecta; order Coleoptera; family Tenebrionidae; genus Zophobas; species Zophobas atratus. Next base: position 11,700,360 of record CM039444.1, read on the forward strand.
GCGATGTGTGGCGGCACTTCCTCACGTGCACCAACGACAAGCAGTGGAAGGAGGGCAAGCGGAAAGCGGAGCGGGACCAGCTGGTGGGGGCCAATTTCTGTCTGTGCGTGGAGGCGCCGGATAAGGACTTGCTGGCGTCGACGATCGAGAGCAAAATCGACAGCAGCATATCGTATATTAACCAGGTGGATCAGTGCATGAAGGCGCTGATGCAGACGGCGACGGACCAGCAGAAGAAGTGCGAGAATTTGTACAAGAGGGAGCACACGAAGATCGGGGAGAGCTTCTTCTCGCTGGGGGTGGCGTTCGAGAGCCGGGAGGGCGGATTGTTCTCGGATTTGGCGACAGGTAGAGAGATTAGTGGCGGCCGAGGAGGTTGTATTATGAGGAGGGTCTTTGTTCCTTTGTTGTGCTGGCGTTCACTCCGCAGCTACTGTTTACATAGTTTTGAATAAAACGATCAATTTACACTTACTCATTAGTGGGTGATGGCGTTGTTTGCTCTAGTTTTTTTTTTTACATTTGTTTGCGATAAGTACTTTTATGTTTAAGGCGTTCTTGGTACGTCACTGGTTTGTAGTCATGCCGACCAATCACAACAAAGCACATTGGTGTTAAATTCAAATTGATGCTAATTCTAATTTTATTGCTTCTATCGTTTATAATGTGTGGTCTGAGTATTTTTTTTGCACCAAATTTTCATTCTTCAGTTGTTCAATTTTACCGTTTCACAGTTTTTCGATTTTCTCGATTTTTAGATGTTTTAATTTTTATTTTACAGTTTTTCGGGTTTTCAGTTCTTCCATTTTTCGTTTCTTCAGTTTCTCGATTTTAAATGTTTCGATTTAGCAATTTTACAATTATTGATTTTTTTGGTTTTTCAGTTTTTTGCTTTCACGATCTCTCAATTTTTAGACATGTAATTTTTCAATTTTCCAATTTTTGTAATTTTCCGATTTCAGTTTCTAGATTTTAATATTCGGAGTTTTCAGTTTTTTATTTTTTGTTATTTTTCAGTTTTTCATTTTTACGATCTCTCAGTTTTTAGATATGTATCCCGATTTTTGGATTTTCCAATTTTACAATTTTGTAATCTTTTGATTGGAGTTTCCAGATTTTAATATTCGGAATGTTCGATTTTTGATTTCGCAATTTTGCGTTTCTTCAGTTTATCGATTTCAGAATTTTTCGTTTCTTTATTATACGATTTTTCAATTTTTTCTTGATTTTTGTAATTGTAATTTTTAGATTTTACGATTTTTGGATTTTCCAGTTTTACGTTTTCTCAGCTTTTAGATGTGTATCTCAATTTGTTGATTTAGGTTTTTTTTGTTTCTCTATTTTTTCATTTTTCAATTTTTTTCTTGATTTGCGACTTTTCAGTTTTTAGATAATGTTTTAGTCTTCCTTGTATTCAGTTTTACGATTTTTTTAATTTGTCGATTTTCAATTTTTCGTTGTTGTGATTATTGATTTTGGCAAATGAGGTACCCTCTAAGAAAAGAAAGGACCGGTGAGTGGGGCTAATACCTGTTAAGACTGATTTTGGCAAATCACGTATTCTCTAAGAAAATAGAGGGCGGGTGGGCGGGGCTAATACCTGTTTAAATAAGACCGATACCCTGTAACAAAAGAGAGGATGGGATGTGATTTGCCAAAATCAGTCTTATCTTAGCAAGTACTAGCTAGCTAAGATAAAACTGATTTTGGCAAATGACATACCCCCTAAGAAAAAAGAGGGTGGATGGGCGGGGCTAGTAGCACTTAAGATAAAACTGATTTGGCAGTTGACATACCCTCTAAAAAAAGAAGAGGGTGGGTGGGTGCTAAAATTAGACCGATCTTGGCAAATAACATACCCTCTAAGTAGTCTCAATTGTGATGATTTTTTTATTCTTATTTTTTTTAATATACTAGTATTCTATGGACAACATGATACTCAAAACCATGTTTTTAATCCCCTCGCAGATGAATTGGGATTTTGCAGTTAAGCTCCGCCTTCTTGGTTCACGACGAATAAAAAAATCATCACAATTGAGATAGGGCGGGTGGGCGGGGCTACATTTTGCCTTTCTTTTATTAATGTGTAGTCATCTCTTCACAACGAGAAACTTAAAACATGTTTAAAATGGTAAATTTGTATAGGGAATGAAAAATTCATGAAATAGTAAGAGCCTAATTGCAAAATCGATATTTCCTTATACGAATTTTCCATTTTACACATGCCCTAAGTTTCATGTTGTGAAAAGAAGTCTGCATATATTAAAACAAAAAGTCAATTTATGATTTTCCGATTTTTCAGATTTTCGATTTTACAATTTGGTGATTTATAATTTTTCGATTGTTTGTTTTTTCAGTTTTTTCGTGATTTTTGATTCTTCAGTTTTTTGAATTTTCACCTTTAGATATGTATCTCAATTTTTTAGTTTTTAAGATTTTTCAATTTTTCCTTAATTTTTGGTTTTTCAATATTTTTGTTTTTACATTTTTTTGGATTGTACGATTTTTTCATCTTTTATTTTTTTAAAATTTTTGATTTCACTTTTTTCAATTTTGCAGTTTTTTCGTTTATTCAATTTGTCGATTTCACAATTTTTCGATTTTTCAGTATTTTTCTTGATTTTTGATTTTACGCTTATTCAGTTGTTCGTTTCTTCAGCTTTTCGATTTCTTAATTTTTAAATATATTTTTCTGACTTAATTTTTCAATTTTCCGATTTTCAATTTTTCGATTTTTCGATTTTTCGATTAGATTTTTACGATATCGCAGTTCTTAGATATGGGTCTCAGGTTTTCAATTTTCAATATTTTCGATTTTACGGGTTTTTTTTTATTTTTTTATTTTTTTTCTTGAATTGTAAATTTATCATTTTTGCAAAATTGGTCGTTTCTTCAAATTCTCAATTTTTAGATTTTTCAAATTTTAGATCTTTTAATTTCCGGTTTTACTTTTTTTTTATTTGTTCCTGATTTTTTCTTGTTCAAATTCTCAATTTTTAGATTTTTCAAATTTTACATGTTGTAAATTTAGATTTTACTTTTTTATTTTTTCTTGATTTTTTTTTATCTTTTAATTTTTAGATATTTTAATATTTAAATTTAACAATTTATCAATTTCCAATTTTTATTTTTTGATTTTTGGATTTTACGATTTTTCATTTTTAGATTTCTATTTTAATTTTTCGATTTCACAATTTTTGTTTTTACGATTTTTCAATTGTTCGTGTCTTCAATCTCTCAATTTTTAGATTTTCCAAATTTTAGATATTTTATTTTTCAATTTTCTAATTCCTCGATTTCATAGTTTTTTGATTTTTCGAATTTTTGAATTTTCAATTTTTTCCTTGATTTTTGACTTTATTGTTCTTCAATTGCCCGTTTCTGCAATTTGTCTGTTTCTCAATTTTTTATTTTTTTAAATTTTGGGTATTTTAATTTTTCGATTTTTTTTAATTTTTCAGTTTTTTTATCTTTCAGTTTTTAGGTATTTTAATATTTAGATTTTACAGTTTATCGGTTTCCAATTTTTGTTTTTTTTTTTGAGTGTTCCATTTTTTCCTTGATTTTTGATTGTGCGATTTTTCGCTTTTACAATTTCAGTATTTATTTGTTTTAATTTTTTTCTTAATTTTTGATATTACGATTTTTCAATTTTTTAGTTTTTAGATATTTATTTTAATTTTTCGTTTATTCAGTTTCGATTTTCAACATTTCAATTTTTAATTTTTCAATTTGTCAAATCTTGAATTTTTCTATTTTACGATTTTTTAATTTTCCGATTTTTCCATATTTTTCTTGATTTTTGATTTTACAATTATTTTTATTTGTTCGTTTTTTCAGCTTTTCTCAATTTTTAAATATCCCAATTTTTTAATTTTTCTCTGAGTTTTAAGTTTTCAGTTTTTCCGATATTTTACCGTTTTTCAATTTTTCGCTTTTTCGATTAGAGTTTTTACAATATCACAATTTTTAGATATGGATCTCAGTTTTTCAATTTTCTAAATTTTCGATTTTACGATTTTTTGTTTTTTTTTTTCTTGATATTTCAATAGTTTGTTGTTTCGATTTTTCAATTTCTTAATTTGATGGTTTCTTGTTTTTCAAGGAATTTAAATTTTTAATTTTTCAATTTTGTCCTTGATTTTTGATTTTACGATTTTTCAATTGTTTATTTCTTCAATTTTCCAGGGTCTCAATTTTTAGATATCTCAAATTTTTTATTCTTTGATTTTTTTATTTTTCAATTTCGGATTTTCGAATGTTTACATTTTCAATTTTTAGGTAGAGTAATATTTAGCTTTTACAATTTATCGATTTCCAATTTTTCAATTTTTCTATGTTTTAATTAATACATATTTTAATGTTTCTTTTTTCAATTTTGCGGTTTTTTGATTTTTTAAAATTTAAATTTTTAATTTTTGAAATCTTCGATTTTTCTATTTTAGGATTTCTTAATTTTCTGATTTTTCAGTATATTTCTTGATTTTTGATTTTACGATTATTTTTATTTGTTCGTTTTTTCAGCGTTTCGATTTTTTAATTTTTAGATATCCCAATTTTTTAATTTTTCTCTGACTTCTAATTTTTCAATTTTTACGATATCACAATTTTTAGATATGGATCTCAGTTTTTCAATTTTCTAAATTTTCGATTTTACGATTTTGTGTTTTTTTTTTCCTGATTTTTAAATTTAATGATTTTTCAATAGTCCGTTGCTTATATTTTTCTTAATTTGAAGGTTTCTGGTTTTTCAAGGAATTTAAATTTTTAATTTTTCACTTTCTCCATTTCTACATTTGTCAAATTTTAGATATTTTGTTTTATTTTAATTGTCTGGTTTACCTTGGTTTTTAATTTTTCAATTTTAGATTTTAATTTTTTTTTTAATTTCACGATTTTTTTGTTTTAGTTTTTTACTTAATTTTTGAATTTTCGATTTTTCAATTTTTCAGTTTTTAGATATTTATTTTATTTTTTTCGTTTATTCAGGTTTTCGATTTCACAATATTTGAATTTCACGGTTTTTTGATTTTTCAACACTTAAATTTTTAATTTTTCAATTTTTTCCTTGATTTTCGATTTTACGATTTTTCAAATGTTTGTTTGTTCAATTTTCCAGGTTCTCAATTTTTAAATATCTCAAATTTTTGATTCTTTGATTTTTTTTACTTTTCAATTTTCGATTTTCTAATTTTGCCATTTTTAGCTTTTACAATTTATCGATCTCCAATTTTTCTATTTTTCGATTTTTGAATTTTTAAATATTTTAATTTTTCGGTTTTTCAAATTTACGATTTTTAAATTCCAGATTGGTCAGTTGTTCGATTTTTTTATTTCGCAATTTTTCGATTTTACATTTTTCATTTTTTAAAATCCCAATTTTTTAATTTTCAGTTTTTCATCTAAAGTCAAAAACAGATTAATCCAAAGTACATACTGAAATTTTAGATTATTTTTCCTGATTGAAAAATCGAAGAAACAAAAAAGCGAAAACATGAAAAATTAAAAGTTAAGAAATTGACAAATTGAAAAAATTAAAGTATCTAAAAATTGAAAAAGTAAAAAGTTGAAAAATCGGTGCAAATAAAAAAAAATACACAATGAATGTAATAAAATTGGTATTTGGATCAGTTTGAATTTGGCGCCGATGTGCTTTGTTGTGATTGGTCGGCACGAATGCGGAAATTAATGTATACAAATCTAAAACCGTCTTAGATTTCTCGGACTATACTACTCGCCATTTTTCTTAAAACACGCCCCAGTTTCCCCTTTATTTACCGTTTATGACCTCAGCCGGCGGGATCACTCATTCGAAACGACCCTCCATCCTCCTAATACAACGTCCTTGGCACCCCTTTCGGACGCATCATAACCCCTTTGTTCCAGACATAAAAAAAATCGGCACAACGTATATCGAGATCGCCAAACTGTGCGAAGACCAAGCCAAAATCGACTGGCAACCCCTGACCGACAAGCTCTACCTCTACAGAGGGATCACCAGTTCCTACCCCGATATTTTCTCTATGCAAAAGCACGCAGAACAAAAGAAGAAGGAGTGCGAGAGGAACTCGCAGATACCCCTCGTCCAAATCACCGAGGTGAGGAAAAGGACGGACGTGTTGACTTACTCCGTGTTTGCGGAGCTCGATCACTTCCAGAACGAGATGAATACCGAGTTTAAGTCGGCGATGAAGAGCTTCTTGCAAGAACAAGTCAATTATTATCAGAATATAGTGAGTAGGTTAGAGGACACCTTGAGGAGATTTGAGTAGTTGGTTCTTGCCTTTGTTGGAAGACTTTATCATGTTTATTTCCAAGCCAAAATAATTGTGATTTACTTTTTTTAATTATGAAATTTTATTTACCACTATTGTTTACAATATGCGCTGTGTATATGAAAATTCCAACTTTACATTAATTTTATTTAAACAAATCTGCATATTTTGTATATGATGTGAAATGAACTGTATATTTCTATATTTTGTTAAGTAAGGAGTAAGAAGTAAATGTGCTTATACACGAAGCGGCTTTTTTTCAACCCTTTAAGTACCCCAGAATTGATGATAAATAGTTAATTCGAAAGTCCAGTACATATTATTCACTCTCATCTGTCATACTCGCTCCTAGACCGTGTTCGTAATTTACAACGTCGTGAGCTCCTCCCGAAGCCCTTGTCTATTCATAAATTAAAATAATGATGTCGACTCGGGTGAGCATTAACCTCCCGTCTGTCAATAAAATCAAGCATCGCTTCTAGAAAATTATCGAGTGGAAATCCTGACCTTAATCGAGCACAAGACGAGCGGACGCTGCTGGAATCATCAATAAGAACAACTGGCTTTGCCCATATCGGGCACTAGAAATTGACGCAGCTCCACCGTGTCACATTCTTCATTCATCGCTTGATGAATCCCGGTCGTAAATCTGGCAGAACTTCAAATATGCGGACAAATTAACCATAAAGTTTATGATTCAGCCATTGGCGAACTGTATAAAAATAGCCAAAACCTTTTTTTCAGACGTGGACCGAAAGGGATCTAGTATGAAGACCATCACCTACCGGTAAAAATGGGCAGTAAAGAGTGCTGCGGCGTGAACTTTATCAAAAACATTCTCAACGTTTTCAACATATTCTTCCTGGTGAGTCTGATAATGGTCGTTCAACTTGTTAAATAAAGCGTTCTTTTTTATTTGCGTCACGCCCACATTAACTCCTTATTTGTAAATAGGCTGCTGCATGTTAATGACGATGCGACTTTGGGAATGAGTTATATAATAATGCGCAATGTGGCGAGGGTCCCACGGGTCGTGGTCAAGAAGAACAGCCGCTTTGTCGGGGTTTTCGTCTTGAGTTATGAGAGTCCATTGATGTCGTTGTTATGATATAATGAGTCCACCCACAGACGGCACGCAAATACCACCAAATTATACCTTTACAAGCCGCCGTGGGTATTACATTCTCGGGGAACGTTATCTTTGTTGTATGGTTACTTTTATTGTACTTGAGTTCTATTATCGGAAGGTATTTACTGATGTCGGGACGCCAAATGTCAATACGCAACACAGAATCCGGAAAAACACAGTTTCAGTTTTTGTTTAACAAATGTTTACAACTATATGTTAAAGCAACAAGAAAAGTAAGGTTTTGTAAAGCAACGGCAACGATTCAATTTATTATTTTTATTATTACAAAACTTTAAAGTTCGATTTATAAACTTGTCGCTGACGTTGCTGTTTACCGTTGACGTTGAAAACATGTTTAAAATGGGAAATTTGTACAAGGAAATATCGATTTTGGAATTAGGCTCCGCCCCTCGGTCTCACAACGAATGAAAAATTCATCACAATTGAACTTAGGATGAATATGGGTAGCGCTTAATTTTTGGCTTGTTTTTTTCTTAATATACATTGTATTCTTTAAACAATACTCAAAAACATGTTTTTATGTCTTGTAAAAAAATAAGGATTTTGCAATTAAGCTCCGCCTCGTTGGCTCACGATGAATAAAAAAAATCATCACAATTGAGATAGGGCGGGTGGGCGGGGCTACATTTTGTCTTTTTTTCTTAATATGTGTAGTCATCTTTTCACAACAAGAAACTTAAAATATGTTTAAAATCACGATTGAGATCGACACGGATGGGTGAAGCTTCCCTTTCGGTTTTCTTTTTAATTAGTACATTTAATTTTCTTTGTATAACACGATTACTTAAGATAAGAACATATTTCACATGGTAATTTCTTGTAGAAAAATAAGGATTTTACAAGTAAGCTCCGCCCCTCGGCTTACGACGAATAAAAAAAATCATCACAATTGAGATAGGGCTGGTGGGCGAGGCTTATATTTTGCCTCTTTTTGTTAATATACACAGCCACCTTTTCATAACAACTTAAAAATGACACATTTTTGCAAGGGAAACTGGATTTTGGAATTATGGGGCGGAGCCTATTTACAAAATTGATATTACCTTATACAAATTTTCCATTTTAAACATGATTAAAGTTTCATGTTGCGAAAAGAAGTCTACCTATATTGAAACAAAAAGGCAAAATGCCAGCCCGCCCACCCGCCCTATATCAATTGGAAGGAATTTTTTTATTCGCCGTGAAACCAAGGGGTGGAGCTTAACTACAAAATACTTATTTGTTTACAAGAAATTAAAAACATATTTTTGAGTATCGTGTTGTTCAAAGAATGCTATGTATATTAAAAAAAAGACAAAATATAAACCCCGCCCACCCACCCATCTCAATTGTGATTATTTTTTTATTCTTAAAAACTTGAAACACGTTGAAAGTGGTAAATTTTTGTTAAGAAATATGGATTTTTCCAGTTAGACTCCACCCCCTTGGTTAACGGCGAATAAAAAAATCATCACAATTGAGATAGGGCGGGTGGGCGGGCTGACATTTTGCTTTTTTGTTTTTATATGTGTAGACTTCTTTTCACAACATGCAACTTAAAACATGTTTAAAATGGATAATTTGTATAAGGAAGTAAACATGTTTTTACGAGAGAAATAAGGATTTTGCAGTTAAGCTCCGCCTTGTTGACTCCCGACGAATAAAAAAAATCATCACAATTGAGAAAGGGCGGGCGGGCGGGGCTTATATTTTTCCTGTTTTCGTTAATATACACAGCCACCTTTTCACAACAAGAAACTTAAAACATGGTTAAAATGGTACATTTTTGCAAGGAATAATGGATTTTGCAATTATGGGGCGGAGCCTAATTGCAAAATCGATATTACCTTATACAAATTTTCCATTTTAAACATGTTTTAACTTTCATGTTGTGAAAAGACGCCTACACATATTAAAACAAAAACAAAAAAATGTCAGCCCGCCCACCCGCCCTATCTTAATTGTGATGATTTTTTTTATTCAACGTGAACCAAGCTTAACTGCAAAATACTTATTTCTTTACAATAAACTAAAAACATGTTTTGAGTATCGTGTTGTTCAAAGAATATTATATATATTAAGACAAAAGGCAAAATATAAAACCCCGCCCACCCAACCCATCTCAATTGTGATGATTTTTTTAATTATTATAAACTTAAAACACGTTTAAAATGGTAAATTTTTGTAAGGAAATATGGGTTTGGCAATTAGTCTCCGCCTCTAAGTGTGCCAACGAATGAAAGCTTCATTACATTACTATTTAGGTCAGGGCAGGTATGGGTGGAGCTTAATTCTTGGCTTTAATTTTTTCTTAATATACATAGTATTCTGTGAATAACACTATACTCAAAAAGATGTTTCACACGGTAATTTCTTGTACAGAAATAATAAGGTTTTTGCAATTAAATTCCGCTCCTTTGGCTCTCGAAATTAAATAAAATCATCACAATTGAGATATTTTTCACAGCAAGAACCTTAAAACATGGTTAAATTGGTACATTTTTGCAAGGAAACATAGATTTTGCAATTATGGGGCGGAGCCTGATTACAAAATCGATATTTCCTTATACAAATTTTCCATTTTAAACATGTTTAAAATTTCATGTTGCGAAAAGAAGTCTACACGTATTCAAACAAAAAAGCAAAATGTCAATTGTGATGATTTTTTTTATTCAACGTAAACCAAAGGGGCGGAGCTTAACTGCAAAATACTTATTTCTTTACAATAATCTAAAACATGTTTTGAGTATCGCGTGGTTCAGAGAATGCTATGTATATTAAAAAAAAAGACAAAATATAAACCCCGCCCACCCACCCCATCTCAATTGTGGTTATTTTTTATTCTTAGAAACTTGAAACACTTTGAAAGTGGTAAATTTTTGTTAAGAAATATGGATTTTTCCAGTTAGACTCCACCCCCTTGGTTAACGGCGAATAAAAAAATCATCACAATTGAGATAGGGCGGGTGGGCGGGCTGACATTTAGCTTTTTTGTTTTTATATGTGTAGACTTCTTTTCACAACATGAAACTTAAAACATGTTTAAAATGGAAAATTTATATAAGGAAGTAAACATGTTTTTACGAGAGAAATAAGGATTTTGCAGTTAAGCTCCGCCTTGTTGACTCCCGACGAATAAAAAAAATCATCACAATTGAGAAAGGGCGGGCGGGCGGGGCTACATTTTGTCTTTTTTCTTAATATGTGTAGTCATCTTTTCACAACAAGAAACTTAAAATATGTTTAAAATGGTAAATTTGTATAGGGAATGAAAAATTCATCACGATTGAGATAGGGCGGGTGGGCGGGGCTTACATTTTTCCTGTTTTCGTTAATATACACAGCCACCTTTTCATAACAAGAAACTTAAAACATGGTTAAAATGGTACATTTTTGCAAGGAAAAACGGATTTTGCAATTATGGAGCGGAGCCTAATTGCAAAATCGATATTACCTTATACAAATTTTCCATTTTAAACATGTTTTAACTTTCATGTTGTGAAAAGACGTCTATACGTATTAAAACAAAAAGGCAAAATGCCAGCCCGCCCCCCCCCCCCCCCCCTATCTCAATTGTGATGATTTTTTTTATTCAGCGTGAACCAAAGGAGCGGAGCTTAACTGCAAAATACTTATTTCGTTACAATAAACTAAAAACATGTTTTGACTATCGTGTTGTTCAAACAATATTATATGTATTAAGACAAAAAACAAAATATAAAACCCCGCCCACCCACACCATCTCAATTGTGATGGTTTTTTTAATTCTTAGAAACGTAAAACACGTTTAAAATGGTAAATTTTTGTAAGGAAATATGGGTTTGGCAATTAGTCTCCGCCTCTAAGTGTGCCAACGAATGAAAGCTTCATTACTATTTAGGCCAGGCCAGGTATGGGTGGAGCTTAATTCTTGGCGTTAATTTTTTCTTAATATACATAGTATTCTGTGAATAACACTATACTCAAAAAGATGTCTCACATGGTAATTTCTTGTACAGAAATGATAAAGATTTTGCAATTAAATTCCGCTTCTTTGACTCTCGACGATTAAAAAAATCATCACAATTGAGATAGGGTGGGTGGGCGGGGCTTATATTTTGTCTTTTTTTTTTCTTAATATACATAGCCATTTTTTCACAACAAGTGCCTTAGAATATGGTTAAATTGGTACATTTTTGCAAGGAAATATAGATTATATAGATTATACAAATTTTCCATTTTAAACATGTTTAAAGTTTCATGTTGCGAAAAGAAGTCTACATATATTAAAATAAAAAGGCAAAATGTCAGCCCGCCCACCCGCCCTATCTCAATTGTGATGATTTTTTTTATTCAGCGTGAACAAAGGGGGCGGAGCTTAACTGCAAAATACTTATTTCGTTACAATAAACTAAAAACATGTTTTGAGTATCGTGTTGTTCAAAGAATATTATATGTATTAAGACAAAAGACAAAAATATAAAACCCCGGCCACCCACCCCATCTCAATTGTGATGTTTTTTTTTGATTTGTTTGATTTGATTTGTACAGAGGTGAAGATAATATATTGTCAATTATATTTCTTCTTTTTTTTTTTCAATTATGAGACGGTACGAGGACAACAAATTTTTTAATTCTTAGAAACGTAAAACACGTTTAGAATGGTAAATTTTTGTAAGAAAATATGGGTTTGGCAATTAGTCTCCGCCTCTAAGTGTGCCAACGAATGAAAGCTTCATTACTATTTAGGCCAGGCCAGGTATGGGTGGAGCTTAATTCTTGGCGTTAATTTTTTCGTAATATACATAGTATTCTGCGAGTAACACTATACTCAAAAAGATGTCTCACATGGTAATTTCTTGTACAGAAATAATAAGGATTTTGCAATTAAATTCCGCTCTTTTGACTCTCGACGATTAAAAAAAATCATCACAATTGAGATAAGGTGGGTGGGCGGGGCTTATATTTTGCCTTTTTTTTCTTAATATACATAGCCTTTTTTTCACAACAAGAGCCTTAGAACAGGGTTAAATTGGTACATTTTTGCAAGTAAATATAGATTATATAGATTATACAAATTTTCCATTTTAAACATGTTTAAAGTTTCATGTTTCGAAAAGAAGTCTACACGCATTAAAACAAAAAGGCAAAATGCCAACCCGCCCACCACCCATCTCAATTGTGATTTTTTTTTTTTTCTTAGAAACTTGAAACACGTTGAAAGTGGTAAATTTTTGTTAAGAAATATGGATTTTCCAGTTAAGCTCCACCCCATTGGTTAACGGCGAATAAAAAAATCATACAATTGAGATAGGGCGGGTGGGCGGCTGACATTTTGCCTTTTTGTTTTTATATGTGTAGACTTCTTTTCACAACATGAAACTTAAAACATGTTTAAAATGGATAGAAATAAGGATTTTGCAGTTAAGCTCCGCCTTGTTGACTCACGACGAATAAAAAAAAATCATCACAATTGAGAAAGGGCGGGTGGGCGGGGCTACATTTTGCCTTTTTTTCCTAATATGTGTAGACTTATTTCGCCCCTTTAAATACGGCAAAAGTTGAAAAGCAAGGTCAGCGGGAACAGCAACTGCAACGGGAACTTCAACGTCGGCAGCAAATTTATAAATCCTACTTAAATCAAGCCTTTAGCCTTTTATCAAAATTTGAAAGAAAAAAAAACTTATAAGGGGGCTAAGAAATGAAACACTCCTGTTATAGAGACTTATCACGTGATATTTTTTGATAATTTAAATATTTTATCATAAACTTGTTTATACATATACCATATATACTTGTTTACATTAGGGGCCACTACCACACAGGTATCTCGCGAGGGCAACAAATATTAAGTAAACAAGCACACTATTTCTGCATAGTGATAAAATTTTACAACGCAAAGTTGAATAACCCAAGCCCCTAATTCGCAAGATCATAAGTTATGGACTCTCATAAGCTTGGTGGTCGTAAACGATAAACAAGGATTTTTTAAAAAGAGGTCAAAATTTGATAAATTCCGGAAAAATTCAATCTTCCTGGTCACCTTTCTCGATGATTTTACTCGATTGACAGCTGTAACACGACACCACATCTCTATACCCAAAAACCTGTCTGCGTAATATATTCTCTACCCCGTCTTCCAAAGCAGCTAGTTATTTAACCAACTGTAGTTTCACGCGTACGTGAGTCTCCCCATGAAGTTTGCACTTAAAAAAACATACTCGATGATCAACAACTCTAATACATTGAAATACCAAAAAAGGCACAATTTTTAAATATTCTTCAAAATTTGAAAAGATTTATTTCAAGAAAAATGACTCAAATATCCAATACTGTGAAAATATACTCGGATTGTTAAAGAAAATAAAATACTTCAGGAATAATTTAATGAAATGTAGATATTAAACGATGATTACACTCGTTGAAGGAAGGACTGTGGCCTCGAATGCGATTCATTTCGTTTAAACAATTGCCCTTGGTAAATCATAAATAAAATAGCACCTGTTTCAAGTGCACTACACAAAATTGTAAGATCCTTTTCAAAAACTACCTGCTCACTCTTCCAAAATTCTTTCTCCCTACCAATGGCTTGCCTACGTTATTAAAAATTTTTCTTCGGCGGAAATTTAAATTTCAAAAATTTAGTACATCCCAGTAGATATTAAAAAAAGGAAAATAGACGGTTTTAGCTTTTTTTTCGACTTACTTGCTGTAATATTAAAGATAATGATTTTTATGACGCGTGTTTTGATGGAAAACAAAACCTGAAGGAATGTTACGGAATTCCTGAGGCCATATCGATTGGCCAAGGAGCGAACAGAAACAGGAGTGGGGGAATATAAAGATTAAGCAGACTGAATTACCAGCACGTTCTATTTTAAAGATCAATCATTTCATTAGTTTTTCGCTCTAAAAAATACCGGGTGACTCTTAATGGATTGAAGCAAATTTTTGTGTTGCCAACTTGACAAAAAAAAAAATTAGAAGTTTTTAAGTAGATACAAAATTCTTTCTCTTTTCTACAACACACTTCAGAGAAGTCCACTCAGTACTGTGTAAACATTTCAGTTAGCCAAAATGTTCGGCACGTCATGTGATTAGGTTATTGGCAAACGTTTAAATTTAAGATTAATGTGTTTATTTCTACAGAAAATAAAGAACATACCACAGATCTGCAGAATTTATTTCAAAATAAACTTAAATTTAGAATATGTAAAAATATTTTGTATTAAAATAAAATGAAAGTGATAACCACAAGGTTCTAACGAAATATTGAACAAAACTGCACGTACCTGTAATACTTAGAAATTTCTCAATTTGGGTTGAGGTGTTTTCTGTTTGCTTTATAAATTTACAACTCTTGTTAAGCATTTCAAACATTACCGACTTGACAGTGCCCGAAACCGGTCAAAAATTGTACCAAAAAGTTCAAAATTTAGATAGTAAATCAACAAAAACAATTATTGTTTTTTTTTTTTGGAAAGATAGTGTGTCAAAATTTAAACGTTGTATAAAAGTAGAACAAAATGGTATAACGACAACAGACATTAGTGTAACGGAACACTACCATATTGATTCACGCTGTAGGATGGTAAAAACCCATTTAAACCGTTGAAACTGAAAGCATTCTTATGTTTTGAGTAACCAAAAATGAATCACTTCAGCAGAAGTAATAAAAACATCAGCATGTGGCGTTATTAGCAAAAAATATATAAACTTTGGTGAGCCGCGATAGCCACACTAATATCCAAAGTGTACTAAATTTAAAGCTGTTACTGTAGATAAGATATACACAATTATTTCAATTCTGTATTACGCCCATTTTTAATTTTTTGGGGGCATTAATTACATATTTATGACACATCATATAACAATCAACTGACACGTTTATTAATGAGATAACGATAAGAAAGCAAACCTCTTTGATTATGCTTTACTTGTAACCAGTGACATTAATTAATAAATCGTACTTAATTTTTTCCGTTCTGTTAACATGAATTCACCAGATGTATAACAACTGGTTAAAAATGAGTCAATCTGCACAGGCCTTGAAAAACTTATAAAGCGGATCATGGCCCACGTCCACGGAATTTCCGACTGAACTAGTCAACTTGACTGTTTATCCAGTTTAAAGTCACGCTTCCACCATTTCATATCAATAAATGCCACCCGCACTCGTTCTTATTAGGTTAGATTCAACCTTTCCCCGTCGAATGTAACAGTAGTCCTAATAATATTCTGTTTCAGTTGGCAGGATTAGGCGTCCTTGGTGTCGCAATATGGACGATGATAGACCGATACCAGTACGTGACGCTCCTGGCGTCGCTAACGTACCCCATCATCGTGTATTTCCTGCTATCCGCAGGAGGCCTAGTCATCCTGGTAGCGTTCATGGGCTGCTACGCAGTCCTTAAAGAAAACCGAATCTTATTAGTATTCGTACGCCAACCGACCTTGACATCGCGTGCCATACTTATTCATTTTTTGCAGTATATCTTTCTACTCGTCCTCATTTTCCTAATTGAAGCCATGGTCGGAATTCTGGCGTACATTTACGAGGAAAACGTCCAGACCGAACTGGAAATGAACCTAAATCACACGTTTCTGACATACTACAAAGTCGACGACGACAAAACCGCTGCGGTGGATTTTTACAAGAAAACGTACATATTTGTGTTTTTTAAAATTTTATTTTGATTGTTAATATGTGTTGTAGTTTCATTGTTGCGGCGCTGTCAGTTTCACAGACTGGAAGTACAGCCAATGGCTCCAGGACGAAGTCACCGACAATAAAGTACCTGATTCCTGCTGTAAAACAGTGTCAGATAGGTGCGGCACCAGCGACCATCCCTCCAATATTAATTACGGAGTAAGGTTTAATTTAACTAATTTAGTTAAAAATTAAAGCCATTATTTTTAAGGGGTGCCTCCACCGCATGGCCATACACATGGAAGACCATTTATTTATTCTAAGTGCGGTGGGTTTAGGGATTTGTGTTTTACAGATAATTGGGATTATTCTAGCTTGTAAGCTATACTTCAAGTTGAAAAATTTGGACCTTGTTGAAGATAATCATCTTGACAGGGCAGCGTTTCTGTGAAGCTTATTTAGATTTGTGTTATGTGTTTCCAATGTTCTGTGATAATACCGATAATTACTTATTTAAATGTGTGATGCCGCATACAGGGTGTCGGCTAAATATGGAACTAATTCCGTGGTCAGAAAACACTGACAAAGTTAGTTCTGATAAATATTCCGTATTTTGTGGACACGCTTGTTTAGTGTTAAATTTTCATATTCCAGGCACTTACAGTATAATCTCGGTAATAGTCTGATCGGGTTTTGTTTCATCTACAGTATTATTAACACACCACTGAGTAATTTAAGCATAAGAAAAAAAATATTGTAATAGATGGACACTGAGCGATTTAGGTAAGTTTAAATATTCGTCAAATTCCACTCAAGATTTGGTAGAAGCCGCTTTTCGTATAAGCAACAATTTTTCGCACTAGTTTGACGTGAGAAAAATAAACTCTTTCCTACCTGTTGAAATCGTGACGTGACAGATCAACAATGCGTTTCAACAGTGGCAGGTGGCTATTTTCAGGTTAAGTATTCAATAAAAAAATCTTGACGTGTAATAAACACACACTTTTTGCACTTATTGCAGTCGATTTTTCTCTACAGAAATGGAATTTCGACACATCTTGTCAAGTTTAACTACTTACGTGACTTCATTCTCTTTTTTAGATACCTTGTTAGTTGTCAGCTTAATTAGAAGGAACAGTTACCTACATATTAATAATTTATTAATGTTTGTGCAAGAAATATTACTTTATTGTAAATTATGTTTTTCCATATGGTGTAGCGACAGCTTGTCTTTCCAAGGCGCGCTATGTTTGTACATTTGAAAGCCAATTAACTTGGGTATATGTATTTTAATGGACTTCCGTTGGGAATTATTTACAACCTATATATTTTGTTGTTGTAGTTTTATATCGTAATAAAAATTCATGAAAGTGGTGCTAAAAATAATAATTGCGTATAGAACCATATAATTTTGATATTTTCACTGACATAATGTGACATCAAACAAAATTTTCATATTGATGAAAAGCTCCCACGTTTAAATTTGACCTTTTCGCTTAACTACTTGAATCTTTTACAGAAGACTTGTATGTATGAAAATTATCCTCCTCAAAGAGCCTTGGAACTTTTGTAACGCTTTAAAATATTTATGTGTTTTGTGTATAATATCGTTGTCAGTGTCGTCGTAGTTATTAATCCATAAATTATTAACACAAATTGTTATTCCTCTTTATTAACTAGTCAATAAATATTACAGTCTTCTTTATTTATTTGTTATCACATCATAGACTGAAGAGAAAAAAACATTTAAATATCATTTATGCGGAAGATAGTTCTCCATACTCCTCAAGTTATCATAGAACATGTTGTCTTGAGGCGACAACCCGACAATAATCCAAGCTAAAAAAGCCAACACCGACCGCCACAAAGATAAATGGTTCCACTGTGTAAGCTCACTTCTCGTTATCTAAAAACCAATAAAATAACGTTTGTTTAAACATCTGTAAAAATACGAACATTTGATATGGTCTCGTTGTTGTACGATACTAATCCTAACTTATAGTCAATTCGGGCAGCTGATAAATGCACAACCAGACAGGTGAAGTACACTACTATCACTATAGAACTTTTCCTAAAATGGAATAAACTCCTAAATTGAGATCTCTCAAAATGAGCAATATCGATCCTAAAAATAACACGTTTGAATCGATTGGCAGCTGAAAGTGGTCACCGTACTTTTCAAACACTGATATGAGACAAATGACGCAGAGGAAGTAAAAAAAGGACACGTAAGTGTCACTGAAATGAGAATAGTGTGATATAAATTCGCCATCCTGAACGTAGATATTGCTGATAATGTACAACCAGTGTCCAAAGGCCAAACCACCCAGCAAACCATGACAGAGCGTCGTCAGCCGCATCCAGTACTTCTGGAACGACACCGCAAGCTCCAAAGGGTGATATGTCTGAAAACTACCAAAAAACAAGTGCACACCACTTCCAACCCCAAATCTTACTTTTTCCCTGGAAGATCCTCCTCAAAGTCGTACGCACTCTGTCTATTTAAATTATTCGGTCGACTCACAGCTTCAAATTTGTTCTTTCTTTTGTACATAGACCTTCTCCGACTTCTTCGGACTCTTCTTCACTTTTTCAACCTTGTTGAACTCCTCGTTATTTTCGAACACGTCGTCTTGCAGCTCTTCCAGTGCAACTGTAATGTCATTCCTCGGCTCGAACTCCTCGTCCCTCTTCTTGTGTTTACGTTTACCCGTCCCCGGCGACGACTCCCTCTTCTTCTTTTTGCTCTTCTTCTTCTCCTTCGGAATCATCATTTCCCTGCTGTCACCAATCCCGATTTCCGTATCTCCGTGTCGTTTTTTCCTCGATTTTGACTTTTTCGTAGACGATATGATTTCGTCCCCGTCTCTGCTCCCGTACAAATCCTGGATGACGTTGTAGGCGTTCATCTCGTCGGTGTCCAGCTCCCGGCGCCTCTTGTAGTGCTTCCGTTCCTCGGGACTCAGCAGCTCCAAGTTACCTGAAAGCTCCTCCGGGATTTTCTCGTCTTCGTAGAAGCTCAAGCTCTGCGGCCTCGAGTCCGTAAAATGCGAGTGTTTGTTGGCATCTCGTTTCATTTCGCTTTCAATCAGCGACAGGATCTTCGAGTTGATTTGGGACTCTTCGTCCACGGAGACGTCCCGACTTGGTGTATTCGTGCTATAATTGTCATTCTTGTCCTCGTTTTTTTTTTTTTTTCGTCCGAACTCGTGTCGGATTTGACGGTTTTGTGGACTTGAGCTACCGTTTCTTGTTTCATGTCGTCTTTGTGCTTGTGTTTACGAGGACGTGATGACATTTTCGTGCTCATTTTGAACGTGATGGGGGTGATCGATTTTGTGGCGCCAGCGCGGTTGAAGTTCGTGTGTTTGTATCGTAGCACATAATCACGAAATTTGAGAAAAATCACTCATTTTGGGCGAAATTAACACTTCGGGGGAGTTTTTGGTGTTTTGAGAGTGGTGGGTACGTTCAGACGAGTTTCAGGATGGTGGAGGTTTGAGGGCGACTTGCAGGGTGGCGAAGACGCGCAAGACTGAAACACTTTTTCAGAGTTTGCGTTATTGGAGGGGTTGTGACCTGTTGAACTTTAGCTTGATAAATACGCCAACACATGAAGATTTAATTATGCATTCGTGATTTTTGATTGTTTGTTTGCGAGGGGTATTTTTAGGTTTTTCTTTGAAGGATACTTTTTTGAATATTTGTGTAAACGTGCTAACGTAATTAAATTTCAGCCAGCCAGCAAATTTAATAAATTATGTCACTCTTTTATTGTTGGCGTGGTTTTTCCTATGACTTCTCTACGACAAGACGGAGAACCATTGACTCATTACGTTCCACTATGCAGGATGTTTATCAGATTAGCAAAAAATCAACTCTTTGTTAAATGTTGAATTTAATGATCTACGTTTTGGTCACAAAAATAGCTATCAGACATCGAGTTGTTTATTGTCACGAATTTTAATCCATGACCCTTATCACAGGAGACATAGAGGTGAAAATTGTATTATACGGAGAGCAAAAATCAGCACACAACCTCCACATTCGGTTGTCAATCCATTTCATTCATCAGTTTATCTATTTACGAACACTCAACCCAAGTTTAGATCAAGTTTAATTTATTTCCCGGAAGCATTCGTGTATTTTGGGTTGCGTGCTTTCAGTTTGCCCAACTATCACTATTGCTGGTGGCCTACTTTTGCTCCTTTTCGTCTTATTCCATTTACATAAACCAATTATTTATTCTACCATTTTACGAGAATCTGGACGTCCTTGTCGAACCGGTTCGCTTACCGCACGACCGCACCATATAACAAAATGTTGATCTGCTTTCATATATCCATTCTCGCTTCATTTTATTTTCCGGTATTTTTTACATGAAACAACCTTGAAAGTGTCTGTAACAAAACGTAATCAATTGAGATCAAAACCACAATTCGTAATAGTAATTATTGAGAATTCTAAATTTAGATCCCAATGTACGCAACGTGGGCACAACCCGTGCCTTCCTGTAACCGAGGGGAGTGAGTTGTTATGATCTTTCGAGTTCTCATTACGTTTTTTCTCCTGTGTAATTTTCTTGAAATTTAAAGTAATGCTTCGCTTGTAAAAACGTAATTGTGGGTTTATAAAAATAAGAATGACGAAGATAGGTTTTTGTGTGTGTGAAAATGAGAATAATGAGTAAATAGAGGTACAGCGGCGGTGAGCAAGACGGGAATGACGTCTGAGGGTTGGGCGTGGCTTATAGTGACCAATCGTGGAAGGGTCCACGCAAATTTGGCTTCCGAAAATTGGTTTTAAGTTACCTTGGTGTGTACGAAGTTGTTTTGATTTTTTTTATAAGCAACAGGATAACTTAAGTATCGACTGAATTTTATTTTTAATCAATGCAAAGTCATATGGAATTACATGTATTTTAGTTTAAACTCTCATGCATAATTATTTTCAATATGAAACAGGATTAATGTTGGATTTTTTTTTCAGCTAGTATTTCTTAAAGATCAATGTTAGAGAGACTTCTAATTATGATTTTGCGTTATATGGTTGAAACTTTTTATTCTTAAAAATGAAAATTCTCTTTTTATCTGTAGCTTATTAAAATTTGAATTCATTTCAATGTATTTTAATCAGTTATTTGACCAAACAGTGTTAATTGTTAAGATAATTTATCCTAATAATAAAATATATAACACATTCGTAGCGTGTTTAAATGAATTAAACATTTGATCTATTCTATAAGAATTGAAATCGTGAAAATGTAAAGAAGAGAAAACTTTCACCCATTCAATTGTATTTCTTCCAATTTTTTAATTGCATAGTGTGTTTTGTTCTTTCAGTCTGTTTTTAATTCGCCTTAACTTCATGTCTAGATTGTATCTACGTTTTTATCGTTGAGCCTGGTTAGAACTTATTCTTTTATATCGAGTCTTTCCGTTTTTTAGTAAACTGTTCTGAGCACAATTCTAATTGAAATTCGGTGGCTCATAGTAAATTATGAAACTTTCGAGGGTCTTCATTGCTCTAGTTTTTAAGATTACCCGCCAATGTACTTTTTTTTGTAGTGTACTTTGACCTAATTTTTTTTTTATGTAACTAAGGAAAGTATTTTAATCACCCGTGTCCGTCTTTTAGTGAACTTCTCGCTACTGTCACTTAAAATGAAACCTCTAGAATTCGCCCAAATTTTTTTAAGATGTGCAAAAATCTTTTCGGGCCTTAATGTTTTTTTTTTTTAAAGATGTGTAAACTTCTCGGAGGCCTCAAGTGTATTTTTTTTTTAATATTGTGAAACATTCTCGGGGCTCAATTGTCTTTTTTTTTATTGACGGTGAAATCTTCTCAGCAACCCCAATGTCTTTTTTTAAGAAAGTGAAACCTTACTCGGAGAGCCTCCATCTGTCTTTTTAAAGAAGATGAAACCTGCTCAGGTGCTCCAAGTGTCTTTTTTAAAGAATGTGAAACTTCTCGGGGCTTCAACTGTCTTTTTTTAGGAAGATGAAAACTTTCAACTGGCCCAATGTCTTTTTTTAACTATGTAGAATTCTTCTCGGGACTCAACTGTCTTTTTTTTTAGAAAGGTGAAACCTTCTCGGGGGCCCCAACTTTTTTTTTTAATGTGAAACCTTCTCGGGGCACCAACGGTCATTTTTAAGAATGTGAAACCTTCTCGGGGCACCAACAGTTTTTTTTATGAAAATGAAACCTTCTCGGGGCTCCAAATGTCATTTTTAAGAATATGAAACCTTCTCGAAGATCTCAACTGTCATTTTTTTTAAAGAATGTAAACCTTTTTGGGGCCACAACTGTCTCTTTTTAAAGAAGGTGCAACCTTGTCGGGGGCCCCAACTGTCTTTTTTTTTAAAATGTGAAACCTCAGGGGACACCAACGTCATTTTTAAGAATGTGAAACCTTCTCGGGGCACCAACAGTTTTTTTATAGAATTGAAACCTTCTCGGGGCTCCAAATGTCATTTTTAAGAATGAAACCTTCTTGAGGTCCAACTGTCTTTTTTTAAAGAAGGTGCAACCTTCTCGGGGGCTCCAACTGTCTTTTTTTTAAATGTGAAACCTTCTTCGGGGGCACCAACGGTCATTTTTTAAGAATGTGAAACCTTCTCGGGGGCACACACGTTTTTTTTTAAGAATATGAAACTTCTCGAGAGACTCCACATGTCATTTTTAAGAATACGAAACCTTCTCGAGGGTCTCAACTGTCATTTTTAAAGAATTAAACCTTCTTGGGGCCTCAAGTGTCTTTTTTTTTTAAAGAAGGTGCAACCTTCTCGGGGGCCCCAACTGACTTTTTTTAATGTGAAACCTTTCTGGGACACCACCGGTCATTTTTAAGAATGTGAAACCTTCTCGGGGGCTCCAAATGTCATTTTAAGAATATGAAACCTTCTCGGGGCCTTCAACTGTCTTTTTTTAAGAAGGTGAAACCTTCTGGGGGCCCAACTGTTTTTTTTAATGTGAACTCTCGGGCACAAAGTTTTTTTTAAAGAATATGAAACCTTCTCGGGGACTTTAAATGTCATTTTTATAATACGAAGCCTTCTCGAGGGTCTTAACTGTCATTTTTTAAGAATGTAAACCTTCTCGAGGCCTCAAGTTCTTTTTTTAAACAATATGTAACTTCTCGGAGGCACCAACGGTCGTTTTAAGATGTGAAACCTTCTCGGGGCACCAAAAGAGTTTTTTTTTAAGAATATGAAACCTTTCGGCTCCAAATATCAGTTAAGAATATGAAACCTTTCGAAGGTCTCAACTCTCATTTTTTAAAGAATGTAAAACCTTCTCGGGGCCTCAATTCTTTCTTTTAAAGAAGGTGCAACCTTCTCGGGGGTCCCAACTGTCTTTTTTTAATGTAAACCTCTCGGGGACCAACGTCTTTTTAAGAATGTGAACCTTTTCGGGGCATCAACAGTTTTTTTTAAGAATATGAAACCTTCTCGGGGGCTCCAAATGTCATTTTTAAGAATATGAAACCTTCTCGAAGATCCACTGTCTTTTTTTTTAAAGAATGTAACCTTTTTGGGGCCAACTGTCTTATTTAAAGAGTGCAACCTTGTCGGGGCCCCAACTGTCTTTTTTTTTAAAGTAAACCTCAGGGACACAACGGTCATTTTTAGAATGTGAAACCTTCTCGGCACCAACAGTTTTTTTATGATATGAACCTTTGGGCTTCAAATGTCATTTTAAGAAGTGAACTCTAAGGTCTCAACTGTCGTTTTTTTAAAGAAGGTGCAACCTTCTCGGGGGCTACCAACTGTCTTTTTTTTAATGTGAAACCTTCTCGGGGGCACCAACGGTCATTTTTAAGATGTGAAACCTTCTCGGGGGCACTAACAGTTTTTTTTTTTAAGAATATGAAATCTTCTCGAGGGCTCCACATGTCATTTTTAAGAATACGAAACCTTCTCGAGGGTCTCAACTGTCATTTTTTAAAGAATATAAAGCCTTCTTGGGGCCTCAAGTGTCTTTTTTTTTTAAAGAAGGTGCAACCTTCTCGGGGGCCCCAACTGACTTTTTTTAATGTGAAACCTTTTCTGGGACACCATCGGTCATTTTTAAGAATGTGAAACCTTCTCGGGGGCTCCAAATGTCATTTTAAAGAATATGAAACCTTCTCGGGGCCTTAACTGTCTTTTTTTTTAAAGAAGGTGAAACCTTCTAGGGGGCGCCAACTGGCTTTTTTTTAATGTGAAACCTTCTCGGGGGCACCAACAGTTTTTTTTAAGAATATGAAACCTTCTCGGGGACTTTAAATGTCATTTTTAAGAATACGAAGCCTTCTCGAGGGTCTTAACTGTCATTTTTTAAAGAATGTAAAACCTTCTCGAGGCCTCAAGTGTCTTTTTTTTTAAACAATATGTAACCTTCTCGGAGGCACCAACGGTCGTTTTTAAGCATGTGAAACCTTCTCGGGGGCACCAAAAGAGTTTTTTTTTAAGAATATGAAACCTTCTCGGGGGCTCCAAATATCATGTTTAAGAATATGAAACCTTTTCGAAGGTCTCAACTCTCATTTTTTTAAAGAATGTAAAACCTTCTCGGGGCCTCATCTGCCTTTCTTTTAAAGAAGGTGCAACCTTCTCGGGGGTCCCAACTGTCTTTTTTTAATGTAAAACCTTCTCGGGGGGACCAACGGTCATTTTTAAAAATGTGAAACCTTTTCGGGGGCATCAACAGTTTTTTTTAAGAATATGAAACCTTCTCGGGGGCTCCAAATGTCATTTTTAAGAATATGAAACCTTCTCGAAGGTATCAACTGTCATTTTTTTAAAGAAGGTGCAACCTTCTCAGGGGGGCAACTGTCTTTTTTTTTAATGTGAAACCTTCTCTGGGGCACCAACGGTCATTTTTAAGAATATGAAACCTTCTCGGGTGCATCAACAGTTTTTTTAAGAATATGAAACCTTCTCGGGGCTCCAAATGTCATTTTTAAGAATATGAAACCTTCTCGAAGGTATCAACTGTCATTTTTTTAAAGAAGGTGCAACCTTCTCAGGGCCCCAACTGTCTTTTTTTTTAATGTGAAACCTTCTCGGGGGCACCAACGGCCATTTTTAAGAATGTGAAACCTTCTCGGAGGCGCTAACAGTTTTTTTTTTAAGAATATGAAAACTTCTCGGGGACTCCAAATGTCATTTTTTAAAGAATGTAAAACCTTCTCGAGGCCTCAAGTGTCTTTTTTTTAAACAATATGTAACCTTCTCGGAGGCACCAACGGTCGTTTTTAAGCATGTGAAACCTTCTCGGGGGCACCAAAAGAGTTTTTTTTTTAAGAATATGAAACCTTCTCGGGGGCTCCAAATATCATGTTTAAGAATATGAAACCTTTTCGAAGGTCTCAACTTTCATTTTTTTAAAGAATGTAAAACCTTCTCGGGGCCTCATCTGCCTTTCTTTTAAAGAAGGTGCAACCTTCTCGGGGGTCCCAACTGTCTTTTTTTAATGTAAAACCTTCTCGGGGGGACCAACGGTCATTTTTAAGAATGTGAAACCTTTTCGGGGGCATCAACAGTTTTTTTTAAGAATATGAAACCTTCTCGGGGCTCCAAATGTCATTTTTAAGAATATGAAACCTTCTCGAAGATCTCAACTGTCATTTTTTTAAAGAATGTAAAACCTTTTGGGGCCACAACTGTCTTTTTAAAGAAGGTGCAACCTTGTCGGGGCCCCAACTGTCTTTTTTTTTAAATGTGAAACCTCAGGGACACCAACGGTCATTTTTAAGAATGTGAAACCTTCTCGGGGCACCAACAGTTTTTTTATGAATATGAAACCTTCTCGGGGGCTTCAAATGTCATTTTTAAGAATGTGAAACCTTCTTGAAGGTCTCAACTGTCGTTTTTTTAAAGAAGGTGCAACCTTCTCGGGGCTCCAACTGTCTTTTTTTTAATGTGAAACCTTCTCGGGGGCACCAACGGTCATTTTTAAGAATGTGAAACCTTCTCGGGGGCACTAACAGTTTTTTTTTTAAGAATATGAAATCTTCTCGAGGGCTCCAAATGTCATTTTTAAGAATATGAAACCTTCTCGAAGGTTCAACTGTCATTTTTTTAAAGAAGTGAACCTTCTGGGGCAACTGTCTTTTTTTAATGTGAAACCTTCTCGGGGCCCAACGGTCTTTAATTGAAACTTCGGTGCATCACGTTTTTAAGATGAAACCTCTCGGGGCTCCAAATGTCTTTTAAGAATATGAAACCTTCTCGAGGTATCAACTGTCATTTTTTTAAGAAGGTGAACCTTCTAGGGGCCCAACTGTCTTTTTTTAATGTGAAACCTCTCGGGGCACCAACGGCTTTTTAAGAATGAAACTTCTCGGGGCCAAATTTTTTAAGAATATGAACTTCTCGGGCCCAAATGTCATTTTTTAAAGAATGTAAAACTTCTCGAGGCTCAAGTGTCTTTTTTAAACAAATGTAACCTCTCGAGCACCAACGTCGTTTAAGCATGTAAACCTCTCGGGGGCACCAAAGAGTTTTTTTAAGAATATAAACCTTCTCGGGGCTCCAAATATCATGTTTAAGAATAGAAACCTTTCGAAGGCCAACTTCATTTTTAAAGAATGTAAAACCTTCTCGGCCCATCTGCTTCTTTTAAAGAAGGTGCAACCTTCTCGGGGTCCAATGTCTTTTAATGTAAAACTTCTCGGGGACCAACGGTCATTTTTAAGAATGTGAAACTTTCGGGGCATCAACAGTTTTTTTTAAGATATGAAACTTCTCGGGCCCAAATTCATTTTTAGAATATGAAACCTTCTCGAGATTCAACTGTCATTTTTTTAAAGAAGTAAAACCTTTGGGCCACACTGTCTCTTTTTAAAGAAGTGCAACCTGTCGGGGCCCAACTGTCTTTTTTAATGTAACCTCAGACACCAACGGTCATTTTTAAGATGTGAAACCTTCTCGGGGCACCAACATTTTTTTATAATATGAAACCTTCTCGGGGCTCAAATGTCATTTTAAGAATTGAAACCTTCTTGAAGTCTCAACTTCGTTTTTTAAAGAAGGTGCAACCTTCTCGGGCTCCAACTGTCTTTTTTAATGTGAAACCTTCTCGGGCACCAACGTCATTTTTAAGAATGTGAACCCTTCTCGGGGCACAACAGTTTTTTTAAAATATGAAACTTCTCGGCTCCATGTCATTTTTAAGATACGAAACCTTTCGAGGGTTCAACGTCATTTTTAAAGAATTAAACCTTCTTGGGCCTCTTCTTTTTTTTTTAAGAAGTGCAACCTTCTCGGGCCCCAACTGACTTTTTTTAATGTGAAACCTTTTTGGACACCCGGGTCAATTTTTTTAAAATGTGAAACCTTCACGGGCTCAAATGCATTTTAAAGAATATGAAACCTTCTCGGGGTTAACTGTCTTTTTTTTAAGAAGGGAAACCTTCTAGGGGCCCAATGTGTTTTTTTTTTAATGTGAAACCTTCTCGGGACCAACATTTTTTTAAGAATTGAAACCTTCTTGGACTTAAACTTCTGTTTTAAGAATAGACTTCTCAGAGTCTTAACTGTCATTTTTTAAAGAATGTAAAACCTTCTCGAGGCCTCAAGTGGCTTTTTTTAAAATATGAACCTTCTCGGACGGCAACGGTCTTTTTAAGCATGGAAACCTTCTCGGGCACCAAAAGATTTTTTTTTAAGAATATGAAACCTTCTCGGGGCCCAAATATCATGTTTAAGATATGAAACCTTTTCGAAGGCCCTCAACTTTCATTTTTTTAAAATGTAAAACCTTCTCGGGGCTCAATCTGCCTTTTTTAAAGAATGGCAACCTTCTCGGGGGTCCCAACTGTCTTTTTTTAATGTAAAACCTTCTCGGGGGCCAACGTCATTTTTAAAATGTGAAACCTTTTTCGTGGCATAACATTTTTTTAAGAATATGAAACCTCTCGGGTGCTCCAAATGTCATTTTTAAGATATGAAACCTCTCGAAATCTCACTTCATTTTTTTAAAGAATGTAAAACCTTTTTGTGGCCACAACTGTCTCTTTTTAAAGAAGTTGCAACCTTTCGGGGGCCTCAACTGCTTTTTTTTAAATGTGAAACCTCGGAACACCAACGGTCATTTTTAAGAAGTGAAACCTTCTCGGGGCCCAACAGTTTTTTTTAATATGAAACCTTCTCGGGGGCTTCAAATGTCATTTTTAAGAATGTAACCTTCTTGAAGGTCTCAACGTCGTTTTTTTAAAGAAGGTGCAACCTTCTCGGGGCTCCACTGTCTTTTTTTTAATGTGAAACCTTCTCGGGGCACCAACGTCATTTTTAAGAATGTAAACCTTCTCGGGGCACTAATGTTTTTTTTTAAGAATTGAAATCTTCTCGAGGGCCACATGTCATTTTTAAGAATACGAAACCTTCCGAGGGTCTCACTGTCATTTTTAAAGAATATAAACCTTCTGGGGCTCAATGTTTTTTTTTTTAAAGAAGGTGCAACCTTCTCGGGGCCCCAACTGACTTTTTTTAATGTGAAACCTTTTCTGGGACACCACCGGTCATTTTTAAGAATGTGAAACCTTCTCGGGGGCTCCAAATGTCATTTTAAAGAATATGAAACCTTCTCGGGGCCTTAACTGTCTTTTTTTTAAAGAAGTGAAACCTTCTAGGGGGCGCCAACTGTTTTTTTTTTTAATGTGAAACCTTCTCGGGGCACAACAGTTTTTTTAAGAATATGAAACCTTCTCGGGGACTTTAAATGTCATTTTTAAGAATACGAAGCCTTCTCGAGGGTCTTAACTGTCATTTTTTAAAGAATGTAAAACCTTCTCGAGGCCTCAAGTGTCTTTTTTTTAAACAATATGTAACCTTCTCGGAGGCACCAACGGTCGTTTTTAAGCATGTGAAACCTTCTCGGGGCACCAAAAGAGTTTTTTTTTTAAGAATATGAAACCTTCTCGGGGGCTCCAAATATCATGTTTAAGAATATGAAACCTTTTCGAAGGTCTCAACTTTCATTTTTTTAAAGAATGTAAAACCTTCTCGGGGCCTCATCTGCCTTTCTTTTAAAGAAGGTGCAACCTTCTCGGGGGTCCCAACTGTCTTTTTTTAATGTAAAACCTTCTCGGGGGACCAACGGTCATTTTTAAGAATGTGAAACCTTTTCGGGGGCATCAACAGTTTTTTTTAAGAATATGAAACCTTCTCGGGGCTCCAAATGTCATTTTTAAGAATATGAAACCTTCTCGAAGATCTCAACTGTCATTTTTTTAAAGAATGTAAAACCTTTTTGGGGCCACAACTGTCTCTTTTTAAAGAAGGTGCAACCTTGTCGGGGGCCCCAACTGTCTTTTTTTTTAAATGTGAAACCTCAGGGACACCAACGGTCATTTTTAAGAATGTGAAACCTTCTCGGGGGCACCAACAGTTTTTTTATGAATATGAAACCTTCTCGGGGCTTCAAATGTCATTTTTAAGAATGTGAAACCTTCTTGAAGGTCTCAACTGTCGTTTTTTTAAAGAAGGTGCAACCTTCTCGGGGCTCCAACTGTCTTTTTTTTAATGTGAAACCTTCTCGGGGGCACCAACGGTCATTTTTAAGAATGTGAAACCTTCTCGGGGGCACTAACAGTTTTTTTTTTAAGAATATGAAATCTTCTCGGGCTCCACATGTCATTTTTAAGAATACGAAACCTTCTCGAGGGTCTCAACTGTCATTTTTTAAAGAATATAAAGCCTTCTTGGGGCCTCAAGTGTCTTTTTTTTTTAAAGAAGGTGCAACCTTCTCGGGGGCCCCAACTGACTTTTTTTAATGTGAAACCTTTTCTGGGACACCACCGGTCATTTTTAAGAATGTGAAACCTTCTCGGGGGCTCCAAATGTCATTTTAAAGAATATGAAACCTTCTCGGGGCCTTAACTGTCTTTTTTTTAAAGAAGGTGAAACCTTCTGGGGGGCGCCAACTGTTTTTTTTTTTAATGTGAAACCTTCTCGGGGGCACCAACAGTTTTTTTTAAGAATATGAAACCTTCTCGGGACTTTAAATGTCATTTTTAAGAATACGAAGCCTTCTCGAGGGTCTTAACTGTCATTTTTTAAAGAATGTAAAACCTTCTCGAGGCCTCAAGTGTCTTTTTTTTAAACAATATGTAACCTTCTCGGAGGCACCAACGGTCGTTTTTAAGCATGTGAAACCTTCTCGGGGGCACCAAAAGAGTTTTTTTTAAGAATATGAAACCTTCTCGGGGCTCCAAATATCATGTTTAAGAATATGAAACCTTTTCGAAGGTCTCAACTCTCATTTTTTTAAAGAATGTAAAACCTTCTCGGGGCCTCATCTGCCTTTCTTTTAAAGAAGGTGCAACCTTCTCGGGGGTCCCAACTGTCTTTTTTTAATGTAAAACCTTCTCGGGGGGACCAACGGTCATTTTTAAGAATGTGAAACCTTTTCGGGGGCATCAACAGTTTTTTTTAAGAATATGAAACCTTCTCGGGGGCTCCAAATGTCATTTTTAAGAATATGAAACCTTCTCGAAGATCTCAACTGTCATTTTTTTTAAAGAATGTAAAACCTTTTTGGGGCCACAACTGTCTCTTTTTAAAGAAGGTGCAACCTTGTCGGGGGCCCCAACTGTCTTTTTTTTAAATGTGAAACCTCAGGGACACCAACGGTCATTTTTAAGAATGTGAAACCTTCTCGGGGCACCAACAGTTTTTTTATGAATATGAAACCTTCTCGGGGGCTTCAAATGTCATTTTTAAGAATGTGAAACCTTCTTGAAGGTCTCAACTGTCGTTTTTTTAAAGAAGGTGCAACCTTCTCGGGGCTCCAACTGTCTTTTTTTTAATGTGAAACCTTCTCGGGGCACCAACGGTCATTTTTAAGAATGTGAAACCTTCTCGGGGCACTAACAGTTTTTTTTTTAGAATATGAAATCTTCTCGAGGGCTCCACATGTCATTTTTAAGAATACGAAACCTTCTCGAGGGTCTCAACTGTCATTTTTTAAAGAATATAAAGCCTTCTTGGGGCCTCAATGTCTTTTTTTTTAAAGAAGGTGCAACCTTCTCGGGGGCCCCAACTGACTTTTTTTAATGTGAAACCTTTTCTGGGACACCATCGGTCATTTTTAAGAATGTGAAACCTTCT
The DNA here is from genome assembly GCA_022388445.1 of Zophobas atratus. NCBI lineage: Eukaryota > Metazoa > Arthropoda > Insecta > Coleoptera > Tenebrionidae > Zophobas > Zophobas atratus. Next base: position 11,731,491 of record CM039444.1, read on the forward strand.
CGGGGGCTCCAAATGTCATTTTAAAGAATATGAAACCTTCTCGGGGCCTTAACTGTCTTTTTTTTAAAGAAGGTGAAACCTTCTAGGGGGCGCCAACTGGCTTTTTTTTAATGTGAAACCTTCTCGGGGCACCAACAGTTTTTTTAAGAATATGAAACCTTCTCGGGACTTTAAATGTCATTTTTAAGAATACGAAAGCCTTCTCGAGGGTCTTAACTGTCATTTTTTAAAGAATGTAAAACCTTCTCGAGGCCTCAAGTGTCTTTTTTTTAAACAATATGTAACCTTCTCGGAGGCACCGACGGTCGTTTTTTAAGCATGTGAAACCTTCTCGGGGGCACCAAAAGAGTTTTTTTTTAAGAATATGAAACCTTCTCGGGGCTCCAAATATCATGTTTAAGAATATGAAACCTTTCGAAGGTCTAAAACTCTCATTTTTTAAAGAATGTAAAACCTTCTCGGGCCTCATCTGCCTTTCTTTTAAAGAAGGTGCAACCTTCTCGGGGGCCCAACTGTCTTTTTTTAATGTAAAACCTTCTCGGGGGGACCAACGGTCATTTTTAAAATGTGAAACCTTTTCGGGGGCATCAACAGTTTTTTTTAAGAATATGAAACCTTCTCGGGGCTCAAATGTCATTTTTAAGAATATGAAACCTTCTCGAAGGTATCAACTGTCATTTTTTTAAAGAAGGTGCAACCTTCTCAGGGGGCAACTGTCTTTTTTTTTAATGTGAAACCTTCTCTGGGGCACCAACGGTCATTTTTAAGATATGAAACCTTCTCGGGTGCATCAACAGTTTTTTTAAGAATATGAAACCTTCTCGGGGGCTCCAAATGTCATTTTTAAGAATATGAAACCTTCTCGAGGTATCAACTGTCATTTTTTTAAAGAAGGTGCAACCTTCTCAGGGGCCCAACTGTCTTTTTTTTTAATGTGAAACCTTCTCGGGGGCACCAACGGCCATTTTTAAGAATGTGAAACCTTCTCGGGGGCGCTAACAGTTTTTTTTTTAAGAATATGAAACTTCTCGGGGACTCCAAATGTCATTTTTAAGAATACGAAGCCTTCTCGAAGGTCTTAACTGTCATTTTTTAAAGAACGTAAAACCTTCTCGGGGCCTCAAGTGTCTTTTTTTTAAACAATGTGTAATCTTCTCGGAGGCACCAACGGTTGTTTTTAAGCATGTGAAACCTTCTCGGGGGCACCAACAGTTGTTTTTATGAATATGAAACCTTCTCAAGGCTCCCAACTGTCTTTTTTTAAATGTTTTAAAATCCTTCTCGGGGGCACCAAAACATTTTTTTTTAAGAAGTGAGACCTTCTCGGGAGCTCCAAATGTCATTTTTAAGAATATGAAACCTTCTCGAAGGGTTTCAACTGTCATTTTTTAAAGAATGTAAAACCTTCTCGGGGTCTCAGCTGTCTTTTTTTTAAAGAAGGTACAACTTCTCAGGGCCCCAATTGTCTTTTTTTTTAATGTGAAACCTTCTCGGAGGCACCCACGGTATTTTTTAAGAATGTGAAACCTTCTCGGGGGCACTAACTGTTTTTTTTAAGAAAATGAAACCTTCTCGGGGCTCCAAATGTCATTTTTAAGATACGAAACCTTCTCGAGGGTCTCAACTCATTTTTTAAGAATGTAAACCTCCTCGGGGACCTCATCTATCTTTTTTTGTTAAAGTGAGACCTTCTCGAGCCCTCAACTGTCTTTTTTTTAAGAAGGTGAAACTTTCTTTTTTTTCTCTTACACTGTGACTAGTACTTTCTATATTTTTTCGCAAATAACTTCGACCAATTTTTTTTTTCAATTCAAGTTACTTAAAATGTCAAAAAGTTGGTTCGCTAGTTTTCAAGATTATATCGCAATAGACTAAAAATAAAATTGACGAACAAAAAATCGTTCTCATGTGGTGACAATTTAGCAAAATACGACTAGAGGGTTATGGTTAAGTTATTTTCTTAGTTGCGTAAGACACTGTTGAAAAAATTGTGTATGTATTCGAAGCGTAAAGTGCTTATTTGCTCTTGCTGTTATCTAGATAACAAGACTCACATATTTTACGGTCGTGACACAAATAGCTGGACTTGGTAGTTAATTTAATTTTTCCCATACATACGACCTTGTAATAATTAACCTACTTTTCGAAAATCCACCTATCTCAAATTAATTATCTAATATTGGACATCAAAGCCGTTTTATCGATAATTATCTAATTCCTGCAATAACAACAGGCAAATCTGCACAGCCAATTAAGCCAATTACGAGAGAATTATGTCCCGAAAGCTCCAAACGACTTTTTCAATGTTAATCTAGCCATTATCATAAACACACACTTAACTCGACGATGGTAATGAAAATGTTGTCAAAACGTTGACATTTCGATAAACCATAAAACCTGAGCAAACATCCACTTGTGTATTTTTTCGGTCCTCTTTGGTATTTCACACTTTTTGCCTAAATCTTCACACACAAACTTATTAATTCCCCCACGATAGTAACTGCAGCTCGTTGGATTTACCGATGAGTATTATTGTCTCTGCATCTTATTAAAACCATTGTTTCCATGCTGGAATGCCCTATTATGTCATTATGTTAATTATACGGCCCGTTTAGCCGCAGAATACTACGCAAATGTAAATTGCAGAATGCGATTCCTATTAATCACGCACTTTTAACTTATTGGTAATCGCCAATACAGAAAACAGTTCCGCGTTTTGATTGGCGAAATTTATTGTCGCATTAGCTAACAGTGGCTAACCCACCCAGCAAATATGGCCATTGTTGTAGATAATGTCCTGTATGTATTATGGGTCCGCATATCTTAATTTGAATACGGAGTGGAAGCCAGCATTGTTGGTCGAGCGTGCTGCCGGTCCATTGATGGGCAAAGTGACGCTTCCGATGAGGAGGATTAATCGCACCCCACGATGACGAACCAACGATAGTAATTATCTGCCAACGTAAATAAAAAAGATTATGGTTGATGGCTGCGGTATGGCTTGATTGTATTTACAAGTATAACATGTGGTTTAAATTAGGTATTGTGACGTCAAAGTTGTAAAAAGTAATGAGAAAGCTAATGCAATATGCCTGACATGGTAAAAAGAAAGCTGTTAATGGCGCGCGGTGGTACCATGAAAGTAATGATTAAGAATTTATTTCATTGCGATTTTGCTGTTTTTGTAATTGGCGAGAAAAAAAAAGAGGTGTTAATATTATTATCATTTTTTAATGCTGGGGATTAAGTTATGAAACTAACGCATATTTACATTGTGTTCATAACACGTGGAGCGAATTCGATTAAAAATTCAGGAATGCGGGACAAAGAAACGATTCTTACACGAGCTGTGACGGCATAAGTTTTTGTGATTCAAAAGATGGTCAAAACCAATTTTACCAGTTTTAGGTTTCAGTTTTAGCACTGTTATCTTGTAATGTGAATATTCATGGACTTTTTATCATTTGTATTTAAATGATTTTAAGAGTAAATATTTCATCTTGGTTATATTGTGCTTTCTTTATTATGAGTAATATTCTTTTTATTTTTAAACTTTTAGTGGCAGTGGACAATTTATTATGAAAAGCTTAACACAAGAACTTCAAATATTTAAGTGCTTTCTAAATATAGAAACGCTTGTAACTCTGAAATGTATTGTTAGAAAATTGTCTAAAAATGTCGCATTTTTAGCACCAGAATTAGATATTTGAAACATTTTTTCTTGGACCAGTCAATGCTTAGTTTAATATTTTTTCTTAATAAGAATTATTCGATTAGTCTGTTATCATAGAAAACTGAAAAACTACCACTTCAAATTAGTATTTTTGGATAATGGTTATCATTAGGTTTATTTTCGGAAGCAAAATCTTAACCACTGAGTCACTAGAGTCTGCGCTGTCATGCATCCACTACAAACTCAAAACACAAGTGATTACAGAATCGTTAGAGTTTAAAATGGTTCTTAATTTGATCAATAAAAATATGCAGCCTTTGCGTCGTACGGACAACGTAGAATATATTTAAAGCACATAACTAACGTGATAAAATGTCCTCCAGCACTAGGTAATAGCAATCTGAAGCTCAAGTGTTTATTTATGTTTATACATCGAAAGAATGTCACGTAGAAATTAGTTTGATTTGAATGAGTTTGTCTTCTCAAAACACAGGACTAAAATTATTAATTAAACCGCAATCGAACAAAATATTCTGAATATTATAATTCTTATTTTATCTTATTTTATAAAGACGTGCGTATTCTTCACGTCTTCGAGAAAATGGGGTGACTCGTTCTTGATTTGACCAATAAAAAATTTCACAAGTTTTTACAAGATTAATAGGGGCAAAATCAGTTTTATCTTTAACAAATACCAGACCCGCCCACCCGCCCACTATTTTCCCAGGGATATGTCATCTGCCGAAATAAGTCTCATCTTAGCAAGTACTAGCCCCGCCCACCCACCCTGTATTTTCTTAGAAGGTAATACTTGCTAGTACTTGCTCAGATAAGACTGATTTTGGCAAATGCCAGAAGGGAGAGAGAAAATAGAGGGCGGGTGCTCGTGCTTGCAAAGGTAAAACTTTATTTGGCAAATGATATAAACTCTGAAAAAGTAGGGGGTGGGTGGGCGGGGATAGCAGTTGCTAAGATAAGACTGATTTTGCCCCTATTAAACTTGTAAAAAGTTGTGAAATTTAAAAGGCGTTAAATTGCATATTTCCGTAGTAACGAGTTAAATTCCTAAATCTGATTGGATATTTATTTTTTAACAACTCAGTCATTAATTTTTCTGAGTCACTCTGTATAAGGAAATTTAAAAAGGATTAATTATATATTAAAAATAAATGAACGCTAAGTGAAACAAATGAAAGCGGATTCATATACTACAAGTATAGGAATATATTTTTGTATAACATTCAACTCATTTCAAAATACAGTTCATTGAGATGACGTCATTCAATTGTTGGTGGGGATGATTGGCCAAATTTTGGCTAGCATTTAACCATCTACATGATATTTCAACTACAAAATTTGACAACAATCGGTCTAGCAGTTTTGAAGATTACGTGTATAATAAAAATTCATACAGACAGACAGACAGACGGAAACGAGACACTACTAAAAAACCAAATTTTATCAAAATTATCAGGATTTTTTGAATTACAGGGATTTAAATAAAGTCCTGTATAATTGCTCCGTGAGACGGAACTGATGCAATTTTTGTGTTTTTCAATGTTATGATTTTATAGTTCTGTTTTCAATGTGAAATTTCTCAATTTTTGGATTTTTCAACTTTTAGATGTTTTAATTTTTCGTTTTTTTCAATTTTAGATTTTTCAGTTCCTTCTTTTTTCAATTTTCATTTCTTCAATTTTTAATTTTTTGTTTCTTCATTTTTGGATTTTCCAACTTGGACCTTTTAATTTTGCAATTTTTCAATTTTTCGAATTGCGATTTTTCAACATTTAAATTTTTTAATTTTTCGTTTTTTCAATTTTTGATTTTTTGTTTCTTCAGGTTTATGACGAAAAAAAAACTCTTCGAGTTTTCACTTTTAGATTTTTCAGTTTTTCGATTTTCCAATTTGGACCTTTTAATTTTCAATTTTTCATTTCTTCAATTTTTCGATTTGGAATTTTTCGATTTTTCAATGTTATTATATTGTAGTCCTTTTTTCGATGTGAAATTTTCCAATTTTTGGATTTTTCAATTTTTCGATTTGCGATTTTTTCGTTATTCAACTTTAATTTTTTTTAATTTTTCGTTTTTTCAATGTTTGATTTTTTGTTTCTTCAATGTTATGATGAAAAAAAAACTCTTCGAATTTTCATTTTTAGATTTTTCAGGTTTACGATTTTCCAACTTGGACATTTTAATTTTTTAATTTTGCAATTTTTAAATTTTTTATTTCTTCAATTTTTCGATTCGGTTTTTCATTTTTTCGTTCTGCAGTTTTTTGGTTTTTCAACTTTTAGATATTTTAATTTTCATTTCTTCAATTTTTGATTTTTTATTTCTTTAATTTTATGATGTGCAACTCTTCGAGTTTTCAGTTTTAGGTTTTTCACTTTTTCGATTTTCCAACTTGGACGTTTCAATATTTTTGTATTTTGCAATTTTTCATTTCTTCAATTTTTCGATTTGTAATTTTTGTGTTTTTCAATGTTATGATTTTATAGTTCTTTTTTCAATGTGAAATTTCTCAATTTTTGGATTTTTCAGCTTTAGATGTTTTAATTTTTTCGTTTTTTTCAATTTTAGATTTTTCAGTTCCTTCTTTTTCAGTTTTCATTTCTTCAGTTTTTAATTTTTTGTTTCTTCAGTTTTTGGATTTTCCAACTTGGACCTTTTAATTTTGCAATTTTTCAATTTTTCATTTCTTCTATTTCCCGATTTTTCAATGTTATTATTTTGTAGTCCTTTTTCTAAATGTAAAATTTTTCAATTTTTGGATTTTTCAATTTTTCGGTTTTTCAACATTTAAACATTTTTTAATTGTTCCTCTTTTCAATTTTTGATTTTTTGTTTCTTCAATTTTATACTCTCCGAGTTTTCATTTTTAGATTTTTCAGTTTTTCGATTTTCCAACTTGGACGTTTTAACTTTCTAATTTTACAATTTTTAAATTTTTTATTTCTTCAATTTTTCGATTTGGTTTTTCAACTTTTAGATATTTATTTTAGATTTTCAGTTCATTCTTTTTCAATTTTTGATTTGCAATTTTTCAAATTTTCGTTTTTAAATATGTGATAAAAATATGTAACTTTTAAAATTTTTCACTTTCACAATATCACGTTTTTCGATTTTTTAAATTATTGGACTTCTCCATTTTTATTTTTTCAATTTCTGCATATTTCATTTTTCAATTTTTCGATCATTGTTACACTTTTTCGACTTTACAATCTTGACGATTTATAATTTTTCGATTTTTAACTTTCTCGATTTTTAGTTTTTCAATGTTTCAATTTTTCGTTTCTTTAATCTTCGATTTGCAATTTTTCGATTTTCCAGTTTTCGAGTTTGCAATTTCTCGTTTTCTGGTTTTTAATTTTTCGATATTTCAATTTTTCAATTCTTTAACTTTTCGAATAAAAATTTGAAAAACAAAAGAAAACACATCGACAAATTGAAAGAATAAAAATTGAGAAACTTAATAGAAAAAGTGCAAAACAGAAAAAACGTGAAAGATTACGTGTATAATAAAAATTCATACAGACAGACAGACGGAAACGAGACACTACTAAAAAACCAAATTTTATCAAAATTATCAGGATTTTTTTAATTACAGAGATTTAAATAAAGTCCTGTATAATTGCTCGTGAGACGGAACTGATATTAATATCATCAAGAAATGTTTCTCTGCGATTCGTTCATTTTTATTTTTAACTTGATCTTCTTAGGTTGTCTAAATTAGACGAAACTTTCCTCGCCCTGAAGTAAAATCAAACAAATCTAGTTTCTTAGATAAATTATGAAGTTAGATTTTGCCAATTTTATTATTTTATAATGACCTCTAAAAGTTAAAAAAAGAACAGGTGTGGATTGTTCACTATGGGTGTGTTTCAAGTTATTCATAATAAAACTTTGTAATCATCGACTTTTTAACAAGGACAAGAAAAATGACAAAAAAGGCGACAAAAAAAGGTGAAAAAAACTGTCGCAAAACAATTCCAAAAAAAGACGTCTACAAAAATTTACCAAAAAATAAGGCAATAAAAAAGGGGTCAAAAAGAAGATGTAACAAAAATCATTAGAAAAAAAGAAAACTCGCTATACAAAATTCTATAGAAAAGACAACTGTAACTATGACAAAAAAGATTATAAAAAAGGACCAAAAAACGCGCAAAAATATCCAGAAAATAAAAAGAGACGCCAAAAAAGTACAAAAAAAAATACAAAAGTCGAAATAAAAATGTCCTAAAAGATGTGGCTACCAGAAAGAAGTCAAAAAGGTCACAAAAAGTACAACAAAAAAGATAATGAGAAAAGGACAAAAAAGGCGATAAAAATGCCAAAACGCCAAAAGAATCCATGAAAATTGAAAAAAAAAGATCGCTATACAAAATAATTAAAAAGTAGCTCAAAAACACAACAAAAAAAATGCACCTGAAAGAAAGCAATCAAGAACGTCGACAAAAAAGGTCGCAAAAAGGAGAATAAAAGAAATGCCACAAAAATGACGAAAAATCTGCAAAAAAGGATGCAAAAACAGTGGACAAAAAAATCATCAAAAAATATGACTACAATAAGATGTCAAAAAAGAACAAAAGGACAGATGCCAAAAGAATCCATGAAAATGAGAAAGAGGCTACTATAAAAAAATGGCAAAAAAACGGGCTAAAAACCGCAACAAAAAATGTGCTTAAAAAGCAGAGGAAAAAATCGACAGAAAAAAGCGACCACAAAAAAAAACGTCAAAAAAAGGACAAAAATGGCAGGAAAAAATTTAACAAGAAAAAGGTGGTTGAAAAAAATAACGAAAAGAATCAACAAAATGTCACAAAAACAAATAAATCGTGTGTAGAGGTATGTTAGTTTAGGAAATTTAATTAATATTTGCAATGATAAATTTTAAGCTGACGTCATCAAATTGTTAGTCAGACAAATAGAAACAGGAGACCTGATTTTCATCTCTAGGGGTCATGAAACATCAAGAAAATGTACAAGTACCCGTTCGTCCGATGTACAATACTTCCCTAACTTCTACTCAAGGAGTAAAAATAAATTTGTTCTCACAAGTTATACAATTTATATAAGAAATTAAGTAACAGAAATGTAATTTACTTACGAACAGTGAATTAGGAATTTTTATTAAACATTTTCACTCATCTCCTAAAAAAAATTGACTACGTCATCTAAAAAATTATAACTAATTTTGAATGAAAACATCTATTCAAATAAATTAATATCTCCATTTTTAAAAATCAGAGAACGGTTTACTTATTTTTAAATATAAACATTTATCAAAATAAAAAAACTGTTTTTGTTTTTCTTTCTCAGTTACATTCAAACTGTGCATTTTAAAACAATTATTAAAAAGTGTGAAGAAACGGCTATTCTTGAGCACTATCTATATTATTGTTGAAAGTCTTACTTTTACGTATTACGTATCTAAATATAGTGAGAATAAACAATAAAATCAATCTTTGATTGCGAAATAAAAAGTAACACGTGAACAAAGAACAGACGAAAATTTTACGATTTATTTTTTGTGGATCAACGAAAACTTTCAAACACACCTGAGAACCACGTTATTTTTACTGATAACAGTTTTATATTAAAAAAAAAAAATGTGAAATTCACCGTTCTAAACCATCTACTACTATCACGCAAATAGCAAACGTCATAGCTTTGAACTTTTTTAATGCATTCCAAATAAAAAATTAAAAAAAATAAATTTCGCCACTTTCTCGTGAAATTATCAGAATGTGCGCGTTTATCAACGCGAATTTCATACTACTTCAAGATAAGAAAATATTTACATAGATTTACATTTTTGCAATATTTGGCAATGAGTAAATTATTTTCATCACATTGTTTCTGTAGCCTCAGTTCTCGAAGGAATAATATTTTACATGAGATTAAAATATAAATAAGATGTTATTCAACTGAGCAAACGTAGTAAACACTACATGTTTAAAAAGCAAGTTTTTACTGAAACTTTAAGTTCAGGTGGCTTAAGTCATGCAGAAAATGAATGCACACCTAGTAGCCATCACTTGTGCGACGAATAAACGAGTCGTAAATTCAAATGTAAAACTCGCTTATTTAGATACCAAAACGTTGTCAGCAGCTCGCATTTTATGACTCTTTTTAGATTAGCATCGCATAAACTTATCTATCATAATAAAATCAGATCAACCGATTTAACGACCCACTGAAGATTTTTCCTCTTTTATAGTGGCATTTTTGTCGAAACGTCTCGCAAGCGCCCAATTAGCGCGCATTGATCAAATGCCTGTTATTTTACGACTCTCATGACATTTTTCACGTCGTTTCCAGAAATGAAAGGCGATTAAAAATAAAGTCAAAGCAAGCAGCTCCAAATAAAAAGCATTATCACGCTCAACCACCGAAAGGGCAAACCGCAACACAATTTATGCAGCCACATAACAATTATCTCAGACACGATAATAGCCAAGCTCGCTAGTCAAGTCGGCTGTACACTTAAATCTTTCACTTGTTTCTTGGAGGAGAGAAGCAAAGTAGGCCGTGAAGAGCAGTGCCAACATTGAGTCGATAGCAATCGTCGAGCACGGTACGTTTCGCGCTGGCTTAGCACTTTCAGCCCGAAAAGTCAAAATTTTGCCGAAAGCGACGAGTTTTTCGAAAACACTGTGCCCCGGGCGGCGGATGTAGCAAACGTTGAGCATTTTGTGCGATTTGTGCCCCCAATATGGTTCTACTTTCGACGGAAGCAGACATGGAAGAAGCGGTAAGTGGAATTTTTTTGAATGTCGAGCACGACTCTCGGTTTTATCTCGCCCAAAGACCCAGAGGTCAAATTTGGGTAAAAATATCGCGCGAGGTGCGATAAGAATTTTAATTTTGTTGCTATGTAATCAGGATTATTTGGCTGAGCTTCGCGATGATGTGGCGTTTCGGTACAACAATAGGGTTTTCCCTCTTCCGTTCTGTTATGGTTCAAAAATTTTGGCAAATTTTGGGCTGCGAAAATGTGAAGGTTACCGCGTTCCGACAATGGAAGGTTTTGACATTGTTCGTTTTTCTACTCGATTAAAATGCAAATTGCCAAGCACGACCATAAATATCACCGCGGAGATAATAACTATATTTATTACTTCATGCGAGTAATTACGTTTTAATTGGAACAATACATCCAGGTGCTTACGCAACTAGACCCGTTCCAGCCGCCAAAATTTCGATTTTCTGTGACTCACGCGGTTTCACGGAAACCACTAGCGTCATCACCATTGTGAAACCGAAATATCCAAGAGATCCTTGTCGAGGTGACCACTTTCTCCGTGACGAAGAGGCGGTCGACGACTGCACCATATTCGATAACGAAAATAACAATAATATGATGACCCTTGGAGACGCACGACCTCCTACAAGAGGACACCCGACTCCTCAGGGTGTGTCCGCGATTTCCTGTGCAGTTCCAGCGAATTCCAAAATTGTTACGAAATGCAGGCACACGTGCAGTGAGAGGCAGTCCGATCACGTCTTCTCGGGAAACCCGTTGCCTTGGAGCCTGATGGACGCGCCTCCAGTCCATGTCCAAAATCGCGTTTACGTAACTCTCGGATTTTCCCGGAGAAAGTCCTCGCGACGAATTTCGAAAATATTTGCGCTCCTTGAGCGCAAATTGTGCTAATCAACCCGCGCATTAGTTTTTCCAGCGCCGCTTAATTGCGGAATAAATTAAAATTTACATTTCGGTACGATCGCGTAAAGCTCAGGTGACGTAATAGGCAAGCAATGAAATTTCCGAGTAACAAAGGTAGCAGATACGTCTCGCCGCGATCCCGAAAAGGATAAAAGAGTGACGTAGCACCTTCCTTGACAATGCAGTGAATCGAGGATATTTTGACCAAGGTGAACCAAAAGATAGATAGAGAGGGAGCATTCCGAATTTTTTAGATGTTAGACTAAGAAGGAAGTTAGTTGGGTCCGTGGTTCGGGTTTGTGCACATCTTGGGTGCGTGTGCGTGAGGTGATTTTGTCGCGGGAGATCAACCTGAGGAACAATGAGGAGGAATAATGGTAATTTTCGGTTTTGATTGGATTTTTAAATTAGCGAAAGCAAGGTCACCGCGGCGATTATTCATGTAGAACATTTACAAATTTAACAAAAATGGTACTGCCTAAAAGAAGTGACCAGTCTAGGCACAGCCGTCACGGTCTTAACCCCCGAAGTCATCGAACCTGAGCAGTCGGTATCGTAGTACCAAAAGGATAGCCACCATGTACGTACCCGATTTCGGTTTATCGGTGTCGTACCTCCATCCATAAATGCCCGCCAAGCAGCCGCACAAACTAGTGCACCCTAACCCTTAACCCTTAAGTCATCGCACAACACAGGACTGGTACCATGTACGTAATTGTTTAATTTACTCTTTGTATCACCACGCTTCACCAAAGTACCTTTTTTATCTATTATTTACGCCCATACTTTACCGAAAATATGTCCACCTTTAACCTTAACCTCTACAACCGTGACACTTGAGCAGCTAGTACAGTACTAGCAAAATTATAGTCTTAATCCGTAAGGTCATTGATACCTCAAAAGGGAACAGAGAAGTACCAAAGCTCTGACGTCTCGTGAGCGCCCAATTTAGTGGTACTTCCCCAACAGGTGTCTGCGAATCTGGCGGCGTCAATAATTTGCCGAAAATATGTCTTCATTGTTATTCTAATCTAAATTTATCCCTCGCGCGTAAATATAAAGTAAAATAAACAAAAGCAGATGGCTCGGGCGTCACCAAGTCAGTATCAAAAACCATTCTCGATCCGCAGTCTTCATTCAGCCATCTCAAGAGGTATGTTGTTTGTATCCTTGGCGATTTTCCTAAAGAATCAGGATGTGACATTTTTATTGGCGATATTTATAGCAGTAGCAGATTTATTATTAATTAATTAAAACCTACGAATTTTTGCGAGAGTCGATGATTCATATTCAATTAAGATGAGCAAAGACATTTAACCAAGCTTCGAATGAGGAAATGTGTAGAATCGACCTCGGCCAAATTCAGCCTTAAACACACACATAATAAGAGTCGTGTTGAAGAGATCACCGGCCTCGGTGATTGTTAATGTCATATCTATTTTTGGGTACCGTTCTCCAATTAACCAAGATTTGTTATAGAGTGTTTTGTTGCAGATGCCACAAACTGTTCCATCAGCTGGGTTCACCCCACCATGTGACTACACGAATTACGCTGACAACTTCGACTTGTCCCTCCTTCCGGGTGGTGAGCAGCTGGACCCATCCCTCAGTCAAAGTTTCGACAAAGTCCAACCCAAGATCTACACCACGTTCTACCCCAACTCACCCCAACAAGACGACTTCCGCCCGGATTTCCAGACCCTGCTGGTGCCAGACGACGAGAAGTCGCAGAATTCGTACCTGGAAGTACCGCCGATTTTGTCCCCGAACTCGTACCGGCAGTCCAGCGAGGCCAACTTTTACCCCAGCTCTCCAGAACTCTCGCTGTACACCCCGTCCCCCAGCTCGCACTACTCGCAGTCGCCGGTCGATGATTTTTTCCACTACGTCAAGAAGGAACCCTATCCCAGTTCTCCCTATTCCTATCGGGTCAAAGAGGAGAACTTTCTCTCGCCTTGCGGGTTTTCGTCACCGACGAGTCCTGCCACCAGCTACTCGAGCTTATCGTCACCCGAACAAATAAACATACAACAAGCGGAGAACAGCGACGTATTAGAATTGCTGGAAAACACTGTCTTGGATAAACAAATCAAGCAAGAGAGTACGGTCGATTTCGGGAACCTCTTGAGTAGTTTCCAGGATTCGGAAAGCTTAAGACGGTTGCTGGAAGACGACTTCAAGGAAAGTCAGCCGGAGGCTGAGGTGTCTAAACCCAAGGACCACCAATTGTTGCGGGAGGTCTTGCGGGACACCAGTTTCCAGAAAAAGTTTAACATCAGACCCATCGATTTTGGGTTCATCGGGGCGAGATCAAGATGGAGGAGCCCGACGAGAGCGCACAGAGGGAGTTGATGAGGGAGAACATAGAACCGGTGTTCAATCTAGCGATCGAGCAGATGAAGAAAGACGTGGACACCACTTGTACGGCGCTCGGTATCTCTCCAGGTGAGTTAGTTGTTAGTTAATGGCTCCACCCATCATTTTTTCCCAATGGGTTAAGAACAATGGTTTATTTATCACGAAGCGGTGACCTTGCGCTACCACACCTAACATTCTATAAGAAGTACAGATGAATGTTGATAATTTGTACAAACGTAACGCATGACGATTGGGATATATCCATTTGTGTGGGTGAATGTGGAATAATTTAGCGGCGTAATTCCGTCTCTAAAACACTACCACCTGAAGGTTAAGGAGTGTCGATCGACTTTTATTAAAAACCGGTCCAGTTATTTTGACGATTTTCGCAAATTTGAACTTTGCACGCATTGGTTTACGTGTCTATTTTCGATATCGGAGCATTTGAGCTATTTTTAAGCACTTCTTTCTACAAACAAGAGAAATCTAAATACCAGTCAGTTTCCACTTGGATTTTTCTCGTTTCGTGAAAGTAAATATTGATCTGGATGCATGTATTAAACGGTTTTTTAGTCGTACTTGGCCTTAATTGCAGATCCCACGCAATGGAGTGCCGCTGATGTCTTGTCGTGGTTGCAGTGGACTTCCAGACAATTCGGCCTGGCTGAACCTCTTCCCGAACAGTGGGAGATGAACGGCTCCAGTCTGGCAGCCTTGTCCGAGGAAGATTTTACGAGGCGGTCACCGCAGGTACACAATTTTACTTTCATGTGTGTTGGCAGGGGTGTGAAAAATTTAGGTCGTCTCGAGTGAGGTGAACATAACGGTTTCGACGACGCGACTCACAAACAGAAGAGCTCGCAAACAAGCTCTTGTAAACAGACTAATTGCTGTATTAATTTTAACCAGTGCGTAATTCTGACTATTACTACCTTAGTCACGATGTGGGAAAATGCATTTCGTAACGACGGTGCGTCATCCAATGACATTCGTTGCGGTTGAATTTAATTTCTAATTGAGAAATCTCGTACAAGAAGCGATTTTAACGCGTTCCTGGGGCAATGTCATCGGACGTCCTTTACTCGGTGCATCCATCGAGGACCTATTGCTGTTCGCCGCCCGAGAGAAAGTCTTTCCAAACTGACCTACTTGACCAAATAAAAAAACATGGAATGTGTTTTAATGGATGCTTGTACAATAATTACACTGTTATTAATTCGGTCGTTCTACCTGGCATCATTGTAGTCTCAAAGCATACCCGTTTGCCGAGTCATTTGTATTCTTGTTGCTAGCGTTGACCTTTCGATCTTAGAATTTCAACACCTTCGCTGAATATTTATTTTTACGCGGATTTTCAGGGCGGAATGATCCTCCATGCCCAGCTGGAAATATGGAAAGCAGCCTATTCGGAAGAGGATCTTAGCATGAAGTGGCAACCGGAGACCACGTCCAGTAACGCGTCCAGTGGGGACATGTCGGATGGTAAGTTCGATCATCGGAAATTTACCTTTACTTTTGACACATCGTAACTATAAGCGTGCGCTCGAGGTCAAAACCGAGGACACTAGTAAAATATTAAAACGAAAATAGAAGATGTAAGAAAATATGGAATTTCCATAAAAATGTAAATGTAAACTTTACGTGATTTATTTTTAGCGAGGCATGGATATTAACATTTAATTTTGCTCGGTACATCATGCGCTTATTTTAAGCCAAGTTTACATCAAGAAGGCGACCTTGTTTTAGCAGCTGATGCCCGCGGTTCACACCAGATTTCACCATGCGGTACTTCGTCTAAACAAAAGTCACTCAAGTCGACCATACACAGGGACTTCAGTTTCTTAATTCGTTGTATTTTAACAACGCCACCTAGTTTGTTGATTTGGAACATTTTAGTGGAGCAGTCACTAAACGAAGACGCTCTTGAAGAGTCGCCATAAAAATAAATCATCAGATAATGAGCATCGTGCATAAATTACTCGGCCGTCTCAAAAAATAAATTTAATCATAATTAAACCAAATTAGATTTTTTGCGCTGCCATATTTCATCCATCTCCGGTTAACAACCAGTTTAATCGATCCGGCAAGACTTTGGCAAGTTTGGCATACCTCCTCGGAGCTTTAAATATTAAAAACATCACTTATTTATGAAAATTGTCCGATTCCAGTTTAGCACCACTCTAAATTAGACAATGGGTTGGCCAAAAAACTGGCCAAACGAGAATCTCGAATTAATGAGTTAACATTTAACCTATAGAGTCAGCGCGCTATCTTCCATCAATACGTATCCAATTTCCTCAACTTCTGCAACTATCGCGAGTCAATCTGACCCTTCCGAAGAATGTGAAAGGTTAAAAGCGCACGTTTCTCGCCACATTTATGGCGTTAATACCATTTACTAAACTCGTAATAAAATCATATCTCTTAAACTGGTCGCCCTTGAAATTTACCTACGTTCCTTTTACCACAGTCTTTGTGTTGCAGATGACGATGAGGAAGCTTCTTCATCTCAGGCCGATCCGACCAGACCCACGACCTCGAGAGCGGGGGTTCCCAATCCATTTGTGGCAGTTCCTGAAGGAACTGTTGGCGTCACCACAAACTCACGGTTCCTGCATTCGGTGGCTGGACCGGTCCAAGGGGATCTTCAAAATCGAGGACTCTGTCAAAGTCGCGCGGTTATGGGGGAAGCGGAAGAACCGTCCGGCGATGAACTACGACAAGTTGAGTAGGTCGATAAGGCAGTACTATAAAAAGGGGATCATGAAGAAGACGGAACGCTCGCAGAGGCTGGTCTACCAGTTTTGCCATCCTTACAACTTGTAAGACAGTCGTTGTACATAATTTATTTATTTTATTGTTAGGGGTTAACGCGGGGATGGTGTAGGTCTTCGTTTGCATTTTGAAGTTATCAGAATGCAAGTGAATCGGTCTTTCGTAGGGTATTACTACGAAAGTTTTTTTCATGTAAATAAGTTCAAGATGCGGAAGGTAATTTCCAAACTTTTTGACATAATTTAAGTAAAATATTTGCCGAAGAGTAGGAGCTTTGTGGGGGAGTTAGAGCGGTACCTCGCGGTTGTTTGATGCTCGGGTTTAGGCTTTTGAAGCTCGACGACCGTAAGGGGTGGCGCTTGTCTCCAGGAGCTTCGAAAATCGGTGATTTTGGTCCCATATATCTATGATATATTAAGTAAGTAAGTTCTATGAACAAATATATTTTTAATTTGAATACTCATGAGCAATCCAAATAAGTACTCAGAATATAGCAGGTGCTATATTGCTGTGGTTAGTGTTTAGAGTTTTATAACTGTTAATTTTAATTTATTGTTAATTGTTTTATGCGCTTTGATAACATGTTGTATGTTTATTTTTATAGTTTTTAAAGATCTATTGTATAAATCATTTTAATAAATCTTATTATTTTTGAACTTTTCTTTGCTCTTTTACCTAATACGTGTCTGACGAGGTGTCTGATCATTATTCTTTGGCCGCGTTTGTACAATGCTAGGCAACCCAAAATACATCGACAGCTTGCGACGTAGACAAAAGATAAAGGATTCACACAATAAAAGAGAAGTGTCAGTGACTACTAATTTATTATTAATATTTAATTACAGTGTATTTACAGTTTAATGTTAAAATAATAGTTAAAAGCCTAACATAAAATAACAATAATTTACAGACTTATTTACAAAAGCAAAATAAAATAAATTTTTGGAGTATTTTCTATCAGCTCTGGTTGCCTATGATTATGACTAAAACAATAGACTTAAATAAAACAAAATAATAAAAAACAATAATAGGAAAAAATTTATCACGTCGAATCAGTTGACTAATAACATTCCCATGAATCTAAAACTGTCCATCGTGCTATGCAACAAATAAAGTGAGCAAGTATATGCAAATTAACACAATAAATAAGTAACAGTTAAATTATAGCACTTGTTCTTCATCCTGGTCTAGAAGAAGTGTTTGAAGAAACTTGCATCAGAGAGCCTACTACGCGAGATCCGGAACCCAATAAGGACTGGAATCCTGTAGCAGCACCCTACAAAAGCAATTAATCATGAATACAGTTCGTTTTTACACCTTGTAGCTGCTATACAATGAAGCATTAGAAGTATGGAAATCACTGCTCCAAGGATTTGTAAAAGAAGAAAGAATTGGAAAAAAGTTGAACAGATGAAAAGAACACAGCTTTGCAAAAATGTATCCTTGGAGTAGTCTACAGTCTTTATACATAGAATTCTGTGTGACTTTAATTGTTGTTCTAATTTTATAACATTAAACCAAAAATAGAGTGTCTGTGTAGTTCTAACCGCTCAAGCCACACAAAAATCGTCAATGAAGTCAGTTCTAGTGTTGAAGTAAGAAAAACAAAATAAAGTGTGACGTGTGTAAAAGATTTTTTCTGATATCTGAAAAGTGTTCTTGCTCTTCTTACTACAAGAGATGGTTTAGTTCATGAACATGCTTCCGAACAAGCCGCAAACGTTAATTGATGTCAATCGATGGATGAGATTATGACTTGTGTTATTTGAACGTGCTCATGCTTTCAATAATTTACCATTTTATAATTTAAAAATCCTAACTAGTCGCGCTAAAACGCGTTAAATTGGTCAAAGCGGAACTAGAACCGAGAGAATTTCTCAAATCGGTAGAACCGTTTGCAAAAAGTCTTGTAAACTGTCGAGCTGCATCCTGTAAAAACAATTAGTAAGAAAAGAGTTCTAACCTACGGAGTTTTAAAAGAAATTAGTGATTTGTACCTGTAATGCGGTGCCCAAAAATGAAGAAATAGCTCTTGTGACGTTCACTGCAGCATTGATAAGTTGTCCTCTAACCAGAGTGTCGTCATCTTCGATTCCGGGAACTGGTCGCAGTCTGACTGGTTGTAAAGTGACCTTAGGTCTGGTGGTAGTCGTAGCTACATCTTCCTCGGTTATGCTGTTGCTAACGCTTGCAGGAACTACCGTAGTGGATTTAATAACGCGACTTTTACCCTTTCTTTTCGGAGTTGTCATAGGTGTGGTCTCTCTAGTCGTGGTCCCAGTAGTTCCAGAAGACGTAACTTTAACCCCTCCTTCCGTATTAATCAAGGTCTGCAGACTCTGAATCGACGAAAAATCTAACTCTTTCGCACTCTGTGGATCTTTTTGTATGTTCTCCAGCTGCTTAATCAACTTCTGAATGTCATTCTGCGACAAAGAACTAACAATATTCTGACGTGGGGCTGCAGTTACCACTGGAGTTATATGAGTTGGCTGGTGTGTCAACAACTCCTCTGGTTTCTCTTCGGGTGTGGGCTTCGGCTTAGGTTTTGGTTTCGGTTTAGGTTTAGGTCTTTTCGTCGTAGGAACCGGAGGAGATAAAACGTTGAGCAGCCAATTCAAACTCTGCATTAGCGGACCCGGTCTCCTTGTCGTAGTTCTAGGTTTCTTGGTAGTTGTAGTTGTCAGACTGTAAACGTCTTCCAGGACTTTTGGTGTTGTGGGACCAATTCCTTGATCTTTTAGTAAGGCAGCGATGATGGCGTCATTGCTGTTACCATACTCGGTTGTGATTGTCGAAGGAGTTGCAATGCTCAGTTGTCTCACCAGTTGCTCGACAGTGTGTTCACCTGATGCAGAGATTTTCTTGCCTTGGCGTTTCTCTTGGACGTAAGCAGATGAAGATCTTTGTCTTTCTTTGTCTTGTTCTACGGCTAGAGCAACGATCTAGTAAAAGTTTGTTCGGTTAGTAAAAGTACGTCGTGATTCGTGTATAAAAACTTACTCTGTTTGCTAAATCATTTTTCTCCGTTGTTGATTTCGTATTGGCGAAATTCTAAAACAACGAAGGTTAATAAATTATGATTAGAAAAAATGTGAAATGGTTACCAAGTTGGTTAAAAATGCCAGTTGTTTTAAAATCGCAGCTTGTTCCATCTCTAGCTGTGCTAACGTTTCTAGATCCTTCTTCTGCTGTTCTGTTAATTGTTTAAGTTTTTTCGTCGGGTTGGTCGTTATCTCTGGAGGGGCGGTACTTCTCCTGGCGTTTCTCCCCGCACTCGTACTCGGTACGGTTGTGGTGTACACAGTAGTAGTCGTAGGTTGAGTCGTGTAATAGGTGTGGTGGTACCGCGTCTTCTACTTCTAACCGTAGTGCTAATTGGTAACGTGAAAGAATCGTGGTTGTTGGTATCTCAGTCGTCGTTCGAATCGTCCTTCTGTACTACTAGCCGTGGCTAAATCACCACCGGTACTTATTTCAACTCGTGGAGTCGTAGTAGGTCGTACTCTGTTCGATATCGGAGTTATAATCTCAACAGGTCCCTCAGTTGTTATTCTTCCCGGACGAAGAGTAGAAAACAGGGTTGTCAAAAACTGTGGGAAGAAAGTGGTCGATGGAAAACTAGTAGTCGTTCGGAATGTAGTGGTGGCAGGTTGCGATAAAGGTAGTACTGTGCTTCCTCTTGTAGAAACAAGAGTGGCAGTGGTTGGAGGAAGTGTCGTTGTTGGAACATTTGTGGTTGTTGTTGGAGGCACAGTTGTAGTAGTTGTTGGTGGATTTGTAGTAGTCGTTCTGACTGTGGTGGTCGTGGGTACCGCAGTTGTGGTAGTTGTAGTTGACGGCTGGGTCGTTGTTGGTACCGCAAATGTAGTAGATGGAACTGGATCGTCTAAAATTCTGTTCGAAAGTGTTGGAGTCGGTAAGGTTGTGGTGACAACTCTGCTCTGTAACAGTATCACGGTTGATTGAAGTGGCGTAATTAACAAAAAGAAATACGTGTTAAGTCGAACGATATTAGTATGTCAAACGTTATTTTTGTAACAGTAATCATGATTTATGTTTGTTGTCTAGTACAATTAGAACAGTGAGTTTGTCAATCGTTAGAGCTTTTGCCCTTACTTGTTGGAAATAGTACGTCGGACTTGTCACGGGTTTCCACCGGAAAATAACATTGGTCTTATGTTTAAGTTCGTCCGCATTTATAACTCTATTTGTCTATCAAAACATAGAAACCATAAAGAAGTGTGCACACTTATAACTACTACTTACCATTGGGTCAACGTCTAACGTTTGCGTTTTACTAAGATCGGAGATATTTATGATGCTGTTAAAAGCTTGCACTGTTCTTCCGTTCAGAATTTCAGTCAAAGTAGGCAGAGTGGCAGTGGGAGCAGTGCTAGTTGTCGTAGTACCAGAAGTCGTAGAAGTAGTTGGAGCTGCGCTACTACTGCTACTAAGAGTGCTGGTAGAAGTGCTACTTTCAGTTGTTGTGCTGCTACTACTACTAATTGATAATGGGTTCGCTTGAACCGGAGGAGCGGTACTACTAGGTGTAGTTCCGGTGGTACTTGTTGCATTATTTACACTACTTAAAGACAACGGATTTGCCTCAAATGGTGGTACAGTATTTTGTTCGACCTACAAAAAGAAAGCTATGTTTTTTCAGGACATGACAGAACTTGTCAAACCCTGCTTGATGGTCTTGTGTTAATGGCGTGATGTGTACTGTTACGATAAAACTAACAAAAATAAAGAACTTGAAATTGTGACAGTGACGGTTCTTTATTTTTCTAAGTCACCTGAACTTACACTATACGTATTAGTTGTGCATAATCTACTTTACAAGCGTGAGAAATTAAGACACTCAAAAGCCATGGTATGTACATACATACAACATAGATACAACTGTCGAGATCAGGTGACCTGTGAAACAAATGAAACAAGCGGCGAAGCCCAAGCACCGAAAAGTTATTGACAATGAATACCGTTTGAAGATTTTTATTATCCGGTCGGCTGCCCTGGTCAGGTGTTACTTGGTTACTGGTTATTTCCGGTAAGGGTGGAGGTTTTCGCGTGTATCGAATCCGCTTACCCTTATGATAGGTTCCATTGGAACAAAGGAACCATTGGGGAACTTTCTCACTATGGTATTGTTAGGGTACACGCCGACAACAAGGTAAGGTGTTTCTTTATTCGGGAATCTACTCGGTCGTTTGCGTAATACAGTATTGTTATTCAAAACGGCGAAGATAAAATAGTCTTTGCTGCGGCCGGTACTGCTTTCGATAGAATTTTGAACGGGGTCCTGAATTATGTTCAAAAGGCGTCCTGAACGACCCGACGTTCTGGAGGTTATATTAGTTGATGGACTGACAGTGCTAGTTTGATTAGACTTTTCGGGCAAATCGGTCGTGTCGATGATGTTAGAGGAAATGTCCTGAGTGGTGTTACTGGCAGCGGCGGAATCAGTAGTGGTTGGAGCTAATGTGGTAGTAGCAGGAGCTGATGTAGTACTAGCAGCAGATGACGTAGTACTAACAGAAGCTGATGTAGTACTAGCAGTGGCTGATAAACTGGCAGGAGCTAACGTAGTACTAACAGGGCCTGATGTACTAGTAGGGGCTGATGTAGCACTAGCGGGAGCTGTTGTAGTGATATCAGGAGCCGATGTAGTAACAACAGGAGTTGTTGTACCACCCGCGGCAGCTGTTGTAGCAGCCGCAGGAGCTGATGTCATATTATCAGGAGCTGAGGTCGTATTATCAGGAGCTGAGGTCATATTATCAGGAGCTGATGTCATATTATCAGGAGCTGACGTAATACTATCAGGAGCTAATGTAGTATCAGCCACAGTATCGACAGCTGTTGCACTAAGAGGAACTGGAACAGCACCTGCAGTCGTCGTACTAGGACTATCGGTAGTACTAGAAGATGAAGTACTACTAGCCACTGTAGTGCTTGGAGGAATAGTGGTAATCGAAGGTAGTGTACTGAGATCCATCGTGACACCCTCAGTTGTAGTAGTAGAAGGTGTGGTACTAGTGACAAAAGTACTATTTTCTGTCACGTTAGAATCACCAAAACGACCTTCGACGCTCACACTAGTTTGAGTGGTTGTGTTACTGTCAGTAGAATTAGGGGTAAGAGTAGTAGTTTGAGAGGCAGTTGTGACTTCAGTGCTTGTAAGAGACTCAGGAAAATTAGCTCTACCGGAAATGGTTACAGTACTAAGAATATCGTTGGTGTTATAGCATTAGAGATGTCATTAGCAGAGAAAACAGATACGCTGCCTGGACTTACTTCAAAATTGATAAGAGCTGGTAAAGTTGACGGAAATACAACATTGTTTTCATTATCAATAGCAAAATCAGTAGTTGCTAAAGTCGAACTGAGTGGTGTTGAAGAATCAAAAGGAGTTGTGGTTGTTGATTCTGATCCCGAACTTAGAGAAGTGAGTGACGAAGAGTCGGTACTTGACGGTGTTTCAGTTACACTAGACAAACTAGTAACACCCAAGTCTAAAGACAAAGGATTCGCTCCGATTTCATTGGAAATTTCTGTGGTACTCAATACCGAACTCGTTGTACCA
The DNA here is from genome assembly GCA_022388445.1 of Zophobas atratus. Classification (NCBI taxonomy): domain Eukaryota; kingdom Metazoa; phylum Arthropoda; class Insecta; order Coleoptera; family Tenebrionidae; genus Zophobas; species Zophobas atratus. The sequence goes on from CM039444.1 coordinate 11,754,561, forward strand.
AACTCAGTCGATGTAAGTGTAGGTGGTTGTGTCGGTGTTGATGTTGGAAGTGAAGTTGACGTTGAAGATGGAGTTGACGTTGAAGATGGAGTTGTCGTTGAAAATATAAATGTTGTTGGCTCTTGTGTTGAAAGTGTGGTGTATGTCGGAGTTGTCGTGTACCGTACCGCCGGTAAAATCGTAGTTGTGTTCACTGTCACGTTCGGATTTGGCGTAACGTTTACTCTTGAGCTCAACGACACGCTCGGACTTGGACTCGTGAACAGTTGGCTTGTCGTTGATGTCGTGGTTGTTGTGGGCGGAGGTGTTGGAGTCGTCGTGGTAGTAGTAGTAGGTTCTGTTGTCGTAGTGGTAGTACTACCGACGATTGTGGTCGCTGCTGTCGTGGTGGTTGCTGTGGTAATGGCACCAGTCCCAACTACATAACTGGTGGTTTTCGGTGTAACAACAACTAATGGTGTGGGTATGGGCTCGGCGACGCCAAAGTGTTGAGGAGAGCTAACAACTTATCTATGGTGCGCTTTTGCAAAATTTGTTCATTCGAAATCTCATCTAATGCATATAAAGGATTCACAGTGGTGCTGATTGGTGCATAAAGCGTAGATTTAGTCACTCTAGTGAGAGGTGTTGTGGACGGAGAACTAATTGTATTAAAGTTTGTACCTACTTGTTTCGATTTAAAATGTTTAGTGTCCGTTGTGTTATCAGCTTGGATAGCCGACAAAGAACTGAGAATTCGTTCGATGATAGTGGTGGGTTTTTCGCTAGTCACTGTCACCGTGGGAATTTTTTGGGTGGTCGGGATTTTGTCAAGTCTTGTCGATTTTTTGGTGGCTAACTTTAAGATAGCGGATTCTTTAGTCTGGGTCTCGTACGAGGAAGTCGTCTTTTTAGTCACGTCGGGTACCTCAGTCGTGGAAATGGCGGTAATGGAATTAATGATTCTTTCTATGATCGAAACAGGTTTTTCCGTGGTCTTGGTTTGGGATGCCGATACCTTGGGGAAGAAATTTTCAGTTTTATGCGAAGTCTTGTTGTTTTGCCAAATTACCAAGGGACTAGTAAGGTGGTTTTCGGTCGAGGAAGAGAGATATTCTCCGCTAACTAGATTTGCTGAGGGTACCGTATTCACAGGGTCATCGAAACTGATTACCTCCACTCCCAAGTCTTTATCGTGGTATGCAACTGATGATTTTACCTGCAAACGTTTCGAGATTAAACCCTGGGGAAAAGGACGGTTGGAACACCATGGTCCAAATGGTTAATTATCAGCAAACAGCGTGCAAACCGCCGTATTTACATACCTTACTTGAAAAAATAAAAACAAAGGTCCTGTTTGTGATGCTTTTATTATAAAATGTGTGTATTTATAAAAGTATAAAAAAAATAAAATAGTACACCTCTTCTTAAAGCTATCTTAAATAGAACGGTACACAAAATACTTGTATCGTATTCATACTTTGTTACTGGCTTTGTTCACTGTGACGGTTCAGAAGAGGTAGTTTGATAAATACGGTCTGAGTAACCGGAGGCCAGATAAGTATAAATATCTGTACATGTACTTACTGTAAACTTAAAACCCACACCAGTGATATATATATTGTATCTAGGGTTATATTAAACAATGTAGAAGAGGAGTGGAAGCAGGTGATGAAGCAGTGAAGACACTTCTCAGTTTAAGCGTGAGAAAGACCAACTGTACTCAATATTTTCTTCTTCTGGCCAAACATATTCCTTAAGCAAAGATAAAGTTGTTAGAATGGGTGCCAAAAGTTGATTAATATTGGTGTGATTTAAGTCAAGGTGTACTATTTCACGTCAGAAGTGACCAGTCAAGGATCACCTCATGCCTCAAAACCAACTTACCGAAGTCGTCGGCGGGTGATGGTCGGAATGGTCGGCAAATACGCCGGGGCGTTGGTGCTCGTTCGAATGGCACCTCTTGAAGAGGCGTCGTTGCGATATCTCGAACTGTACCGATTCGATTTTTTCGAGATCGGAATCTAGAGCAATTTTTACATTACCACTGTAATATTTACGCAAGTTTCACTTTTACCTGTGCCGTTGTACTCTTGTTCTTTGTGTAACTTTCTTTCGTTTTTCGGCTGCTGTATACCCCTCGAGGAGGTTTCGGCGAGAAGCCCCTACCGGATTTCACCGGAGCGCTACTCGTAGCTTCTGGTTCGTTGTTAAACTTGGCATGGAAACGATGCTCGGGGGTCGGCGACGGCGCTGCGGTGGTAGATCGCGCAAATTTGTTCTTCCTTGGCGGTCTCGTGACCTTTTCGGTCGGTTTAACCGTTTTTTTCCGTCAGTCTGGTGGTTTTTTCCGTCGATCTGGTGGTTTTTTCGGTGGTTTGCGAAAACCGACGTCTCGTGGTTCGCGAAGCCTTCGATGGATCCAGTTCATTTTCGGAGTCTTCGAGCTGCGAAAATCATCAACACATATAAACTATGACAAAATAATCTGTTGCAACGTGGTACTTACTTCTTTATTAATCAAGCGTTCATTCGTATTAAACTAGTTTTACTAAACCACTTTCTCTTTTTAAAAGTTGTTACGTTAAGCAAGGGTCAAACTGAACCACACAATTGTTCGTATAATTTTACCTGGCGATTTGCTTCCGATGATATAACTTGCGTCGTTGTACTAGGCGAAGAGTTCACGACCTTCTCGTGGTCTTCGTGACTGCTGGAGATGCAGTTACATGGCGTTGCGGCGACCTTGACTCCTAAAACATCCCGGGTCATTGTTATCCCATTATTCATTAAACAATGCTTACTTTTTTCTGCTTTTTGGCCTGAATTAACGCTTTGAAAGGTTCAGGGTAATTGTCGGTGTCGTCAATTTCTTCCTCAGAGCTCGTCAAACTCGACTTGTTCTTCTTCACGTTTGACAGATTTACTTCAGACTTTTTCCCGCCTCGTGGTACAAATTTAGGTGCTTCCGTTTTAGGTCTCCCGAGTTTGTTCCTCGTTATGGTTCTTTTAGAAGTGACCTCGGTTATTTCAGACACAACTGACTCTTTGATTAGCGGTTTGCTGGTCTGGAGGGTTGTTTTGATAGTCGGTGTTGTGGCCTTCGTACTTGCTCTTGTCGGTTTAGTGGTTTTTACAGGTGGCTTCGTGTGGGTCTAGTTGTCGTTTTAACAGTCGCTTTGGTTGTTGGTTTAGTAGTACTTCTAACGACTTTACTGACGGTTTTCCTTCGTTTAACACTGGATTCGGTTCTGGTTTCACAATCACTGACTGTTTTGGGGGTTTAGGGGCGACCTTAACATCATTCTCGGTAGCGCTAGTCTCTACTTCTTCCGCAGAGTTAAGATTTCTTCTTCTAGCAACAAACTTCCTAACCGGTCGGACTGTTTTCGATTCTCGTTCAAACAGTGGCAGTACTTCTAGTTTTTGTTCGTCTATCACTGGTGGTACTTCTCTGGAACGCCCTCTCGATCGACTTCTTACTGTTGTGGTTTCTGGACCTCTTCGACTACTCGGTTTGCGTGAGGGTATCACATCAAGAGTGACTCTTTCCGGAGATTTTGACTCTTCTGTTCGTCGAGCGGCGGTTCCTATTCTTCTACCGCTACGAGAGCGCGATGGTAATTCTACAGATTCAGCAGACGCAATGACTGAAGGTCCTCTAGTTCTAGCTTCCACGGTACGTGACCGTACTGGCTGGGCTACAGTTTCAGCAGTGGCAGGTCCTCTAGTTCTTGCCTCAACGTTCAAGCTTTCAGTTCTTCGTCTTGTCCCTCTATGAACCGTCCTTCCAGAATGCGTAGGTGCGGCTTGTTCTTCTGGTCTTCTGGTAGCTCTTGCTCTTGAACGCGCACGAGAGGCAACAGTGGGAGCACTCGTAGCACTCGCAGCACTCGCAACTCGCGACCTTCCGTTACTTCTTTTCGTCGTTCTGGTAGTCGATGGTGTCGTCGTATCCGGTTGCGTTCTACTAATCTCATTATCAATTTTTGATAGTTCGCTTGAAGTCAATTCAGACGGTTGTGGTTCGAGACTCGTCGACACAGTAGCCGACACCGGAATCGTGGTATCAAGAGCATCGCTCCCAATACTTTTAATAATATCATCAATGCTCTCCGTAGTAGACGGTTGGAACAAAGAATTCGAAGGTGGCAAATTCCTCGCCTCGTACTTGCTTTCCGTCAACACCTTCGCTTTCGTGTGTTTCCTGAACGTCTCGATCGGTACATCGTCGACGGCTTCGTCAACCTCGTACCCTCTTCTAGGGGGACTTCCGAGTGACTCTCAGTCTCCTTCTCGACGCCAGCCGTCGAGCCACAGGCTCGGGACGTCTCTGGTCTTCCACCTGCGGCGACTCCGAAGTCGCCGTAAACCTTGCTCGGCCTCGTCTCGCGGTTTTCGGCGAGGGTTCGTTTTCTGATAACAGTTCAGACTTCTGCAAGAACAAGTTTCGTTATTTTAGCGGCTTGCAACAACTAAATTAAAAACAAGGTCGCGTTACAAATTGATTGTTGCGATAAATCGTTACTCAAAAGCCCACTAATTTGTGAAGAGAGAAGAAAGTTGCAGTGGTGTAATTTGGAGTTTGATTGTATGCATTTTCTCGATAAAGCGATGAGAAGAAATCGGGTGGGCTTGCAACACCCATGAAAGGTGGGACAGGACGCCCACGGACGACTTATTTCCTTGAGATTCTTTGGCGGTTTTGGGCGGACTGCATTTGCAAAATTGAAGAGAAACTAACTTGTTGCCATCTGAGATTAGGTTAGGTAATGTCAAACAACGGAGTCGTCAAGTTAAATTTGTACATAGAAACTAACGATGACATGATAGCGACTGTGTGAAAAAGGGAATGTTATAAGTTTTTTTTTTAAGAAAGAGAGAGAGTCATAGCATGACTACGTGGTAGTAACTTTACGTTCAGAGTGTCGACGTTTGTAGTAAATATCCAGCTTAATGACATAACTGGAGCGAGCGAAGCGAGCGCCACGCTTATATAAGTGGTTTTATGACAGTGAAAACAAAAAAAGCTTGTTTGCGTATAATGAATAAATTAATAATAAATAAAGGAAAATCACAGATTGGGACTAATTTTGTAGTCTTGGTCCACGAATTTGGGTTACGTATAATTAAGATCAGTTCCGAATTCCATCTAATGAACACCTTGCTAAAACAATCACCGTATCATGATTATCAACCTTGATTCTTGATTTGTTCTAAGTGCTGCTAATACCTTTGCGAAATCAAATTATCCAAGCGAGTGCCTACCACAATGCTCAAAAAATTCTCGAGCACACATGAAAGACTGATCACCTTGTACCTGCTACATTTAAATGTCAACAAGTTTGTTTATTATTCCGGTATAGTGAAGAAATAAAATCGAGGAGCAAAAAACCCGCTTTTCGTTAAGTATTTTTTCACGACATTGAAATAATAGCCGCGAACAAAGAACGAGTTCAACAGCGTTCCATTATTGTTCACCAGAAAGCATAAAATTGGCAATTTTCAAAATCCACGCCGACCACTTATCGAATCGCTGTGTGTAACTTGGTAACCGTGGTGAATTTCATTTCGCAAAGTCGCTAAATCGAGCAGGTAACCTTTAGAAAATTTATTGTAGATACAAATCTCGATTTTCCTCCGGGTTTGTCCGCTGTTACGCCACTGTCCGGTTCCTAGTGAAACCCGAGGTGTGTTCATTCAAAACGTAATTGTAGTTCATCTTCCCCACTTGTTTTCCTAATTAGCTCAATTTCCACGTAATCGTTATCAGTCTTAATTGAGATACCGCAAGCCACATGCTTACGCGTTGTGAAAGTCTTTTTTTGTTAAAAGCTCCGACATAGAAAGTTTAGCTGTTGTCATATCGAATTTATTGTGCAAGTGCGATGATTTTTGAAACGACTATGCAAAAATCCAATTTCCTTAATTAAAATTATCGCCGCTTACGTAAGTGTACCTTTAATTGACCAGATTAAAAATAATTAAGCGCTTTCTATGCACCAGCGGCGACGAAGATTCCGAAAATTTCCAAAACATCGCGCCCTACGTACTCACTTTCGTTCCACTTACGCAACGCTAAGTGTAATTAAATCGCTAAAAATCGTACTTGCGTAACTTAGAAAATCCACAATCTAGCCAATTTTCCTGACGGACAAACGCAAGAAATGCGCCTGTTTCATAAGGCAAACATGCAATTATTCTATCTCTAGTAATTGAATAAAATAACAAGGTAACGCTCAAGATAATTTCAGCCGTCACTTCCAATTAATCCGATCAATTTCCTCTTGCAAAACGTCGCATTGAGGGTAGCTGCCAAAATCGCCTCATAAATCCTCAAATGCCAAGGATGCGAAACTACGTGCCATTAAGGGCAACATTTTTTTACACTGATTTACTTAAAGTGGGTACTGATCTGCATAGAATGACATTTACGTTTATAGCGGTACGACATAACTTTATTGAAATCGCCGCCTTGGCGCATCCTTTACTTTTCCTAAGTAAGTAATTAAAATTAATAACTCAGTATTGACCGCAATGTCGGATTTGTCGAAATAAAAGTGAAAGTGCACTTAAAAATGCTGAATTATGAATTATGTGCGTACGGTTCGCCTAATTATTTGAACAATTTTTGGATCTCGAGGAATGGACTCAAGGATGAGCACGTCCGATACTTGAAGACTAATTGCAGTCTTTAAGAAACATTAACATTTAAGTGCGCTTGTAATGCTTAAAAGCTAATTAGGTCGTTTGTAAATCACTTTGTCAAATCAAGTTAGAAAAAGTACCCTGATAACAATTAAAAAATAACGTGATTTAAAACCGATGTGGGAGTCGATTATGAAGCACCTTTTAGCTTTTAGCGATCTTGGTACCGGATTGTGGCAACTGGTTTTTAATAATAAGTAGTTAAATATCAACGTGTATTTTGCTGGAGATATAGAAAAGGATAATTATAATTAAACACGTACTAGTTGAATATACATGACTGTAAACACCTAGTCGTTCTAAAAAGTTGTCACATAACGGTTCTATTTACAATTTAATTAACGAATGCAACTGCTAACAAACAGAATTTAATAGCTAGTTAGCTAAGTATATAAGTATATTGGGAGAGCGATCTACCTCGTAAATTTCACACTACGATATTAAAAATATTTTGGCAAATTTATTGCACTTTTAAACCTAAATATGAATGCTCGATTTTTTTATTTAAGTACAATTTTATTGCCACCTTGAGTGTCTCTAAAATTTATGACCATTTAAGTGGCGAAAGTGCGTTTTTTTCGTTTGGTTCTTCTTCAAAACCTTAACTGTTTTGCTTGTTTTCAATAACTATAAGGAAGAGAAAGGTCGAGGTATGTCTTATTATTACATCGACGGTCTTATTTCTCCTTAATCTCTTATTAGCGAGTAAATTCATGTTGAGTAATTTCTACTCAAAGTAGTGGTTTCAATTAATGATAATTTTTTGTGTGGTTTCGTTTCACTTACTATTTCATCGGGAGGCAAGTGCTGTGCAAGATAGTGACATACACGGGTAATTTCACATTTACTTTGAGATAAGACAGTAATCCTTTTGCACAATTGTAGTGGGTTTGGTTAACTCGACGATCCATTTAAAAATGTTGTAAAAGTATGTAAGTACTGATAAGTGCACTCGTACGGCTGCTTGCGTAATGGTAATTGTTTGAAAAAATCACGACATTTCGACGATGTCCTACATTTTTTGTGCGGTCTTTATCTTTGAGTTACGACAAAAATATTCGTCTCTCCAAACTAAATGCACCTCAGAATTTGCACATGGAATTAAAAGGTTTCCAGAGATCGAATGCTTCAAACCGAAAGACGATATCATGTACCGTTTCGGAATTATGTCCTGTTAAATTTGAAAAAAAGGCTATTTCTTCAATAAAAAATGACACCTTACACATTCTCCACTTCAGGGCAAACGGATGGAATATCCGGGCTAAAAATCTGCTCATAAAACTAGAAAACTCAAAGGAATCAAATGTTTCTAACCGAAAGGCGATATCTCGTTCCAATTGAAAGTTGTGTCTTGTTAAATTTGAAAAAAAGCTGTTTCTGAGTCAGAAATGACACCTTCCTACATATTCGGCATCCCATACTAAACGGATCCAGCACCCGCTTTGAAAATTTGCGTGTAGAACTAAAAGACTTGAAGGAATCTAGTGCGTCAAACTGCAGTGCGATAGCTTATGCCGTTCTCAAGTTATGCCTCGTTAAATTTGAAAAAAGGTTCATTTTTAAGTCAAAAAATGACACTTTCCGACATAATTGTCATCTAATACTCAACCGATCCTGTACTCGGTATAAAAATTTGTTCACAGAACTAGAAAACTTCAAGAAATCTAATGCTTCAAACCGAAAGGCTTCATCTTGTGCCATTTGGGAGTTAAGTCTTGTTAAATTTGAAAAAAAGGCTGTTTTTGGGTCAAAAATGACACCTTGCTATATATTCACCATCCTATACTAAATGGATGTAACCCCGCTTTGAAAATTTGCTTGTAGAACTAAAAGACTTCAAGCAATCTAATGCTTCAAACCGCAACGCTGTAACTTAAGCTGTTCTGAAATTATGTCTCATTAAATTTGAAAAAAGGTTATTTCTTAAGTCAAAAGTGACACTTTCCAACATAATCGTCATCAAATACTAAACGGATCGTGTATTCGGTACAAAAATTTGTTCATAGTACTAGAAAACTTCAAGAAATCGAATACTTCAAACTGAAAGTCTTTATCTTGTGCCATTTGGGAGTTGTGTCCTGTTAAATTTGAAAAAAAAAGGCTGTTTTTGAGTCAGAAATGACACCTTTCTACATATTCGCCATCCCATACTAAACGGATCCAAGACCTACTTTGAAAATTTGTCTGTAGAACTAAAAAGCTTCAAGGAATCTAGTGCTTCAAACCACAATGCAATAGCTTATGCCGTTCTCAAGTTATGCCTCGTTAAATTTGAAAAAAGGTTCTTTTTTAAGTCAAAACATGATTCTTTCCTACATAATTGTCATCTAATACTCAACCGATCCTGTACTCGGTATAAACATTTGTTCACAGAACTAGAAAACTTCAACAAATCTAATGCTTCAAACCGAAAGGCTTCATCTTGTGCCATTAGGAGTTGTGTCTTGTTAAATTGGAAAAAAAGGTTGTTTTCGAGTCAAAAATGATACCTTCCTATATATTCGCCATCCCATACTAAACGGATCCACCACCCGCTTTGAAAATTTGTCTGTAGAACTAAAGGCTTGGAGGAATCTAATGCTTCAAACCGCAGTGCGATAATTTACGCGGTTCTGAAGTTATGCCTCCTCAAATTTGAAAAAAACGCTCTTTTTTAGGTCAAAAAATGACACTTTCCTATATAATCGTCATCCAATACTGAACGGATCGTGTATTCGGTATAAAAATTTGCTCCCAGAACTAGAAAACTTCAAGAAATCTAATGCTTCAAACCGAAAGGCTTCATCTTGTGGCATTTGGGAGTTAAGTCTTGTTAAATTTGAAAAAAAGGCTGTTTTTGGGTCAAAAATGACACCTTCCTACATATTCACCATCCTATACTAAATGGATGTAACACCCGCTTTGAAAATTTGCTTGTAGAACTAAAAGACTTCAAGGAATCTAATGCTTCAAACCGCAACGCTGTAACTTAAGCCGTTCTGAAATTGTGTCTCATTAAATTTGAAAAAAGGTTATTTCTTAAGTCAAAAGTGACACTTTCCAACATAATCGTCATCCAATACTAAACGGATCGTTTATTCGGTACAAAAATTTGTTCATAGTACTAGAAAACTTCAAGAAATCGAATACTTCAAGCTGAAAGTCTTTATCTTGTGCCATTTGGGAGTTATGTCCTGTTAAATTTGAAAAAAAAGGCTGTTTTTGAGTCAGAAATGACACCTTTCTACATATTCGCCATCCCATACTAAACGGATCCAAGACCTACTTTGAAAATTTGTCTGTAGAACTACGAGTAAAAAGCTTCAAGGAATTTAGTGCTTTAAACCACAATACAATAGCTTATGCCGTTCTCAAGTTATGCCTCGTTAAATTTGAAAAAAGGTTCTTTTTTAAGTCAAACATGACTCTTTCCTACATAATTGTCATCTAATACTCAACCGATCCTGTACTCGGTATAAAAATTTGTTCACAGAACTAGAAAACTTCAAGAAATCTAATGCTTCAAACCGAAAGGCTTCATCTTGTGCCATTTGGGAGTTAAGTCTTGTTAAATTTGAAAAAAAGGCTGTTTTTGGGTCAAAAATGACACCTTGCTATATATTCACCATCCTATACTAAATGGATGTAACCCCGCTTTGAAAATTTGCTTGTAGAACTAAAAGACTTCAAGCAATCTAATGCTTCAAACCGCAACACTGTAACTTAAGCCGTTCTGAAATTATGCCTCATTAAATTTGAAAAAAGGTTATTTCTTAAGTCAAAAGTGACACTTTCCAACATAATCGTCATCCAATACTAAACGGATCGTGTATTCGGTACAAAAATTTGTTCATAGTACTAGAAAACTTCAAGAAATCGAATACTTCAAACTGAAAGTCTTTATCTTGTGCCATTTGGGAGTTGTGTCCTGTTAAATTTGAAAAAAAAAGGCTGTTTTTGAGTCAGAAATGACACCTTTCTACATATTCGCCATCCCATACGAAACGGATCCAAGACCTACTTTGAAAATTTGTCTGTAGAACTAAAAAGCTTCAAGGAATCTAGTGCTTCAAACCACAATACAATAGCTTATGCCGTTCTCAAGTTATGCCTCGTTAAATTTGAAAAAAGGTTCTTTTTTAAGTCAAAACATGACTCTTTCCTACATAATTGTCATCTAATACTCAACCGATCCTGTACTCGGTATAAAAATTTGTTCACAGAACTAGAAAACTTCAAGAAATCTAATGCTTCAAACCGAAAGGCTTCATCTTGTGCCATTTGGGAGTTGTGTCCTGTTAAATTTGAAAAAAAGGCTGTTTTTGAGTCAAAAATGACATCTTCCTACATATTCGCCATCCCATACTAAACGGATCCAAGACCTACTTTGAAAATTTGTGTGTAGAACTAAAAGGCTTCAGGGAATCTAGTGCTTCAAACCGCAATGCGATAGCTTATGCCGTTCTCAAGTTATGCCTCGTTAAATTTGAAAAAGGTTCTTTTTTAAGTCAAAAAATGACACTTTCCTACATAATTGTCATCTAATACTCAACCGATCTTGTACTCGGTATAAAAATTTGTTCACAGAACTAGAAAACTTCAAGAAATCTAATGCTTCAAACCGAAAGGCTTCATCTTGTGCCATTTGGGAGTTATGTCTTGTAAAATTTGAAAAAAGGTTCTTTTTTAGGTCAAAAAATGACACTTTCCTATATAATCGTCATCCCATACTAAACGGATCCAGCACCCACTTTGAAAATTTGTCTGTAGAACTAAAAGGCTTCAAGGAATCTACTGCTCCAAACCGCAATGCGATAGCTTATGCCGTTCTGAAGTTATGCCTCGTCAAATTTGAGAAAAGGCTCTTTGTTAGGTCAAAAACTAACACTTTCCTATATAATCGTCATCCCATACTAAACGGATCGTGTTTTCGATATAAAAATTTGCTCACAGAACCAGAAAATTTCAAGAAATCGAATGCTTCAAACCGAAAGGCTTTATCTTGAGCCATTTGGGAGTTATGTCTTGTCAAATTTGAAAAAAAGGCTCTTTTTGAGTCAAAGATGACATCTTCCTACATATTCGCCATCCCATACTAAACGGATCGAGCACTCGCTTTGAAAATTTGGCTGTCGAACTAAAGGGTTTCAAGGAATCTAATCCTTCAAACTACAATGCGATCGCTTAGGCCGTTCTAAAGTTATCGTTCGTTAAATTTGAAAAAAGGTTCTTTCTTAAGTGAAAAAATTACACTTTCTTACATAATCCTCACTCCATACTAAACGGATAATGTATTCGGTATAAAAATTTGGTTACAGCACTAGAAAGCTTTAAGAAATCTAACGCTTCAAACCACAAAGCTCTATAATGTACCATTTTGAAGTTATGCCTTCTTAAATTTGAAAAAAGGCTATTCTTCAACACAAAAATGACGCCTTTCCACATATTCGTCACTCCAATCTCAACACACAGTACATGCTATCTGAAAATTTGCTCATAGAACTAGAAAACTTCAGGAAATAGAATGATTCAAACCGAAAGACCATACCTTGCACCATTTTGAGGTTATGTCTTGTTGAATTTGAAAAAAGGCTGTCGTTTAACACAAAAATGCATCTTTCCACATATTCGTCAATCCAAACTAAACACGTAGCGTATCGGATCTGAAGATTTGTTCATAGAAGTAGAAAACTTCCAGAAATCGAATGTTTCAAACCGAAAAGCGATATCTTGTGCCATTTTGGAATTACGCCTCGTTAGATTTGCAAAAAGTCAAAAAATGACACTTTCCCATATAATCGTCGCTCCCTTCTAAACGGATCATGCATTCGGTATAAAAATTTGCTCACAGAGCTAGAAAATTTCAAGAAATCTAATACTTCAAACCGCAATATGCTATCTTGCACCATTTTGAAGTTGTGTCTTGTTAAACTTGAAAAAAGTTGTTTTAGAATAAAAAATGACACCTTCTTACATATCGATCACCCCATACTAAACGGATCCAGTAGCCGTTCTCAAAATTTGCTCATAAAACTAGAAAGCTTTAAGAAGTTGAATGCTTCCAACCGAAATAAGGTATATTGTAAGTTATATCCCGTTAAGTTTAAAAAAGGCTGTTGTTTAGTAAAAAAAATTGCCATAAGTCCTATTATAAACATATTCACAAACATATGGAAAGACAGAGAATAAAATAGAGTAAGATGTAGTAATAAAATACAGTGTGTTGTATTTAAAGAACCTGAAACATCAGTATTTGAAATTTATAATACGGTATTTTTTTATAAACACCCTGCATATTAGAAATCTGTTTTTTAAATACAATACCAATGCAAAAAATATCATACATCTATATTTTTATTTAAAAAAAATAGAAATAACTTGGCAACGTCGCATCGACTTTAGAAAAAAATGAAATATAATCGTAAAACCCAAAAAATCTAAAAATATATATAAAGTGGCATGATGTACAACGTACTTAAAGTAGGATCCACTTAAAAGATTTGAAATTGACGTCATCAGTTTTTTGAGGGGGCAAACTAAGAGAATGTGTTTAACCTTTTACCAAATTCGCGATAATTTCAAGGTACGCTCAAAGATTTCAGAATAGTAGATTAGGTAATCCTAAACAATAATGAATGACAAGGTTGTACAGAAATTTAATTCTTGCTTTGTATAGAACCAAAAGTAGAAAAAATAGGAAGTATAACAATATAATGCATTAATGTTAAGTGTTTGGCTTTTAGATTACGTACCGTCATAACCGTCAAAAAATCTGACACAAATGTCATGACATTTTGTTTTCAAAAAATCAGTAACTCTTGCGAGAATATCAACTGACAAAAAAAAGTTAAACGGAGTTTCGAAAAAACATACATAATCGGAGTTTTTGCATTCAGTACATCAATACAAGAAATAAAAACATCTACACTAATTATCAGGCAACATCTTACGACATTGCGTGAGGTCGAAAACAATGAGGAAGTTGTAACGATGTTTATTCCAAAGGCTATAATTGCAATAATTACTTAAACAACCGGGATCAGTACTATCAATCGCCGTATTTCTTTATTAGTTTTTTTGGCCTAAGTTATAGTTTCCGACATAGAACTGTCGCAAAATTAAACTTCCGGATTTAATGAGATGTGTAAATTATATTTTATCCTTTCACATTTTCTAAAATTGTAAGAAAATGAGCTGTTGAAGACAGTCTACAATTTTAAATCGGGAAAATTTTGGTCACATTCCAGCCAGAGGCTAAGCCAACCCATGTGAGTTTTTGTTCCTGCGCCTTGAATTTTTCATTAGTCAGTTATGTGTTTATTTTAATATCAAATCAGCTTGGTACGGAAATATTTATTTTCAACAAAAACCATGTCTCGATAAATTCGCATATGAGACATAGTTTTAGAAATAATGAATTTTTTTTTCCAGCCATTCAATTTTCTTGTTTGATTTCCACATCATCAAAAAAACTGTTGCTATACATAAACGTTCTAATCGTAGTTTCAGCTTGAAACTAAATTACTTTTTTGTCTATTTTAATCCGACGCGAACTTATTAACTCGACTACTTAATTATTGCAATATCCGCTGAAATAATAAATCAGAAAACTATGAAATCGCTAACCCATTATTGCGACAAGTTCCAAATTTTTAAAACAAAAATCTTGTTTCGCAGCACTTTCAAACCAGTCACAATCATACTCTCCCATATTCCCCGTCGAGTCACAAATATCACTCTTTTATCAACCAAATGAGTGACATTTGGTATTAACATTCGTACATGATTCATTACCACAGAGCAAATACCAAATTTTGCCCGAAAAATTAGCAAGTATAATTAACCGTTGTTGGTAATTACAAACAAGAGATTAATTTGCATAGGTCAATCTGTCACATTAGAAAAGCCGAATGTTTATCTTTTCGCATTGTGTTTATGCAAATGCCCCAAATACCAATTTTCGAGCCGCACAACCTTCGATCGGATTTAATTGGATGTGATTAAACCGTCACGACAACGCCCTTTGTTGTCGAGAAAGAGCGTTATGATATATTATCGCACTAGAGAGTTAATTACAGTAATACACCCCGTAGGTAGTAATAACGATTTTTCCACAATTTTCTAAAAGCAAAAGGTGTTGTTGTATCACGCTTGATTGCCTTGGTTAAAAATGGACATTTTTGTTCCAACCAGTGGTTTCAAAGTGAAAACTTCGATGCGACAATACTCGTTTTAGCTCGAAATAATGTGGATCGACGATTGTTACAATTATGTGTTTTTAATGATATGACTTTTTGTATTTATGCACTGTTTCGTTTTCTAGACGTAATTTAGCGACATTGTCCGTAAGAATGGTGTAGTAATTCATGGAATTGCCATGGAAAAAAATCGCTTTTGCGCCAATTAGTTTATAGTCAAGGCTGGCGATTAGAATGCAGTACCTTTCAATAATTATTATTACAACAAGCTTAGATATGTGTTTTTCAACGAGACACGAAAAGGAAATTGCCGATGCTCACTGCATTCTTCAATCTCGTAAATAAAATTTTTTATCGGAGCGTTTTCTAAAAATTCCGATACCGTTGTTAATCCATATCCGACTCCTAAATTGCATATCGCCGACTTAATTAAGTCAAAAGTCATCTTTATGAAATCGGTGAAAGTTAAGTTTATCGTTATTTAAATCGTAGCACGATAAACCAAGTGTAAAATTTTAATACGTGAATATTGCTGCAAACCGCTTGCAGGATCTGTATCAATCCGGACCCCGCCTTTCATTCGTCCTTCAGATTTAAATTATTTATGTAAACCTTAATGTGCAACCAGTTTTTTAACAGTGCGATTAAAAATTCGCGCTGTTGCCGACTGAGCATGAAAGTGAATTTGAACAGAAAAATCACCGCCGGAGAAACGGAGAGAAACCTCCGACGAAATAACTCCGCTAAAATGCGTGCTAATGCTAATCATAAACAACGGAAACGGTTAAATAAGAAAGTAATAACGTACGATAACTTGTCATAATTTATGCGGGCGCTTTTTTCCGATTTTAATAAAAAGTTTCACTTCGGATCGGTTCGTAATTCGTTGTAGTCGGATGGGTGAAAAAATTGGGTTACGACGTAACTATTATGCATATGGAATGAGAAAAGTGCTTTCGGATTATGCCGAATTGTGCTATTTTACGGTTGCAAGCGAGATGTGGCTGCGGGCGATTTTCTGACGTCTAATTTCGGATTAATGTGCTTTTCGTGCGGGCTCCGGGCGAGCTAAAGTCTGCCTTATTAATTAACAGGCAGCTAAAAACTTCGACGATGGTTAGTTTCGTAAGGAATTTAAGCTTTATGTAAGAATAGAACGTACGCGAGTGGTGCACGCTACTCTGAATTACCCGGTACGCGAATTTTTAAAGTTTCCAAAAATAAACATTTTTAAATTTATTCTTCAAATTTTTGAAAATATACTCGTAGTAATTAGATTTTATTTTTGTTTACTGTTCTGATACTGACATTTAGTGGCGTTCGTTGCATAACTGGAAAAAACGAAGACGTCAATAGCGAGGTCTTCGGTCAAGATGACTTAATGACCTTTTGTTATTTGAGAATGTTCTTTCATTTGTGAGGACTACTCTCCCAATATTTCGTGTTTATTTAGCCTCTTTATCTTTATTGGGGTATTTTGACAGCGTGTGAAGTTTTTATACTACTTAATGACATAATAAATCACCACCATTATTAAAAGATGGTATTTTGTTAAGATTAAATGCATTCACGTGCAGTAGAGGTTCGGTAATTTTACGGCTTCATCTGCGAGATTTATGGGCTAGAATTTATCACTTGAGAAAATCAAATATTAAAATTTTTCTTGTTTCTAGATTTAGGGAGTTATTGTAGTCTCTCGTGATTCATTTGACGAATGACAGTGACGAACTACGGTTTTCACTTTTCGTTTGTAGTTAGATTTCTTTTCTGAGAGGCGGCACAGTTATAGTATATTTGTCAATTTGTAGATTTTTGAGATTTTAGACTCAAGTTTCAATCTCCGAAACTACCTGACCGTTGTTGTCAAATTTTATTTGTATGTTAGGAATATCGTGTAGGTAGTAAAGCACTAACCAAAATTATTTAAATTTAATAAAATAACATTCTTGTACGTGTGGTTTATGAATCCATCTTGAATAATGATAATCATTCAATTAATTCAGTTTCAACAGAACTTCCATCGTCCCTGAAGTATCCAATAAATCCCTTTTCTTTGAAAAAATATATCTCTATCTATACATACAAAATAATATATATCACAGTACAGAAAAAAGAAAGGCCCGTGCTATAAACGGCTGTCTACATTTGGTATTTTGCGAAAATCTTGGTGTTTATGTAAAAGGTCAAGGCAGATTCATAAACCACAACTACAAGAATATGTTAAAAAAAATTGGCGGGACGTCATCGTACCATTTTTGGTTACGGTTTCGCCTTCTATACGATATTCCTAACATACATATAATTTTCTTTACAATAGTTGATAATACTAACTGGATAAAATCAAGGCGGATTCATAAACCTAGGTACAGGAGTATATTATTTCACAAAATTTGGATAAATTTATGTAGCTTTAGTACAAACAAAAAAATATAAAAATAGTTAAATAATGGTTTCGAAGTAAGACGTCTAATAAAAATCGACACGAGACAAACACTTAAATAAAGTAGCAGATATTAAAGTATTAAATTGAAGATATATTTTTAGTTTTTCCAAAAACCTGCTTGCATAAGACTAAAAATAGAGGATGTTTAATAAAACTCAAATACAGCATATTTTTGGATATTTAAGTAGAATTTACTTAGCAAAATTTTGAGATGGCGTTTTTAAATTTTTGGGAAACGGGACAATCCAATAACCCAATCTCCGACGTTGCAAAAGATTGCATGTGCAACCATGTTTCTGATTTTCTTAAAACGTTTGTAAGATTCACAGCATTGCTTTTTTTCATTTTCAAAGTTAAATCGTATAATTTTTTTACAAAATCTTGGTATTTTTCGACGATTTATCAACCGTAAATATTTTCGGTTCGTTTTTCAAGAAATTCGCACGTTTTTCCAAAATCGCCAATTGGAATACAGTTATTTGTAAAGTGCCTCTAGGGAAATAAGGTGAGGTGGGCTGGGGCTAGTTTGTATAAGTCGATTTTGATCTCTATGAATTTCCACTATTTTTCAACTATTTTTTTAAAAAGTAGTTTTAAAGAACTTAATAGTTTTCGATTCAAGAAGTAATTTTCGGCTTCGTTTTATTATATAAGTTTTTTATAAGTTCCCATCCACTCGACAGAAAATAATAATTAGCTCCTCAACCACCTATCGCCTTTTCAGGATTGGTTTAATGCGATCTGGAAAAAACGAATGATCTTTATAATAGTATAAAATTAGTCACCAGAATGAGAAGAGGAGGGTGTCGGGCCTAGTACTTGCTAAGCAGGACTGATTTTGGCAATGACAAACCTCCAAAAAACAGAGGGCGGTGGGCGGGCCTAGTACTCTTTAAAATCAGATATTTGGCAAATGACATACTTCCAACAAATAGAAAGCTGGACGGCGGGCTAGTATTTGCTAACATAAGACTGAGTTTGGTACTTTTGACATTTTCCACAATTGTCAACTATTTCCGAAAATTAGTTGAAGACATTTTCTAAAGAGTTTGCGATATTCATGAAGTCATTTCGGCTTCGTTTCTTCGGAAACTCTACCTTTTTTCCAAAATCGCAATTGATATACGGCTATTTTAAAGTCCGTCAATCGCTCGGTGTAATTTTTGTATGACATACCTTCTAAGAAAATAGAGGGTGGGTGGGCGGGTAGTATTGATAAGATAAGACGATTTTGAACTATAACATTTTAAACTATATTCGAAAGAAGTTGAACTTTTCTTGTAGGTTTCGATTCGTTTTTATAAAAGTATTTTATAAGTTCCACTCCCACTCGATAGAACAGGATAAGGGATTGGATAAGTACCTATATAAATCTTGGTTTACGTTTGTCATCTAAACAATATTCTCAAAATATTCTAAGATTTTAGAAGATCACTCCAATAGTTTCAGAAATTATCTCTAATAAAATATTCAAACACGACAGACAGGACAGTATGAACAATAGTCAGACGGAAATGGCACATTACTTCATAATATACAAGCTAGGAATGTAAAAAACATAAAATTAGCGACAATAAAAGTTGTGTAAATCTTGACAACTAAGTATACTCATGTTACATGAATTTTAACTTTCCTAATAATGCCCTTAAATTTAAAGGTGAAGTGTAATTTTTGAAAAAGTTGTTCTCTTGATTTTTCATGACCCCTAGAGTACGAAGAAATAGGTCTCCCGTTTCCGTTTGTATGTGTGTCTGTCTGTCTGTCTGTCCGTCTAGTACATAGTAAATTATATAAAATAACATAGTCCTACACATGTAGTTTATGACTCCATGTTGAACTTTTACCCAAAATGTCCAGATTTTTGAAAAAAAAATCTAAATTATAAAATAACATTTTTCAATTTAATTTTGAATCTTCCAGACTGGGTGCTTTGAAATCTTACGGTAAGCATAATACATTTTTAACCAAAGCATATTTACTTATGCCCTCTAAAAAATTGTATTTTAATTTTAATTATATTTTTTAAATTTGCTGATACCGGGTGAGTCACAAAAATTAATGACTGAGTTGTTAAAAAATGAATATCCAATCAGATTTAGGAATTCAAGTAGTTACTATGGAAATATGCAATTTAAAACCTTTTAAATTTAGTTTTTACAAGTTTAATAGGGACAAAATCTGTCTTATTTTATCAAGCCCCGCCCACCCGATCTCTACTTTCTTATAGTTTATGTGATATGCCAAAATAAGTTTTACCTTTGCAAGTGCTAGCCCCGCCCACCCACCCTCTATTATTTCAGAAGATTGGGCGTTTGCCAAAATCAGTCTTATCTGAGCAAGTATTAACCCCGCCTACCCGCCCCATACTTTCTCAGAGGGTATGGCATTTGCCAAAATTAGTCTTACCTGAGCAAGTACTAGCAAGTACAACCTTCTGAGAAAATAAAGGGCGGGCGGGCGGGGATGGTACTTGCTAACATATGTCTTATTTTGGCAGATGACATATCCTATGTAAAAATAGGGGTGGGTGGGCGGGGCTAGTACTTCGTAAGATAAGACTGATTTTGGAAAATGACATACCCTCTAAGAAAGTAAAGGGTGGGTGGGCGGGGATATATATTTGAAATTTTATAAATTTGCTTATACAGGGTGCCTCAAAAAAATTAATGACTGAGTTATTTTAAAATAAATATCCAATCAGATTTAGGAACTTAACTCGTTACTATGGAAATATTCAATTAAACATCTTTTAAATTTAACAAGTTTTTACAAATTTAATAGGAGCAAAATCAGTCTTATCTTAGCAAATGGTAGCTCCGCCCACCCGTCTCCTATTTTTTCAGAGTTTATGGCATTTGCCAAAATAAGTCTTATCTTGGCAAGTACTAGCCCCGCCCACCCGCCCTCTAATTTATCAGAG
Source organism: Zophobas atratus (assembly GCA_022388445.1). Lineage (NCBI taxonomy): Eukaryota > Metazoa > Arthropoda > Insecta > Coleoptera > Tenebrionidae > Zophobas > Zophobas atratus. The sequence goes on from CM039444.1 coordinate 11,774,788, forward strand.
GGTATAGCGTTTGACAAATCAGTCTTATCTGAGCAATTGCTAATACCGCCCACCCGCCCCTATTTTCTCAGAGGGTATGCCATTTGCCAAAATAAGACTTATCCTAGCAAGTACTAGCAAGCACTACCCTCTGAGAAAATTGGCGCGGGTGGGCGGGGCTAGTACTTACTAACATAAGTCTTATTTTGGCAAATGACATATCCTCTGAGAAAATGGGGGGCGGGTGGGTGCGGCTAGTACTTGGTAAGATAAGACTGATTTTGGCAAATGACATACCTTCTAAGAAAGCAAAGGGCGGGTGGGCGGGGCTAGTACTTGCTAAGATAGGACTTATTTCGGCAAATGACATATCCTTTGGGAAAATAGGGGGCGGGTGCTCCTATTGATCTTGTAAAAACTTGTGAAATTTAAAGGTGTTAAATTGCAAATTTCCATAATAACGAGTTAAATTCCAAAGTCTACCCGAAATGTGCAAAATATGATGAGTTTTTACTTTATCATTGCATTCATATTTTTTAGATTTGCTTATGCAGATGGTCCAAAAAAATTAATGACTAAGTTGTTAAAAAATAAATATCCAATCAGATTTAGGAATTTAACTCGTTACTATGGAAAAATGCAATTAAACACCTTTTAAATTTAACAAATTTTTCCGAGTTTAATGGGACAAAATCAGTCTTATCTTAACAAGTGCTAGCCCCGCCCACCCGCCCTCTACTTTCTCAGAGTTTATGTCATTTGTCAAAATAAGTTTTACCTTTGCAAGTAAGCGCAGACGCCCTCTATTTTCTCAGAGGGTGTGGCTTTTCCAAAATCAGTCTTATCTTACCAAGTACTAGCCCCGCCCACCCGCCCTCTACTTTCTCAGAGGCTATGGCGTTTGCCAAAATCAGTCTTATCTGAGAAAGTACTAGCCCCGCCCACCCGCCCTTTTATTTTCTCAGAGGCTATGGCGTTTACCAAAATCAGTCTTATCTGAGCAAGTATTAGCAAGTACTCCCTTCTGAGAAAATAAAGGGCGGGTAGGCGGGGCTAGTATTTGGTAAGATAAGACTGATTTTGGCAAATGTCATACCCTCTAAGAAAGCAAAGGGTGGGTGGGCGGGACTAGTACTTACTAAGATAAGACTTATTTCGGCAAATGACATATCCTCTGGGAAAATAGGGGGCGGGTGGGCGGGTCTAGTATTTGTTAAGATAAAACTGATTTTGCCCCTATTAATCTTATAAAAACTTGTGAAATTTAAAGATGTTAAATTGCAAATATTTTACATGCATATTATGTACATTATGTTAAAATTGTTTATAATTTTGATCTTCGTCTTTCCAGATATTTTGACTTAAGACCCTAACAATAAAACCAAAAAAAAAAAAAACAAATTTTGCTGTCACATTTGCACTAACTCAAATTTGAGGCAATAATTACAAAAACTGTCAAATTATTTGTACCTAAATTCCTGATGTATTTTCAAAATTTTAATGTGTATTTTTCAAGTAAAATTTGTTTAATTAAAATAAAAAAAATAAAATATTTATTAATATAAGAAAAATATCCCTAAAATAGGGTCAATCCCTTTAATAAATCGTATAATAAATTTCGATTAAATACTAAAGTTTCATTGTACTAATTTTTTGGATAGCTCGTGTCAGGAAACCATCTTCATTATACTTAAATAAGACCATCTTAATTAAAATTAATTAGTTCTTTATTTCGGGATTATCCAGATTAATAAATTTTTAGTAAATAAGCGGAACCGGAAACCTGCATTCTCGTGTTCTGCCATGTGTAAAATGTCAAAAATTAAGGTAGACATTCCTCAAAATGACCTTAATGCGGTGTCGTCCTTATTTATCGCGCAGGAAATAAAAACATACAAAATATTTAATCAAAATCGACTTTTCTTTCGAAGTAGAGAACGATTCTAGTTCTAGAAATAATTATCAAAAATGAAATTGGCAGTACTGAATTTTTTACACCTGTGACGTTTAAAAATAAAGTTAGTTTCAAAAAACACAAACTACGAAAATACAATTTTTTTAAAGTGACGTCACGACATCAATAATTCAAATACTCATTAACATACCACAGCGTAACCTCTTCGTGTGATCTGTTTCACATATTTAAAATTTTTACCTCGATCTTGTGCACTAAAATTAATTCTGGCTTTTTAAGTACATAATTTAAATATATGTTTGTAAACATATTTAGTAAAACAAATACTTATATTAACATCTGAAAGACAGAACAGAATCGGAAAAATAACAGTTCTTTCAAATTTAAGAGTAGGAGTAAATGTTATACAACGATGTGGCAAAACACATCATTAAAACCAATTTAACACAACATTAATTTCCAGTGTAATACATCATATAAAAGATCGGTTATTAAGGTTTGTGTAAGTGCTGACATTTAATTAGTGGCAAATTTTAATTAAAAATTAACGAACGATGAAAAACGTCCAACATAAAATTCTTTATTGAGGTAAAACGAGATGCTGGAATTTTTCAAATAAAAATAACCAACCAGTTATAAAATTAAGTCAGTGCAATTGCACAAATTAAACATAATAAATGACGTTAATTAAAAAGCGTTTCCAATTAAGATCAGCGCATAGATACGAAACAAAGACCAAAAAATTGCAGACCCCTGACCTTTCTGCATTCGATTGCAACACAAAACTACCCACCATTAACAATTCGAACAAATTGCCGACAAAGCTTTCAGACAATATTCTCTAATTCGAGAGTTTATTGAGAGATAAAATTGGTTCTCATAATGGGACCTAACTGTTGGGCAAGGTTGTGTTGTAATTTTATCTATTATAGCACGGTTTACACTTTCGTATTGATACAGTTTACACCTTTCAAAGTCACTATAAAACCGACCATTTCTCATACACCTAATCAAAGAAGTTATGATTTCATTACACACATTTTTACCATACGGTGAGCAGCTAAGTGAAACAAGGTAAACTATAATCCGAGTAAAAGTAAGTTATTAACATAATAGCGACATGACAACGTGCATTTAAATAACATGTTCCAAGACAAAGCCGTGATTACGTTAATTCTTGAACAATTAAATCCATAATATATTGTTACGAATAAAATAACCGTAATTGTTTCTATTTAGTCTAATAACACATTTCGGTTCACCAAAACAACGTTACAATGGCTAGTTCTGTGGTCTGACGTTGCGGTAGTTTTTGCGATTCATCAGAGTTTTATTTCCTTAAAATAACTATAATTGAGTTCGACGTAACAGTTATGTAAATCCCGATTTACATAAAAATGTTACACTTTTGGTAACGCGGAGCGACCTAGACGTTTCAAAAACAGAACCTTGACTAAAAGGCCGCAATTTAATAAATCAGCGTTAAGTAAGTGGACAAGTTCAAAGAACCTCCATGTTTTCAAATGTCAAACGAAAGTGAAATTTAAGCTATTAGAAATTATAGATTGAAAGTTTATAGGCATGTCATATTGTTTTATAATACACAAAACGAGAAACTCAATTTAACATCAACGCATTTTGTCTACGGCCAGTTGCACAGAATTATGGTAAGTTAGTTACTCTTGCATCCAAATAAGCGGTGAAAGTTGACGTAAGAGTACTTCGCACCAAAACAAACAAAAATTTTCGGTTGTGAGTGAACACGGGTAGGGGATGCCCCCACATTCCGTGTTTACATTTGCGTTAATTAAATAATGCACTGGGGGTTTAGTTCGTGTCTATTATCTAATATTTACCGATGCAAATGCAGTATGAGCAGGAACACGTTTTTGAATTTTTTAATAATGGAACGTGGTGTCTTCCGCGATGGTTGCGCAACCTAGACGAAAACCGAGTCGGACAATACGACGAGACTAGAAAACGCTCCTTTTACTAGCGTTGCATACGGAATTTTTTCGCAATTTTAGGAAATCAGGCGAGAGTTGCAAAAAATTAGGCAGCGATAAAAGTTTTTTGTTTGTTGGTTACGTGAAGTCCGTTTATGGCTGTTTTATATATTTTTCGCGTAAAGTAAATATATGTGGTACGTACAAGTTCTAAAATCCGAGTTAATTACCAGTCGTGAAAGTTGCCCAACGAGGATAAAGGCCGAGTTAAGCAGTACGAGTGAATAAATCACTCGTTTTATGGTCGCTGCATACACATTGTGCGCAATTTTTATTTAAAGTAAAACAAAAATCTGCTTAGAGATTTCAAACGACTCTGCCGATCTATGAAGATTGATTTTTGAAATTAAAAAAGTACGCAGAAATTTAGCCCGATTAGCCTTTGGCAAAGTTGGGCTAAAATTTCGATTTTGTCTATTTTATATGATTATAACAAGAACACGTAAAAATGAAGATAAAAAAGCAAATGTGTGAAAATATATTAATTTGAAATTTTACGTAGGATTTTTAACAAGATTTTAGGATGACGACATCATAGTCAGGTTTTACCAAAATTTATCTAATCATCGCCACCCATAATGTGATGACGTCACTTCAAAATTGTACATAGAAAATGGGTTTTTAATTGTCTAAAATAACATAGTCCTACACATGTAGTTTCTGACTCCGTGTTGAATTTTTATCCAAAACGTCAAGATTTTTGAAAAAAAATCAAAATTATGAAACAACAGTTTACAATTTAATTTTGAATCTGCCAAACTAGAGGCTTTGAAATCTTACAGATGTTTTAAATTTATGGTAAGCATAATAAATTTTTAATCAAAATATATTTTCTTATCCCCTTCAAAAAATGTATGACGTCATCTCAAAATTTTGCCAGATAAATCCTATCTAAAATCTACAAAATATGATCAGTGTGTAATTTTTCACCGCATTCATATTTTTTAAATTTGCTTAAACAATTCAAAACTCAAAAAAATTAAGGAAATCTTGGAGATGCTTTAAAGTTATCATAAGCATAGTAAATTTTTGAATAAAATGTATTTGCTCATCCCCTCTAAAAAATTGATGACGTCATATCAAAATATTGCTGAATATATCCTATCTTATTAAATGTGCAAAATATGATGAGTCTATACTTGTGATTTATTTTTAATATATAATTAAAAATGTTTAAATTTGCTTATACGTGGTATACTTATCAAAAAAATTAATGGCTAAGTTATTAAAAAATATATCCAATCAGATTTAGGAATTTAACTCCTTGCTGTGGATATATGCAATTTAACACCTTTTAAATTTAACAAGTTTAATAGGGGCAAAATCAGTCTTATCTTAGCAAGTGCTAGCCCCACCCACCCGCCCTGTATTTCTCAAAGGGTGTGGCGTCTGCCAAAATCAGTCTTATCTGAGCAAGCGCTAGCCCCGCCCACCGCCCCTTTTTTCTCAGAGGATATGTCATCTGCCAAAATAAGACTTATCCTAGGAAGTACTAGCAAGCACTACCCTCTGAGAAAATAAAGGGGCGTGGGCGGGGCTAGTACTTGCTAACATAAGTCTTATTTTGGCAAATGACATATCATCTGAGAAAATAGGGGGCGGGTGGGCGGGGCTAGTACTTGATAAGATAAGACTGATTTTGGCAAACAGCTTTCAACCAAGCTTTTTTCTGAAAAATCCTTTTGTTTATATCCGACTTATTTCTAAATAAAAATTAGTATGTTTTAAAACAAAAAAAAAATGTCCACCGAGGACGAAGCCCCTTTAGGATCGAAATTTTTGTCTAAAAACTTGAAGAAATTTCTAAAAACTTAACTCTTAATAATTCTAAAATACTCTTAACTTCATTATTTCAAACGCAACTTTTTTATACTCAAGGTACATTCACCAAAACGTAAACTAATATACAGGGGGAATCACTAGGGGCACCTTGATATCATACAATTATATGGTTCTTTAAGTACCTCGTCGTAGACTTTATAACTTTGATTAATTTTTGAAATTGAGTTGCGATGTTGCCACGTTATTCCAATTTCCTTTTTTTTACGACAGAATAGTTAAAAAAAATCGCAGTCGGACTATTTTCAAAATCTATGTTACAATATTTCATTTTAGTTTTAAATGTTATGGTTCCAAATAGAACACCTTGTATTTTATTATTGTATCTTATTCTATTTTTTGTTCTCTTTGTTTCGATATGTCAGTGTCTTTTAAAAAAGTAAAAAATCAGAGAAACTATTAACTTTAGGTACATATAGAAAGTAATTAACGAAACCGAAAGAAAATGTTTAACAGATTAATACACAATAATAAAATACAGGGTATACTATTTAAAAATATGTAAAATATGGATATTTGAAAATTGTAATAATTTTTAATTTTTTTATGAACACTGTGTATATTATAACACATATTTTAAAATTAACCTTATTGCGATTTTTTACGAACCAATGCATTACTGAAAAAAATCCAGAAAAATTGGAATAACGTGGCAACGTCGCATCAGAATTTCAAAAATAAACTACGGTTTTAAAACTTATTAAGATTCTAATCTGAGTTGTAAAAATATATAAAGTGTTATTTTTATGAGTAATAAGTTGTGTATTACATCTCAAAAACAGACAGTACACTCTGTATAGTTGAACTTTACTTTTTAATTACGAAGATATCAAGAAACGCTCACTTAATGACTCACCCTGTATAATTGAAATTTAAAATAAAATCAGTGCAAACTGCCAAACACCGTATTTTTATAGCACCTTTGAAAATAGTCCTCTAGTGAGGTTATTTTTAAAATAATGATGTGGCAACACCGATCCGTTCCTTATTCGGTTTGACAATTACAGTCAAACAATTGGCAAATAAGGGCAATGTCAACATGATTATTTTAAAAATAAATTTCATGGCCTACTCGAGGACTTTTTTCGATCATATGGTATTTCTTGTTTCGAATTAGAAATATTTAAGTTGAATGTAGTTCATTTTCAAAAAAAATTCATTTTGAAATTTATAGATTTATCAAAAATATTAATAATATCTAAACAACTAGTGCTGAAACCATTTTAAAATTTTAAAATATTAAAATACTTTTAAGATGTGGCCTCGACTATAGTGTCATTCATAACATTAACCAGGTAACTTGATTATTAGATCTGAAGAAGAACACATATAGGCAGAAACGTTGTCACAAAAATTTTGAAATATCGGCGTTAAAATGCTTAGCAAAACCGCTTTTATATAGTGTATTTGCAAAATTAAAAATCGCAGTTTAAAAATAAATTTCATAGCCTACTAAAGGATATTTTTTCGATCAAATAGTATTTCTCTTTTATAATTTGAAGTATGTAAAATTTGTGGAACTCATTTTGAAGGAAAATTCGTTGTAAGATTTATAGATTTATCAAAAATTTTGAATAATATCTAAACAACTAGTGCTGAAACCACTTTAAAATTATAGACTGTTATCAAGATGTGACCTCGACTTTTCATTAAATTACCCTGGACCTATTAGATCTGAAGAAGAACACAATATAATCAGAAACGTTGTCGCACAAATTTTGCAATATACAGAATACATACGGTAAAATACTTATGAAAACCAGTTTTATACAGGTGTGCGTAAAATATGGCTCGCTACAATTAAAAAAATATATGAACAAATTTTGAGAAAAATCCGTGTGAAACAATTTTTCACCAAAAATATATTTGGGGAACAAAATAGAAAATGTTTGATTTTTGAATGCTTATCTTAAATAAAGACTACATAAAACTGAATACGACCCTGACATTTTTGCAAACATTTGTGTTACTGGGGTCATCTAAAAAATTGCTTTTACGTAACTAAAATGGATATCAAAAAAAATTTATGAAACCATTATTTGTATAATAAGCTGTTTAAAATATCAAAAAATTCATTCTTTTTTTTTAATGTATTTTTCATGATTTTTATTCCCTGTAGAATGCGTTTTATTTATGTTTCACACACTACTGAATTTGTAAAAATTTTCAGATTTACTTATAAAATATAGACCATTTGCTCTTTTACACTACCCTGTGCAGTTGTATTGTCCTTTTTAATATTATGTATTTTCAAAAATTTTCAAAATTAGACCAATGACGTCAGATCATGATGGCGCTAAGCAAACATCTTCAGAGATAGTTATCAGATGTAAACTAGTGAAAAAAAGTTTTGGATTTTTCAAAAAATATTATAATTTTAAAAATTCAATTATTATTTTTCCAAAGGTATTACGTACTGAATGACACCTTTATAAAACTATTACAAAAAAATGATCAACTTTTGGGTGTTTATTTACTTTTACTGTTTTCAATATTTTCCGACAGTTTAATAATTACTGCCTGAAAACAGTGAAAGTAATACTCGAAGATTAATGTATCCAAAGAGTCTGTGAATAATCAGGTGGCATTGAAGTTTTTAATCACACAGTCGCCAACATATGGATAAAATTCTGCAATTCCAATAATAATAGAATAATAACAATTTTATTGATTTCGATTGGAAATCATGATTAAAAAAGAACGAAAAAAACGAATATACCATAAAAGTTACCAAATTTATCTCCTTAGATTGTAAATAAATAAGCTGTATTTCCTGCACCACCTGTATCATCATTCTGTATTACTTACCACGGACCTCCTTTGCGCGTCCACGCTGAGCAAGAAAACAAAAACGGTCAAATAAAAAATCTTCATCTTCGGTCACTTCACTGTTTCACGTATGGCATCGTATTCCAAAAGTAGCTATTTCGAGAAATGGTGGATGCGCCAGTCTCACCATAGCATAGGGCGCAGTCAAAGGTCACCAGCACGAGCCACTACAAGAACATCGCGACAAACGCCGGGTAACGCACTGAGACTGTGAATGAGTAAAATTTGTTGTAAGAATCCGAAAAAAAACTGTATCACCGGTTTCCCTCTCACCTGCTGGCCAGCAACGGCCTTTCTCCTTCTGCAAAGGCTGCCCGACGCTCCCCCTCCGAGGCTGTCGCGTTCACTTGGTCACAGTGCACGTTCATGCTTCGGAAGAACCGTATGGTGCACTATCAGCAAGACTTGAACGAAGGAACAGGAAGCAGCATTAAGTCGGAAAATGACTCGCGTGGCCAATTAAAACGGGCAGGAAATTGAAAAGTCGAAGATACTAGGAAATAGAGAGGATGTAGGAGATTAGGAAAATCGATTTAATGCGATCGGTTTTCCTGATTGGGTAATTTGTTACGTTGGTTCGGGGCGAAGTGAAGTTTGGCGGTCAAAATAAGATAAATAAAATACCGTCGGTGTGCGATTTGAATAGTGAAATCTTAACAATGCTTCGTTTATTTTTAAAACGTCTGACGGCATTCTCTTTGACGGTTTCCCATATCTATACTTTCAAATTTGATCCCTTCGGTGTTTATGTAATCGAGAAATGCATTCGACGTGTTCTAAAGTTCAATCTACCCGCTTATGCGGACTGTCGGATACGGTCGAGATCCATGTTAGGTCCTTTACTGTTTCGTCACTTTGTGTCAATATCCGTGTTGCTCACAGTCGTGAAACCTTTGCGTTAATAGATGCATTTATTTATGAGTTTTGTATTGAGTTCATTGTTGTTACATGTTGCATATTTTAGACGTAGCGGTGCATGTCTGAATTCAAATAAATAAAACATGGCACTATTTATTTATTTGTATTAGGTCAGCTGCTATTCATATTTTTTGTATAGGATCAAGTAAACATTGTGTCTTGTTTGTTTTTTTTTTTTCTAGTATAAATGTGCAATGTTACAAAATTTCCGATTTCGCAAATTCTAATCATATTAATTTAAAAAACTACATTTCTTCAAAGATACTATAATCTACCAATATTAATCAAAAATTCTTAAGTTAAGTGCGTTTTGATTTCATGCTTTTATTCAATTTAAAAATATATTTACATTGTACAAAATTATTAGTGTTTGACCCAAGAAAATATAAAAAATTAGAAAGTAGCCGATATTGTGCCACCGAAAATGTTACTATTTGGAGTAAACTTTAATTAGTGTACTCTGTTTAGCATTACTAATTTAACTGACAAAACGTTAGAACATTTAAATAATAATCGATAATTTCAGAGGCCGTAGAAGGTCTGTGAAACAATCTATTAAGTGCTCTGTTTCTCTGTGTTTTTAGTTTGTTTTTCTCTTCTTCTCTGTATCTCCGTATCTCCGTATCTTTATTTCTCTGCTTCTCTGTTTTTCATATTCGCTGTGTATTTCTGTTTTTCCGTTTCTCAGTCTTTCTGTATCTCTGTGTCTGTGTGTCTATATGTCTCTGTCTCTTGTTTTTTTACTTTTTTCTCTGTTTCTCTTCCGATATTTTTTCGTTTCTCTATATGTCATTCTCGTCTCTATACTCATTAAGAAATTAGATCACTTTGGGTTTTCGGGAGGACTGTGTAATCTGTTTCTATCGTATCTTTCTGAAAGAGAGCAAGTAGTTGTTTATCAACAGAGTAGATCCTTGCCATTTTTCGCCACGTCTGGTGTACCACAGGGATCCAACTTAGGGCCCCTGTTGTTTCTACTGTTTATCAATGACCTTAGTGACATAATGGATAGTAACAGATTGTTCTACGCAGACGACTTGAAATTATACGCCAAAATTGATTGTTTTAGCGATTGCTTAAATCTTCAACATGATTTAGATAAAGTTTATAACTGGTGTTGCGAGAATTGTCTGTTTCTGAACATTGGTAAATGCAAGGTGATATCTTACAGTCGTAAAAGGCAGATTACTCAGTTTGACTATAGCATTAATAATGACTTAATACAACGTTGCTCGAAAACTACTGACTTAGGTGTGACATTTGATACTGAATTTACCTTCAGGGAACATATTACGATTAAAATTAAGGAATCATGCCGTGTTTTAGGCTTCATTTACAGAAATTGTTCTGATTTTAGAAATAGAAACGATAGTTTGAAGACCCTATATTACGCTTTGGTGCGTTCTAAACTCGAGTATTGCTCTCTAATTTGGTATCCTGTGTACTCCTATATGGTTAAAGGGATAGAGCGTATCCAACGTAAATTTCTGAAATTTCTTTATCGCCAACGTTTTGGTTATTACCCTCATAGACACTTTGAGCATTCCATCCTTTTGTCTATCTTTGGAGTATTGTCACTTGAAACAAGGAGGGTCTTATCATCCATTAATTTTGTATATAAGTTAAATAATTTTTATATTGACTGTCCCCTGCTTTTAGATTATCTTAATTTTTATGTGCCTCGTTTATCGAGTAGAAGTAGTCGCACGTTTTATTGCACCTTTAATAGAAGTAATGCCCTAAAGAGATCGCCTATCACGGTTGCTTGCTCCAACTTTAATATATTTGCGAAAGATTGTGACCTTAACTTCGATTCCTTAAAATGTATTCTAGGTAAAGCTGTTCTCGAGTTTAGCAAAAAATAGTTTATCTTTATCTAATTAGTTTATATATTTTTCTATATGTTTTTGTGCGCATCTGTACACTTATTTGTTTATTGTTTTTTATATATGTATTTTGTATTTTTTTTCTTTTGCCTACTTGTGGCTTATGCTGTTTGGCAAATATATATCTATTATTATTATTATTATTATTATTATATGTCTGCTTGTATGTTTCTCTGTTAATTTATATGTTAATTACTCGGTTTCTCGGTTTCTCAGTTTCTCTGTTTCTCTCAATGTTTCTCTGTTTCCCTTTTTATCTTTATCTCTGTTTCGCAGATTTTCTTTTGCTCAGTATCTTTATCTCTGCAACTCTGTATTTCCGTACCTAACCTCCCCCCCTCTTTCTCCTGGTATCTCTGCTTTTCTCTAGCTTTATTTTTTTGTGTCTCCCTATCTTTCGGTCCATTTGTCTCTGTCTGTTCTCAGTTTTCAATTTCTCTATTTTCAGTTTCTCAGTTTTCGGTTTCTCAGTTTTCGGTTTGTGAGTTTTCAATTTCTGAGTTAGCAGTTTTCAGTTTCTCGGTTTTCAGATTCCAGTTTTCAGTTTCTGAGTTTTCAGTTTCTCGGTTTTCTATTTCTCAGTTTTCAGTTTTTCAATTTTCAGTTTCATAGATTCTCGGTTTTCTGGTTCTCGGGTTCTCAGTTTTCAATTCCTCTGTTTTCAGTCTCTCTGTTTTCAATCACTCGGTTTTCGGTCTTTCGGTTTTCAGTCTCTTAGTTTTCAGTTTCTCAGATTCCCAGTTTCTCAGTTTCTCGGTTTCTCAGTTTCTCAGTTTCCCAGTTTCTCAGTTCCTCAGTTTCTCAGTTTCCTAGTTTCTCAGTTTCTCGCTTTTCAATTTCTCTCTTTTCAGCTTCTCGGTTTTCAGCTTCTCGGTTTTCAGTTTATCGGTTTTCAGTTTCTAGCTTTTCAGTTTCTAACTTTTCAGTTTCTCAGTTTTCAATTTCGCAGTTTTCAATTTCTCAGTTTTCAATTTCTCAGTTCCCCAGTTTTCAGTTTCTCAGTTTTCAATTTTTTTGTTTTCAGTTCCTTGGTTTTCAGTTTCTCAGTTTTTTCAATCTCTCGGTTTTCACTTTCTTAGTTTTCAGTTTCTCGGTTTTCAGTTTCTGAATTTACAGTTTCTCAGTTTTCAGTTCCTCGGTTTTCAGTTCCTCGATTTTCAGTTTCTTAGTTTTCAGGTTCTGGGTTTTCAGTTTCTCGGTTTTCAGTTTCTCAGTTTTTTCAGTCTCTCGGTTTTCACTTTCTCAGTTTTCAGTTTCTCAGAGTCTCGGTTTCTCGGTTTCTCGTGTTCTCAGTTTTTAGTTTCTCATTTTTCTAATTCTCAATTTCTAGGTTTCTTAGTTTCTCAGTTTCTTAGTTTCTCAATTTTCAGTTTTTCGGTATTCAATTCCTCTGTTTTCAGACTCTTGGTTTTCAGTCTCGGTTTTGAGTCTCTTGGTTTTCAGTTTTTCAGTTTTCACTCTCTGCTTTCAGTCTCCTAGTTTAAGTTTCTGAGATTTTCAGTTTCCAGATTCTCAGTTTCTAGATTATGGGTTTCCAGATTCTTAGTTTCCAGACATTCAGGGTCCAGATTCTCAGTTTCTTAGTTTCTCACTTTCCCAGTTTCTCAGTTTCTTAATTTCTCCGGTTTCTTAGTTTTTTCAATTTCTTTGTTTTTCAGGTTCTTAGTTTTTCATTGTCTTAGTTTTCAGTTTCTGGTTTTCAGTTTCTCGGTTTTCAATTTCTCTGTTTTCGGTCTCTCGGTTTTCAGCCTCTCGGTTTTCAGTCTTTAGTTTTCAGTTTCCAGATTCGCAGTTTCCAGACTTTCAGTGTCCAAATTCTCAGTTTCTCAGTTTCTCAGTTTCTCAGTTTCTCAGTTTCTCAGTTTTTCAGTTTCTCGGTTTTCAATTTCTCTTTTTTCAGCTTCTCGGTTTTCAATTTCTCTTTTTTCAGCTTCTCGGTTTTTAGTTTGTCGGTTTTCAGTTTCTCGGTTTTCTGTTTCTAGGTTTCTCGTGTTCTCAGTTTAAGTTTCCAGATTCTCAGTTTCTAGGTTTCTTAGTTTCTCAAAGTTTTTAATTTACACCGAAGGCTAGACAACCCGTTGGGAAGCTGTAGACTGCAGTTTCGATCTTGATCTCACTCATTCGTGGTTTCTCAGTTTCTTAGTTTCTCAGTTTTCATTTTCTCGGCTATCAGTTTCTCGGTTTTCAGTCTGTTAGTTTCCAGATTCTCAATTTCCAGATTATCACTTTCTAGGTTTCTTAGTTTCTCAGATTTTTCAGTTTCTCAGTTTGCAGTGATTTGGTTTTCAGTCTCTCGGTTTTCACTCGGCTCCTAGTTTAAGTTTCCGAGACTCTCAGTTTCCAGACTCTCAATTTCTAGATTCTCAGTTTCCAGATTCCCAGTTTCTAGTTTCTTAGTTTCTCAATTTTCAATTTCTCGGTTTTCAATTTCTTTGTTTTCAGTCTCTCGGTTTTCACTGTCAGCTTTCAAACTGTCGGTTTTCAGTCTCTTAGTTTTCAATCCCCTAGTTTAAGTTTCTGAGATTCTCGTTTCCAGATTCTCAGTTTCTAGGTTTCTTAGTTTCTCTGTTTTCAGTCTCTCGGCCTTCCGTATTTTGGTTTTCAGCGTCTTAGTTTTCACGTTCTCAAATTCTCAGTTTCCAAATTCTCAGTTTCCAGATTCTCAGTTTCTAGGTTTCTTAGTTTCTCAGTTTTCATTTTCTCGGTTTTCACTCTCGGTTTTCAGTCTCTCGGTTTTCAGTGCCTTAGTTTTCAGTCTCCTGTTTAAGTTTCTGAGATTCTCTGTTTCCAGATTCTCAGTTTTCAGAGTCTCAGTTTCCAGATTCTAAGTTTCCAGATTCTCAGTTTCTAGGTTTCTTAGTTTCTCAGTTTTCAGTTTCTCGGTTTTCAATTTCTCTGTTTTCAGTCTCTCGGTTTTGAGTTTCTCAGTTTTTTCACTCTCTCGGTTTTCACTCTCGGCTTTCAGTCTCTCGGTTTTCAGTGTCTTAGTTTAAGTTTCTGAGATTCTCAGTTTCCAGATTCTCAGTTTCTAGATTCCTTAGTTTCTCTGTTTTCACTCTCCCGGCTTTCCGTATTTCGGTTTTCAGCCTCTTAGTTTCCAGTTTTCAGTCTCTTAGTTTTCACGTTCTCAAATTCTCAGTTTCCAGATTCTCAGTTTCTAGGTTTCTTAGTTTCTCAGTTTTCAGTTTCTCGGTTTTCACTCTCGTCTTTCAGTCTCTAGGTTTTCAGTGCCTTAGTTTTCAGTGTCCTTTTTAAGGTTCTGAGATTCTCAGTTTCCAGATTCTCAGTTTCCAGACTCTCAATTTTCAGAGTCTCAGTTTCCAGATTCTAAGTTTCCAGATTCTCAGTTTCTAGGTTTCTTAATTTCTCAGTTTTCAATTTCTCGGTTTCAATGTCTCTGTTTTCAGTCTCTCGGTTTTGAGTCTCTCAGTTTTTTCACTCTCTCGGTTTTCACTCTCGGTTTTCAGTGTCTTAGTTTTCAGTCTTCTATTTTAAGTTTCTGAGATTTTCAGTTTCTAGATTCTCAGTTTCCAGATTCTGGGTTTCTAGGTTTCTTAGTATCTCAGTTTTCAGTTTCTCGGTTTTCAATTTCTCTGTTTTCAGTTTCTCGGTTGTCGGTCTCTCAGTTTTTTCAGTCTCTCGGTTTTCATTCTCTAGATAAATTTTGATATATGCAAAATAAATCGTTCCATACACCGACTTTTTTGGCAACTTTTGTTAGGAATTGTATTAAATAAATGCATAATTTCTTTTAAACCACAATTTTTTAGCGCTATCAGCTTTCTGCATAAAATGAATTAGAAAAACTTAGTTATTGTTCATAATAAAATTGTGAAAAATTCCGCATGTATTTTTTTCCATAAATTTAAAATCGTAAAATGGAGAGTTGGGGAAAAATTGATATAGTGATATTATATTAACAAAATTTTGAGATGACGTCATCGATTGTTTGCAGAAATCGAGAGTTAAAAAAATATATTTCTCCAACAGACAATGAGACAAATTATAAAATCTGAACAATAGCATCAGCAGATTTACATACATTTACATAATTTGATGGTTTATTTTACATTTAAACAGATGGTAATATTTTAGAATTTATAATAACACTGAATTATTTTTAAAGATCAAATTCTGAATATTTCTTTTAAGTTCTCTTGATCTTAACAACCTCTCAATAAGCACCTAAGCGTAAAATACTTTTGACGCGAACATGTCATTTCTAAGTCAGTGACCAACTGTCAGTCACAGTTAACTCTAAACCAAAATATTTTCGGTGATAAAAAACAACCTCCCATTTGTTATTATAAAATACAGGTACACCGTTAAAATAAACACACACACGCTGAACCGTAATTCTAAATATCATTTATAAATAGAATAGCAAGTTGTCACACAACTCTGAATTAAAAAACGTCCTATCACTAAATGACGTTTCACTTTCATATGTTTCCAAGAAGAATGATAACTCATGCGTTACATAACTCGGTTTTTGCAGCACGCTTTACACAAACAAACATTTATCACACTACGTAAATTAACAATAACGTTACGGTATACATATGCTCTTGCTTTTGTTTGTAATGAAAAAAAAACAATCCAACGTTGTACATTACGGTATTGTTAGTTTACGTCGTGCGACAATTGCCTCATTACAACAAAGGCAGCAAGAAAATTATAACGTCATAAACGTTACGCCCGTCAAAAGAATTACCATTTTTATACCAAGTGGTTAATTTTTCCGTGTGCGACTACATGACATAACGAATTAAAGCACTAATATCCTGTTTGTTGTTTTTCTTCTCTCTTTGTTTTGAACTATTTTAATCGCTAGCATTGACATTTCGGTGGATGTCGGCAACGTTATTAATTTATTCGGCGAAATTATTTATAGCGGTTTTTGTGACAGCTTTGCCTTCCTCTGTCCTAATTTTTTCTGCAGCAGTTGTATGGGTCTGGCTATGCATTTTTATCTGGGTCAGCAGTTGTCTACGAAAAGTTTCTTCAGGTGTAAAAAGCTAGCGAATTTTATGTGTAGAGATTTTATTTCTTTATTGGCATGCACATAGAGTAATAAAGAACCAAACAAACTTGTTGCATAAAGGCAGCCTTTCACTATAAATTGCCGAAAAGGTAGGTTCGGACAATAACTGCTAATTTATACTTAATTAATACTTATTTTTTGAGTATTAATGTTTATTAATGCTAACTTTAATAAAGGAAAATAAATAGTGTCTAGAGGTTGGTATACGTCTACCGTTTTTTACTTATTAGTAGGTTTTTGCTGTAGGTGTGTACTGTACATTCACTGGGTATGTATCAGATTTGCAAATAAACACCCATTACCATAACAATTATTTTCTTTACATAAATTGACAGACTTTGAGCGACCATTTCACTTTAAATTTCATTTAAAAATGTCTGACAAAAAGTTAACTCAATGAGCTAACAAAAAAAACTTCTAAATTGGAACTGGCATTAAACGAATTAAAAATGCTATCGACGTAACAGAAAAAAACACACAGCAATTAATATCCAAATAATCGTTTAACACGACTCAAATTATTTTAACCTTGATCAAATTCTCATTTTTTATACATATACTTTCAAAAACACATATCGACAGTAAAATCCCATATCCTCCAGCTCAAAAACAAACAATAAAAAACTCATTTTTTAACAGTCCAATCTCTAGAAAGGTTGAACAATGGAATCAAATTATGAATAATTTTCGTCAGATGAGTATTAAGTAATCAAAAATGAGGAAGTTCAAGTCTATTTGTCGGAGTCAATTAACTGATCACAATGCCTGAGAACGTTCATCTTCATTGTGTTAACCACCAAATCATAATAATTAGACATTCATCATCATGTTTTGTTTATAGATGCATTATTACGCAACGCAAAATCTTTCGTGTTTTTGACAAGTGGAAAGGTGTGGCTAGTGGAGAAAATTCGAAACAAGTTCGGTTTTAGGTCATTTTGTTGTAATGTATAGCAGCTAAAATCCCCAAAGGTCAAAGGTGTGATGGTGAGTTCCTCATCAAACTTAACTTTCCTTTTTAATATGTATGTATCCATATCTCTGATCTAGACATGAGGTGACTATGACAAATTTCTGAGGGAAAACCAGTTGGTTTTTCTAACAGTAATAATATTTTGCCCACCCATTTTAGAAAAAAGTTGTAAATTACAAAAATTAAATGTCAGTTGAGCCCAAGATAATAAATCTGTTTTATGAGCGAATGAAAATATTACGGGTTGCTTAGATTTATGACGCAAAGTTTGCTCCATTTTGACCATAATCGTTTGACGTCAGTGCTTTAGGCTTCTGGTGCGAAGAAATGGTCAGAAAATGTCATGGTCTGAAAATTATGTTAAGATTTTAACAAAAAGGTCAAAGTTGTGGCACAATCAAAACACATATGTTGCTTTTGTTTTGTGTTTTAGTATATTAAAAACGAGTGCAGCGACCTCTGATGGTCTGTAAAATAGCCACTACTATGCATTTATTGAACAATTCAAGAACGACTGAAGCATGAAGCGAAAAAAATATATAAGAAATCAGAAAGAATGTATAGATGACTGCTCTAAAAATGTGTAATAAGAAATAAATTACAACTGAAAAAAGAAAGCCAGAGAAAGAGGTGTGTAAGTGACAAGCCAAAAACTAACATGCAGTTGCTTTAATCAAGAACTAGCAGTTGCCATCCAAAAACGAAAGGAGAAAACCATCCAGTCCATACATAATAACTGGATATTTAACAAAGACTAAGTTATTCTTAAAAGACGACACCGTATAGTTACATCACGAACGTTTAATTA
>CM039444.1:11798696-11813323 GCA_022388445.1 Zophobas atratus
AAGACTCGAAAAATTGAAAAGTTGAAAGATACTTAAATTTGTAACATCAATAAACTGAAAAATCTAAAATTTAAAAAATTCGAAAAAAATTGAAAAACATCAATAAATCGAAAAATAAAAAATCCAGAGATCGAAAAATCGAAACGTCAAAAAAATCGAAAATTGAAGAATCGACATTTTGAAAAATTCCAAAAGAGAAATCGTAAAAATGAAACATCGGAAAATCGAAAAATGGAAGAATTCAAAAAATTGATAAACCGAAAATTTGAAGACTCGAAAAATTGAAAATTCGAGAAATCTAAAACCGAAAGATTGAAAGATTCTTAAATTGAAACATCAACACTCTGAAAAATCTAAAATTAAAAAATCCAAAGATCGAAAAATCGAAACGTCAAAAAAATCGAAAAATTGAAGAATCGACATTTTGAAAAATTCCAAAAGAAGGCAAATCGTAAAAATGAAACATCGGAAAATCGAAAATGGAAAAATTAAAAAATTGATAAACCGAAAATTTAAAGACTCGAAAAATTGAAAATTCGAGAAATCTAAAACCGAAAAGTCGAAGATCCTTAAATTGAAACATCAACAAACTGAAAAATCTAAAATTTAAAAAATTCGAAAAAAATTGAGAAACATCAATAAACCGAAAAATTAAAAAATTCAGAGATCGAAAAATCGAAACGTCAAAAAAATCGAAAAATCAAAGAATCGACATTTTGAAAAATTCCAAAGCAAGAGAAATCATAAAAATGAAACATCGGAAAATCGAAAAATGGAAAAATTAAAAACATTGATAAACCGAAAATTTGAAGACTCGAAAAATTGAAAAAACCTAAATTTGTTATATCGAAAAATTGAAAATCGTTCCCAGACCTAAGAGCGGAGCCTAATTACAAAATCTATATTTCCTTACAAAAATGTACCAATTTAACCATATTTTAAGTTTCTTGTTGTGAAAAGATGGCTGTATATATTAAGAAAAAAAAAAAGAAAAATATAAGCCCCGCCCACCCGCCCTATCTCAATTCTGATGATTTTTTTATTCATCGTAAGCCGAGGGGCGGAGCTTAATTGTAAAATCCTTATTTTTCTAGGAGAAACTACTACGTGAAATATGTTCTTAAGTAATCGTGTTATACAAAGAAAACTAAATAATGTATTAATTAAAAAAGAAACCCTTCCGTCTCGATCTCAAAAGTGTATTCATTCATAGCCCCGAAAAACTAGTGACGTCATCTCAAAAGAATTTTAAATGAGATGAACATTTTATTACGTTATTTCTTTAAAATAATTATTTTCTGTTAATAAGAAAATTAAATATTTTGTTACAAATCGATGTTTTAAGTGTTGTAGACATTCTGGCAGACATTATTTACCTTACTGTGTTATCTATAATTTTGTTGCACAAGATTTTAATATTAACTTGAAATATATATTATTCAGGTAACGATAATTCTAAATCTACTTAAAGTTTCCATTTGTTATCTGAACTCGATATAGGAACATTTTACGTCACTTTTTTTATCCATGTTTACGATTACAATTTTCGACGTTGCCAGATTTCAGTTTTTCAGGATAACTTTTAAACACTGACATTGATTATATTACGACCACTTAGTTACTAAGTCTGGATCAAATTATAATAGTACGAGTAGTTAAATCTGAGTGAATACTCTTCCATATCCATACAAATTTTTCATGTTTGCGTTTACAATTTTGGACGTTGCCAGATTTCAGTTTTTCAGAATAATTTTTGAAACAACTAACATTGACTACATTACGACACTTAGTTACTAAGTCTAGATCAAATTACAATAGTACGAGTAGTTAAATCTGAGTTAATACTCTTCCATCTCCATACATATTTTTTTCGACAAACAGTTTCAAGTACTAATATCCCTATCGCCAATCCAAGGCCAGATAAACGATAGGCAGCATTAACAATCCCGATTTTGTTTCAATCTAGTTACCTCTCCACACTTTACCCTCTTTCTTCCAGCAACCACAAAAATGGATTTAGGCGTTTTAAAGGGTCCAGTGGAACTTTTAGCATCGAAAGTGAAAGCCTTCAAAAACTGTCTCGACCTCGCCACGGAATGCCTCACCAACAAAGACTACATGAACGCAGAAATGATCTACGGCGGCATTTTAGCCGACCTGCACAAAGACTGCATCGTGGAAGCACTCGGCCTCAACGACCTCGAGCTTTTCTCCCTACATAGCTGCTTCGCCTACTCGTCCATCGGTGCCGACTACAAATCCGAACAAGCCCTGGTCATCCTAAACTCGATCCACAAACCCATCAAACTGCCGCTGGTGCCTTATTTGAAAGCTTTCGTACACATTTCGAACGATAGGTATCTGATAAGACGTGTTTACCGCAGATGATCTCATTTTTTATTATAGATTATCGTTCGCTCACGACGAATTGCAGTGTTGTCAGACGCTCCTCAACAACGGGTACAACTTCAAACCCAACAGTATTCTAAACGAGGATATTATTCCGGAGATCAACGACGAGTTTTTGAAGTTGAAAATAAACGGTCTGAGGTTTGCTTGGTGAGTTTGGTGGGATAAGTGTTTCCGTTTACTCATTTCTGACGTTAGCGAGTTGCTCAAGGCTAAAGAAGATAACGAAGATTTGAAGAAGTGCTTTAAGGAGAATTGGTTGAAAATTGGGAAACTGTGCGAAACGGACTTCGCGAAGTTGTCGAAGAATAAGAAGAAAGGGAAGGAGGATGACGACGAACCACCTAAGGAGGTAGTTGAAGAGAAGAAAAAGAAGGCAACCGGTGCTATTAAGAAAACCGAGAAACAGATAGTGAAGAAGACCGAAATCGGAATTCAAGTGACACCAGCCAAAGGAGTAGCTATCGGAGTAAGTATTTTATATTGGTGTTAGAACAGACGTGACTGAGTAAGTATAGGTACAAACCACCATGGAGAAGGAAGTGAATAAACAGTTATTAACCGCAGTATTAGAGATAAAAAACAAAATGAGCAACATGCAGGCTAAAAAAGATACCGAAATTAAGCAATTACAAAAGAAAAATACCGAACTTAATGACAAGTTAATCGCCCGTGATAACAAACGACAAGAAAAATTAACCGAGTTTGAGTTCGTAAAAGAGCAATATATTACCTTAGAAAAGAAATATGAGCAATCGCTTAAACAAATCGAGATTCTGCAGAAAATGTTGATAGAGCAATTGCAACAAAAATATCAGATGCAGAAGAACATATATCAGTTGTGAGTTTTACTCTCTCGGGAGTTTTTGTAAGACGCGTTCTTGCAAAAACTGTATAATCTCGTCTTTCAGGTTTGAGGAAAAATGTGACTACAAAATTGAGTATTTATGTGACATTCAAAAATATTTACACCCTAGTGATAGACCTACTCCAGATGAGTGCAAGCAAGAGGTAACTATGTGGAAAAATACCCTCGTCAAAATTTCTGGAGCGAAAAGAGATTTCGAGGTAAGGTGGATAATCCAAGACTAGCTGTTGCTAATGGAGAGTTAAGGTCTATTATAGGACTATTGATGACTTGATTGTTGCCAAAAAGTACCCCACGGTAAAAACAAACGACTGGCCACCAATTCCAGTCATCCCTAACGACGTACAGGACGTGATATACAGAAACTTCAGGATAATCATGCAACAAAGCAAGACTCTGTTTAACAGTCTAACATTCCCCAACAAGTAAGTTGTTTGCTTTAATAGCACCTTCAGTGACACAAAATTTCAGTATGTCCACTGGGACCCCCCTTTTTGGGAATTTTGGGAATTACAAAGAGAACGAGCACAATCCGAACTTCTTCGTTAATGGGTACAACGGCTATAAAGAGGATGGTAGGACAACAGGGTCACCCAATTTCTTCGGAAAATTTAACCCCACCCTTCCGTTTACCAACGGAAATAAACTTCCACCGTATCCGCTTAACCAACAGTTCCACCAACCCCCACCACCACTATATCCACTCCCAATACCACGTTCACAGTATTCACCACAACCACAAAACAAAAAACCAGAAGTGGCACCACCATCACCCACATCAAGTGAACCAAACAACTCGTGTAAATCGGAGCAGGAGTTGCTCAAATTTCTACAATACAACTTCAAAGAAGTACCAGAGGAGGAGCTACTGGGTGCGATATGCGTAGTGCGTGATCTGTGTGGAGGGTCGCTGATAGGTTTCCCCAAAAAGAGTCTAGTGGAAGAAATTAAAAAGGTACTCAAGAAAAACGCAGGTGCTAAATCTAGTTGGAACAACATTGTGAAAACGCAGTGGCAAAATGACCACTCGGATAATAAATGTTGCATCTGTTTCGAGGATTACGACACCACGAGTAGTCACAGTCTTCCCTGCCAGCACGAATTTCATAAAAGAGTAATAATTCTATACAAAAAAATATACCCAAAGTAACGATTTTTTTCCAGTGTATTACAAACTGGCTCAAAGTACAGAGCGCATGCCCAGTTTGCAGAGTTCATGCTGTTATCGACGAGGAGTACCCGCCTCTCAAAGTTTAACTATATATCAATGATTATTTTAATATTGTTATCGATTTAATTGTGTTTGTTGTATTTTTACGTGTGTTCAAGAAAAACGCGCGAGAAGTTTTTATTTGGTTATTGAAATAACACAACATGTGTTAAGAAGTATGGTTATGTATGTTAAAAGTTGTTACGGTTGTATTTTCTGAACACACCATATAGTATTAAGTAGAGTTCGTTCATGTTAATTTTTTAAATCTTATTAACTAACTTTTGTATCAATGTACTTTATCATATCGTAATATAATTTGCTACGGTTATTTGTTGTCTTAATTTTCCCAATTAAATTTTAAGAATTTACCATTTTAAACACATTATTTTTTGCCTTTTTTTCTTAATTACATATATTTTGAAACACGATATTCAAAAACATGTTTTTAATTTCTTGTAAACAAATAAGTATTTTGGAGTTAAGCCACGCCCCCTGGGTTCACGGTGAATAAAAAAATCATCACAATTCAGATAGGGCGGGTGGGCGGGCTTACATTTTGCCTTGAAACTTAAAACATGTTTAAAATAAAACATAGAAGGAAATATCGATTTTGCAATTGGTCTCCGCCCCATAATTGCATATTTTCTCGCAAAAATGTACTATTTTAACCATATTTTAAGTTTCTTATAGTAAAAAGTAGGCTATGTATATTAAGAAGAAAAGGCAACATATAAGCCCCGCTCACCCGCCCTATCTCAATTCTGATGATTTTTATATTCGTCGTAAGCCGAGGGGCTGTGGTGACCGAATTTGAATCAAATTTTCGCGCCGAAATTAATTAACAGCGGCGCGAAATCACATTTGAATAATTTGAATGTGAATTTGAAAGAAAGAAAAATTCAATCAAAAAATCGTGACACATAGGCAACCATATATGCACGTTAGCGCTTGGGGGTACTTCTGCATGTTTTAGCAGTGATGGTTTTAGTTAGAGAGCGGCATGTTGAAAGCGTGGGTCATTGTTGTTTGGTTAGGTGATGGGCGGGTGCATGGTGAAAAGACGCTATAAGTAGCTAGATTAAATTGGTTGGTTTGGTAGTTAATAAAAGGGAGTAAGCCTTTGTTTAACGACAATCAATCGTAACTCCGATGACGACACAGTTTTCCCCCAACACGTGTAGCTAATTCTTGCGGGTTTTAATCGAAAAACACGCGATCTTTCAACGCGAACCACGTGGTGTAAATTTGTTTTATTGTTTGTAAATTCACCAATCAAATTAGTTTTTTTTATCGTCAAATAGTGCTAACACACTTTAACAATAAGGATTACTTAAATAAACCACTTACTAGATTTCATCGAATTCATTTAGTCAGGATAATAATTCTTTGTTTAACAAATTACGAATGAAGTTTCTGGATGCATATACGTAAGTGTTACATTATAACACTTATTAATTCTTCACACAAGATTACTAATAGTTCAGGGGATAAAATAACTTCCCTTAGGCAGTTATCATCGTTATTATCATCGTATCACTGAGGCATGTCCTCGCCACACTAAAGATTGATTACATCACCGATACGCTTATTCCTCGCAACGCTAAAATTTACATCATCGAGGTATTTCCTCGCAACGTTAAAATTTACATCATCGAGGTATTTCCTCGCAACGATAAAATTTACATCACCGAGACGCTTCTTCCTCGCAACAATGACTGGATATTTTTGTGTTTGTTTATTATGTGTTTTGTTGGGTAACCAGTTCGCGGTACTATAAACGCTCAAAGTAAAATGTTTTTTAAGTAACCAATCACTTGGATCATGACATAATTTGACATAATGCAGACTTTTTGTTTGAATCGTTGATAAAGTGTGGCAAAAATTAATCTCATGTAAATTTTGTTAACTCTGCAAATTTTCACCTCATACAATATTTCTTAATCTCACAATTTTAACTTCAGTAAATTTCTTTGTTGTATAATTTTAATTGAACGTAAATTTGATGCTCTACAGTTTTAACATTACATAATATTTTTATTTGCACAAGTTTATTTCACATTTTTTAAATTTGTGATATGCAAATATTTGCATTGACTGAGAACGTTTAATTTGAGTTCATTCCATTTCATTCAAAGTTTTTTTTCGAGCTGAGCTGAGGGGTGTCCTCACCCGGCACAACTTAGTCGCAGCCAAAGATTAAACCCCACCCATACCCACCCCGCTCTCAATTCTCAATTGTGATGAATTTTTCATTCGATGTCAGATCGAGGGGCGTGGCTTAATTGCAAGATCAACATTTGTCTGCAAGAATTTACCATTTTAAACATGTTTTAAGTTTCTTGTTCTGAAAAAACGACTACGTATATTAAGAAAAAAGGCAAAATATAACAAAATATAAGTCTCGCCCACCAGCCCTATCTCAATTGTGATGATTTTTTTTTTTTTCGTCGAGAGCCAAAGGAGAGGAATTTAATTGCAAAATCCTTATTAAATCTCTCAAAGAAAATGTATATAGTAAGAAAAAATTAAAGCCCAAGATTAAGCTCCACCCATATCTGCCCTGATATAAATAGTAAGTCGTTTTTCATTCGTTGACAGACCTAGGGGAGGAGCCTAATTGCAAAATCCATATTTCCTTACAAAAATTTATCATGTTAAACGTGTTTTAAGTGTTTAAGAATGAAAAAAATCATCACAATTGAGATGGGGTGGGTGGGCGGGGTTTATATTTTGCTTTTTTTCTTAATATGCTTAGTATTATTTCAACAACACGATACTCAAAAACATGTTTGTAATTTCTTGTAAAGAAATAAGTTTTATGTAGTTAAGCTTCGCCCTCTTTGTTCACGGCGAATAAAAAAAAATCATCACAATTGAGATAGGGCGGGTGGGCGGGCTTAGATTTTGCCTTTTTGTTTTAATATGTGTAGGCTTCTTTACACAACATGAAACTTAAAACATGTTAAAATGGAAAATTTGTATAAAGAAATATCGATTTTGCAATTTGGCTTCGCCCCATAATTGCAAAGTCCATATTTCCTTGCAAAAAAGTACCATTTTAACCATGTTTTAAGTGTTTTGTTGTAAAAAGATGAATATGTATATTAAAAAAAAAACGGCAACCGCCCACCCGCCCTATCTCAATTCTGATGATTTTTTTTTTATTCGTCGTAAGCCGAGGAGCGAAGCTTGATGCAAAATTTCAGCCCATTTGGAGAAACCCTCAAAAATCACTCCCAAAACAATAACCTTACAGACTAGGGGTTAAAAATGCTCCAATCCAATCAAAATCCGATATTTGCTTATTTCTTAATACGAAGATTGTTGATTCAAAATTTCAAGCCGTTCGGAGAAACCCTTAAAAATCACCCTTAAAACAGATTTGCAGTCTGGGTGTTAAAAATACTCCAATCAAGTCAAAACTCGGCATTTGCTTATTTCTCAACACGAAGATTGTTGACACAAAATTTCAACCCGTTCGGAGAAACCATTAAAAACTACCCCCAAAACAACCTTGCAGACTGGGGCTTAAATATACTCTAATCAAGTCAAAATTTGACATTTGCTTATTTATCAAAACGAGGATTAGTGATCCAAAGTTTCAATGCATTCGGAGAAATCCTTAAAAGAAACAGACTAGGGATTAAAACAGCGTCGGACTGGCTCGCCCGGCTACCCGACGAGAAATAAGCAAATGTCGAGTTTTGAGTTGATTGGGGTATTTTTAACACCCAGTCTGCAAATCTGCTTTAA
This sequence comes from Zophobas atratus, assembly GCA_022388445.1. Lineage (NCBI taxonomy): Eukaryota > Metazoa > Arthropoda > Insecta > Coleoptera > Tenebrionidae > Zophobas > Zophobas atratus. The sequence goes on from CM039444.1 coordinate 11,806,940, forward strand.
GGGTGGTTTTTAAGGGTTTCTCCGAACGGGCTGAAATTTTGTATGAACAATCTTCATATTAACAGATAAGCAACTGTCGAGTTTTGACTTGATTGGAGCATTTTTAACCCGCAGTCTGCAAGGTTGTTTTGGGGGTGATTTTTGAGGGTTTCTTCGAATAGGCTGAAATTTTGTAACTATAATCCTCGCATTGAACACCTACCGAGTATCAAATTTTAGCTTGATTGGAGTATTTTTAAGCTCCAGTCTGCAAGGTTGTTTTGGGGACTAGTTTTGAACGATTCTCTGAACGGATTGAAATTTTGTATCAACAATCCTCGTATTAAGAAATAAGCAAATGTCGACTTTTGACTTGATTGCAGCATTTTTAACCCCCAGTCTGCAAGCTTGTTTTGGGGGTGATTTTTCAGGAATCGAATAGGCTGAAATTTTGTATCGATAATCTTCGTATTGAAAAACTAGCGAATATCAAACTTTGACTTGACTGGAGCATTTTTATCCCCTACTCTGCAAGGTTGTTTTAGAGGTGATTTTTGAGGGTTTCTTCGAATAGGCTGAAATTTTGCATCGATAATTCTCAAATTGAAAAACTAGCGAATGTCAAATTTTGACTTGATTCGAGTATTTTTAGGCTCCAGTCTGCAAGTTTGTTGTGGGGGTAGATTTTAACGGTTTCTCCGAATGGATTGAAATTTTGAATCAACAATCTTGGTATTGAGAAATAAGCAAATATCTAGTTTTAACTTGATTGAAGCATTTTTAACCCCCAGTCTGCAAGGTTGTTTTGGAGGTGATTTTTGAGGGTTTTGGGGTGAAATTTTGCATCAATAATCCTCGTATTGAAAAACTTACGAATGTTAAATTTTAATTTGATTAGAGTATGTTTAAGCCCCAGTCTGCAAGGTTGTTTTGGGGGTAGTTTTTAACAGTTTCTCCGAACGGTTTGAACTTTTGTATCAACAATCTTCGTATTGAGCAATAAGCAAATGTCGAGTTTTTACTTGGTTGGGGCATTTTTAACCCCCAGTCTGCAAGATAAACTGTGGTCTGCAAATTAGAAACGCCTCGATTTTCGACGTTGCCAGATTTCAGTTTTTCAGGATAATTTTTAAACTAAAAAAATACTAACATTGATTACAGTACGACCACTTAGTTATCAAACAGTTTCAAGTTTCAAGTACTAATATCCCTATCGCCAATACAAGGCCAGATAAACGACAAGCAGCCCAATTTTATTTCAATATAGTTACCTCTCCACACCCACACTTTACCCTCTTTCTTCCAGCAACCACAAAAATGAATTTAGGCATTTTAAAGGGTTCAGTTGAACTTTTAGCATCGAAAGTGAAAGCCTTCAAAAACTGTCTCGATCTCGCCACGGACTGCCTCACCAACAAAGACTACATGAACGCAGAAATGATCTACGGCGGCATCCTGGCCGACTTACACAAAGACTGCCTCATGGAAGCTCTCGGCCTCAACGACCTCGAGCTTTTCTCCCTACACAGCTGCTTCGCCTACTCGTCCATCGGTGCCGACTACAAATCCGAACAAGCCCTGATCATCCTAAACTCGATCCACAAACCCATCAAACTGCCGCTGGTGCCTTATTTGAAAGCTTTCATACACATTTCGAACCATAGGTAGCTGATAAGATGTGTTTACGGCAGATGATCTTATTTTTCATTATAGATTATCGTACGCTCACGACGAATTGCAATGTTGTGAGATGCTTCTCAACAACGGGTACAACTTCAAGCCCAACAGTATTCTAAACGAAGACATCATACCGGAGATCAACGACGAGTTTTTGAAGTTGAAAATAAAGGATATGAGGTCTGCTTGGTGAGTTTGGTGGGATAGGTGTTTTCCGTTTATTCATTTCTGATGTTAGCGAGTTACTCAAAGCTAAAGAAGATAACGAAGATTTGAAGAAGTGTTTTAAGGAGAATTGGTTGACGATCGGGAAACCGTGCGAAACGGACTTCGCGAAGTTGTCGAAGAATAATAAGAAAGAGAAGGAGGATGACGACGAACCGCCTGAGGAGGTAATTGAAGAGAAGAAAAAGAAGTCCGGGCAGAAGGAAACCGGCGCGATTAAGAAAATCAAGAAACAGATAGTGAAGAAGACTGAAATCAGAATTCAAGTGACACCACCCAAAGGAGTAGATATCGGAGTAAGTATTTTATGTTGGTGTTAAAACGCACGTGACTGAGAAAGTATAGGTACATACCACCATGGAGAAGGAAGTAAATCCACTTGGAACAGCATTATGAAAACGCAGTGGCAGAGTTCGTTCACATTAATTTTTTAAATCTTATTAACTAACTTTTGTATCGTACTGTGTTATATTGTAATATAAATTTGTTGAATTTTCCCCATTACATTTTGAATAAACCGCCGTCGCGATGACACCTCCACAAACGAAAAGTCCCTAACCGGCTGCCAATTTTTGTTGACAGTCGACTGTCTAACCTTATTTAAAATGCGAATATTTTAAAAGATAAAAATAAAAAACACACACCCAATTCGTAACGAAATACAGTACAAGACCATGATTTTTTCAGATCCGTTGCTTTTCGCGTTCTCTCTTTTGAATACCGGAGCGGTATTATTCCTTCTCGTATATTTTGTATCCTTTTTGGGTTTATTATTAATGGGATAATAGCGAGTCATTACGTTTATTATGTTCTTTAACTCGATTATAGGTAATTACTTTGTCCGACTTAGAATGTGATTATCTAAATGCACAAGAATGTTGTTCGAAACTGAATCAGTGGACTCTGCCGAAATTAATAGCACATGGGTTTCTATCGTTTATGTTTTTAATCCACGGGCACTGGATTTTAACACTTATCAATCTGCCAATGGCGATGTGGATGGTGTATGAAATAACAGCGGTGCCAAGTGGGAATTTGGGTATTTATGACCCGACTGAAATCCATAACAGAGGTCAATTAAAAAGGCACATGAGAGACTGTATGATTCATTTAGGTTATTATTTGGTGTTCTTCTTTATGTATTTATATTGGTAATGTAGTCACTTTTATTTAAAACTCAATAACTTGGTTATTTTTAGCATGATCGTGGCGTTGCTCAAAGGCGATCCAATCAACAGAGATGACCAGTTTGAAATAGACTCATAATGTGATCTGTAATACTCATATTTATTGAAATAAAACAATACATTTATAAGCATTTTATTGAAAGAAAACAGTCAGGATTAAAGAACCCACAAACATGAGAACAATAATTTTAATTTAAATTATCAAAATGACACGGTTATAAAAAAGACAATATATTTCACTGGGCTTTACTTAAAGATTTTGCCTTGGTTAAATTTCCGTCCTTTTTTGTCCTCGCCCGTCCACGAGAAATATTGGGCAACTAATTTTTTCGTGTCTTCAGACTTGGCGTCCAGTTTCTTCCACTCGTACGACTCATAGTCGATTTGCCAGTCAGGACTCAACTAAAACACCACAACTTTAAACCAAATTTGGTACAAAATAAACGACTTACTGGAAAGGCGAGTTCATGTCCTCTCCAAACCCAAATACCGGAAATGGAACTGTTATTGTCTTCTCCAAACAAACACACTGAAGCGAAAGCCTGCTTGCGCATTTTATCCAATCTCTGATACATTCCAGTAATCAAATTACAACTCATAAAAACTTTTGACAATTCCTCTGGATACTTATATTCACCAAACCAGATTGAGTAATTTTCAGGATCAAATTTTTCCCAGAAATAGGGAATGGATTTGGCTTCATCCTCATTGGAATAAAACCGTTTAAAATCGTCCATATTGAAAGTACCTTTAGGTAAAGAATCAAATGGATCCTTAGACTTAGGTTCAGCAGCCAAAGCTTCCTCTGAAGCATCCAGTTCTTCAGCGGGTTCTTTCTCCTTCTTAGGTGTCTCTTTCTTCTGTTGCTGCTGCTGCTGTTGTTGCTTCTTCTCTTTCTTCTCTTCCTTCTTCTTATTTTTACCTGTCACAAAAACTTATCAAAATTCGTGTTACACGCAAATCACACTTACTCTTTTTCTTATTCTTCTCCGCAATATTACAATTATTAGCAGCTTGTAAAGTTAGTTTTGTTAGTTATAAAGAAAATAAATTCAGGATCTTACCTTCATTGCCCCCTGGTGTGGCACCAAAAGGTTGTGCAACTTTGTCCAAAAATTGCACCTGACCCAGAACAGTCTTAAACTGAGGTTGATTAACTAAAGTGGTGAACCATCTATTCACATTTATGAACTGCTTTCTAAACTCGGGGTCAAAAGCAAATTTGTATAGGTTCAAGAGGTTGCACGATATTACAATATCAGCTAGAGTGATACGTTCTCCTACTAGGTAAGTACGTGTAAGCAAATGGCTGTCCAAGATGTTGAGAGCGGCTTTCATGTCTTCCTTAGCTCTAGAATATGCCTACAAAAATGTATTTAAAGTTATCACCTTAAAGACTGACTAATTTGAACTGTCGCAACTGTTCTAAAACTGGTCTGATTTTAAACCAAACCCCCTTATAGGTCACAATTGCTCACTATCCCTCTTTGAGTTACAAATCAATCAACACCAATTAATTTGCCTTTGAAAGAGGTTCTAACTACACAATCTCGCACTTACTTCTTCAGCTGCAGGATTTTTCTTAATTACTCCTAAAATCGGGAACACCCAAGCGCATCCAGCTGGTAGAATTTCGGACTCTCCAAATCCGACCCATTGCAGAACTTGTGCCTTTTCATAGTCCGACTTGCCTCTTAGTTGTTCGTTCGCCACGTAATACGCGATCGCGTTGCTGTCTTGCAAGTATTTGCCGTCGTTTGATTCAAAAGCTGGCACCTGCAAACTGTCCAGTGTGACCTAACCTCAATACTGTCACTTCTCCGGCTCACCTTTCCGCTGGGAAATTTCTTTAGAAAGTCCTTCGCCTTGTTGGTCTCTCCGAACACGAAATTTGGACATACTTTTACGTTCGCGTTGGAATACTGAGCTGCAATCAGTGCTTTTGAAGCACGGAAATTGTCGGCATAGGTGTACAGTGTCTGAAAAAATAAAAACAATCCTGTCAAAAATTACGCTCTATTTGGGGAAATACGGGCATGAGAGGGTGAGATTGTGTCATGAATGCGAGATTTTTCGCGAAATATTGATGAATACTTACTCCCGCAGCCATTGCTCGTACAGATTTACACAGAAAAGGAGTTGGGAAGAGTTTGACAGCTGCATAGGGACTTTCGAGTTGGTGTGGTTCTGACGTGTCGGTGAAAGATTTCACTCTCTTTCACTTTATTTGTGGATTTTGGATGTTTAGAACGTTTTCTTTGGTTTTGTAAGAGAGGAAGGAAAAAAACATCCGTAATTAGTCACTAGGTGTTGTCTGGAATTTGTTTAAATGATATTTTTCTGTAATAAAAAAGTTACTAGAAGCCGGGAGATTTAAAAAAATTGACAGCGCAGGACCGTAATAAAAATATCTGTAGAAGACACGGCTCGGCTCACAAGGATAGGAGTACGTTATTTTATAAAATTTAAATAGCATTTTCGCATTTACACTATATTCCTAAAATGCATACAAAATTTCACAACAATCAGTGTTTCAGTTTCAAAGATCTGTCTAATAAAATCGTCAACAGACCACAGGCGAACGACAGACAGACAGTGATGGGAGACCTATTTTTTCATACTCCAGAGGTCTTGAAACGTCGATAAAACATGAAAATAGCCGTTCAGTGCTTCGACTCCATTGCAGTACTTCCCTAACTGTAATAAATTCTCACGACTATCTTTAAACGTAAAGAAAAACTAAAATAAAATAAAAATTTCTATGAAAAAATGGAGTAGGTCGAGAAAATAATCTATTGTTTACTCAGAAAATAAAATCACTGGAGAATTTATACCGTACAAGGAAAACTCTGTGATTAAAACGTGTGTATAATTGGTTGCATATACCTATAATGTTTGTATTTTATTTGTAACAATTTTGAATAAATTATACGTATCTACAATTTATATTATCTTATGTTATATATGCATTATATTTGTTTATTTATCTTTATTAAGTTACCATAAACATTACAAAATAGGTACTTGCTAAATATATTACACATACTTTTTTTTGTATAAAATTAAATTATGAAAACTAATTTCGTTAAGCCATAGCCTAGGAAAAAAAATTCTGGGTACATGTTCGCCAATCACAAATAAATAAATCGATAGATAGATAAATAAATGAAAGTTTATTGTCATCGGTTGCTTAAAAGGGATCAATAAGTAAATTTTAGTCAATATTTGTTATTACATCAATACTAATGTGTACAGTAGCGGTCATTTCTACGGAACCACTCGATAAAAAGTCAAGTTGGTAGCCCTGTCATCTAGT